>ML793485.1:5127-27666 GCA_009831015.1 Picea engelmannii | reverse complement strand
ATAACATGTATGGTCCAAACAATGGGATAATCTGCATTGGTGTGTTATATTTATCCTACGCACCGCTTAAACCAAAAAACAAATTAAAATCTTAACGCATGTAAACAAATTTTTATAAATTAGCATAAAAAAAATGCATATACATTCATTACATGCAATGATGCATGTAAAAAACATCGATGCACCATCACATAAACTTTTCCAAATTTACGAGTATATAACTTTTTGCAGTGCATTCCGGTTGTTACTAGCAGACCACATATGATGCCACCAAAACATTTACGAGGTGCAACTCAACACAATGTTACATTTCTCAGTGGTGCATTTGGTAAACATGAACTCCCTGGTGCACACGTTTACCAATGCACTGCATAAAAATATATATGATAAGGGCAGTGCACCATGTACTTTAATGATCCGATTTTTTATCTATACTTTGACGCACCTCCCTACCATTTATATACTTTTCTTCGGTGCATCGCTAAATGGATGCACCGATGCATTTGTGTTTACCAAAGCATCGTAGAAAAAGGTAAAAATTTATGTGGTGCACCCTAAAAACTTATAGGTTTCACCGTAGGAGGTGCGAGTCGAGTGCTTCGAACACATTGCACATCTTTTTATTTTTATTTTTTTTACACTTAAAATTTCACTCAATTTTAAATTTTAATCCAGTAAAATCTTAAGTTATGAAGAAACAAGGACATTACGTGGACATTTTGTCGTCAGGGAGGCATGGTTGCAACGTACTAAAAGAAGCCAAATTTTCCCATCATTTGGAAACATTTTGAATTCAAGCACCGAACAATAGATGAAAACAAGGCAAGCAAGGAAAACACCAATGACAGGGTGCTTTAGATAGGCAAATGTTGCACTACTGCTTTTGAGCTCTACAACACTGAAAATGGTAAAAAAGATTTTTATTGTCGGTTCTTTTTTTATAAATCCTTGTTCTGGTGCGCTCGATGACCAACTACACCCACACATACATGTTTACTGAGAGAACCAGTTATATTCTTTTTAAAAAAAAACCTAGCACGATGTGTGTGTTTTTGGGCACACGTGCACATCGATGCATTTACTACTACATAGTGCACCTCCGTACATGTTTTGAAAAACTACAATGGTGCGAAAGTTTTTTTTTAAGCATGACACAATGTAGTATAATAATAGATGCCTTGCTGCAGATGGTTTTACATAACACATCGTGTTAATTTGGAAATTAAACCTAACACGGTGCTCCATATTGGAGCACTGTTGCACATGATATAATGGAGTGCACCGAAATATATTTTTTGACACTATCTTACATTGGTGCATAATTTTTATTTATTTAACCATATAACGATACACTCTACTAATAGTGCACCGATGCTTCTAGTGTTAAGTTGCACACCAAAGCTTTTTTAAACAATGCTACTATAGTGCGGTTATTGATGTAACACAACGGTATTCATTTATGCTTTATATTGGAACACATGTGGTCTTTTAATATTTAGACTTTAATAAATTTTAGTTTTGTTTAAATAAGAGATAAAAGCACTTGATTTTTACCGTTGATAAAGTTTTCCTTAGGATCGGATGGTCTAAAATCCTTCATATTTATGAAGCTGCCAAAGGATTAATGAGTAATATCGACGAAGGTTGTTTCGGAGTTTTGTGCTTCAGGCATTTCATTACATCTTAATGTAAAAAGTCCCAAAAATCGAAAGATGTCAATTATAACTATCCTCAAATATTTAAAAAGGATCTAAATATGAATGCGCATTTGAATATTGAGTCTCCTCCTAGTCAAAAAACGGTACTTTTCTAAGCTTGCCATCCAAGAATTCGCATAATTCAAATTAACACGTGTCACCCTTTAGGATGGCTCATCCTTGAGGCATCATGGTAGGTAGAGACCTTTCAGAGATATAACAAAGAGTCCACTTGAAGATTTATGAAGCAACAAAATGCCGAAAAATTAAATCTTGATTAATTAAACCAAATCAAGTCAAAAATAATTAATCGTCTTGCATTTCGGGAATCGAGGATTTACCGTTTATTACATATGGAAAACCCCGAAACTTGAGGTCCTGAAATAATTAAGTTCTTAAACATGATTAATTAAACTCTTAAATGAAAATTAACGATGCAAATTAATATTTCACACAATCGTGTTTCGAGATATTTCAATATTGTTCCATCCGAAACTCTGAATCGTGAATCACCGATTTTCAATAGCATTTATTATGGATCAACGGAAAGGATTTCTAGTGTAGGGTGTGTATCGTCAAGTGTACCTTCTTCTTTAATGCAAATTGATTCATCATCTATAAAAGCATACTCGAATTAATGCAAGCTAAGCGTAAATAGAGAGGTTCTATTTTGAATTTCATTATTATCTTCAGCAAGGTAGTAAGTTTTATCTGAAGAAAGCTCACACATTGTCCCCTGTAATAGGTACTCACGTCCCATTCTTAATATCATGGCACCCATGAAATTGTCAAAGAAAAGTGATGATGTCGGTGAAGGTTCTAATCCAAATGCAGACGTTATGTTTGATACTTCGCCACATGCTATATATTCAGTTAGATCTTGGACACAGATTTGTGCAATATTGGAGCACGAAGTTATAGATTGTCCAGACGATTCTGGAGATGAAAAGAATGACAGTAAAAAAAAAAAACTCAAAATTATAGCAGAATCTGAGCTTCATAAAATATCTACATGGCCAAAGCTCATGCCATACAATGACATGATAAGATGGGTTCTGGAAAACACCATTGTGTAGACTAGGAGCATCATCAATCACCAAAAGGTCATTGTTGGCTCATTCAGGATGGAGCACCTCCAAGTAATGTACAATATATCCCCTAATCCAAAATATATTTATAATGTTGCGTTCATTATGGAGTTTGAACAAAAAGAATGTGTGCAATTTGACCGAAGCTACCCATATATAGTTAAAACCTAGTGGGGAATTCCAGCGAAATTCAGAGCTGATGCCCATCGGATTTATTTCACTATTTCATTGAATTATTATATGGTCTATATAGCCATGATTCTATGTACAATATTTGGAAATAAAATCCCTACTCATTTCCCTGCGGAATGGGTATCAATCATGCAAGAGGTAGCCGAGGGTTTCACTTTAGACTAGGCTACGATGCTTTCTGATAACCTAGCCACAACAATTACTGAGTATCAAATGGAGAAGTCAAAAGGTCAACCTACCCCTTTTTATATGTCTACATATGCCATGGATGCCATCTGTTTCATGACTCCATTCCCATTGATGAATTGGAGCTGAAACCCAACCAGTGCAGAACCTATCCATGTTTATCATTCTAAACTATGGGAGGAAAAATACATGGATTTATTTTATGAAATATATCATAATGTTGTGATTCCCATTCATCAAACACTGTATGACCATCCACCCCCTCGGATTTCAGAGAAAATTATGGGAAATCTTAAAAAGGTTGCAGATTGGTTTGTTGAAGAAAATTTCTCATACATCAGGGTTTTTGGTTGCTCAGTTCCCCCTCACGATCTCCCGAAGTTTATGCTAGATAGACTGGTGTGAAAAGAAGCTTCTTATCAAAGGATAATGGGAGGCATTGGCAAGGAGTTAAAAGCGGCTCAGAAGAAATTTTGGCCAGCCTTCCCCCTATAGGTTGGAAAGTTTTCCTTGCTGAATTTTGGCCATTCTAAAGTAGAAGCTACAACTTTAGAAGATGTCAAACCGGTGGGAATCGAATTCAAAAGAAAAATGATGATATTTGATGGATAGGGATTGAAGGATTCAGAACTCGCCAAGGAGATGGCTGGGTCATTAGGTTCCTTCACTACAACAAATCTATGTTTAGTCGACAACCTGACAGAGCAATTGAAACAGAGAGATCTATTGAAAGGCCAATTACAGAGTCAGATAATGGTCGTAGAAAGGAATGTCAGAACAAAGGTTTACAAAGACCTCAAACAAGCTAGAGCCAGTGATCAACAAGAGATCAAATATCTTAAATATGACCTTGAGGAAATATGCAAGACTGCCTAAACAAGCCAAGGACATGTCATGCAACAAGAGTAGATAATACGACAACTACAAGCCAAATTAATATCTACTGAAAGCATGATTGTATATATATCAATGTTCCAAGTACAGGCACTGGAAGTGAAAAAGAAGCTAGAAACAACACAACGAAGCCTACTCTCTAAGGTAGAAATCATCCAAAATCATTTTTGGATGATAGATTAGGCATTACGTAACATTGTTTTAAGAGAGAGAGAATCTATCATGGCCCGAACTACCTTCCAGGAAGTTATTATATCATCAACAAAAGAGGAAACAAACATGGCTTCCAGATTTTCCATTTCATAACAAATCACAGGTGATATCATACTAAATACTTGGGAACACAACATAGCTGAAGGTAGGAGGATAGTTAAGGAAGTGAAAGAATCATGTGAAGAAACATTTGGTTTTCTAAATAAAAAATTATTAGGCCTTGATAAAGAGGATAGTTCTGGAACACTGGGTAAAATTAATATAGCCAAACATCTGCTTGACATTAAAGAAAATATGGGAGAATCCCAAGAAGAAATTTCGTAGACAAAACAAGATGACATTGCTCAAATAGATAAATGGTTGGTAAAACCAAGTCTACAACTACAGTCTATTATTTAATAGGATAGACAAATAGAAGAAGGATTGCCTTAGCTGGAAAATAAATTATAAACTTTGGAGGCTAATAACCAAACAAAACCCTCCAGGTTAGTATCTCAGTTTGTAGAAAGATGCATCAAATGTATTGAGCAGGGAAATGGAAATACTCCTAGCAACCAATGATACATTATGTTTACATTGTCTATTTCGGAGCTAGAAAACGAGGAAGGAAAGTGTTTCTTCTAGCACAATAAAAGACAAAGAATAACTCAACGAAAATTCTCACCTTCTCATTTTGTAACTGATACTTTTAAGAGTAAGGGAATTTCAACCACTTATGGTTGTAGATTTTGTATAAATACACATTCGAAAGAATGAACAAGGGCTTCTTCTTACCGGTTGTAATTGAGAAAACTCTCCTCATTGAGAATTAATACAAGTGGAGACCAGAGATTCCACATTTCATCTATTTGAGTTATGTTTTCTTCTATCTTTCCATATTCCAACATCTTTTTCATACAGTTCCTTGATGAATGCCTAATCACAATTTAATACAACATCTATTATGGTTATATTTCATTCAGTTATCTGGTGACAAACATATTTACCTCTGTATTGGCTATTGGAAAGTACAAGACCTGTGAGTAATTAGATTACTATATTTTATGCTTCATTAAAGGTTACATGATCCATTTTATTCTTTTGTAACAAAGTAATATTCTTTTGTATTTTATGCCTTTCTTTGTCTAACAACTTTATGTTTTTCTCTCATTACATCCAATATTTTCAAATTTAACTCGGACACGAAACAAAACCTCTGAGCTGTTATACTATTAATTCAATTTAAGGAATTTTATCACATAACTGAGATAGAAAAAGTGAACATTAAAATGTTTCCTTATTTCCTGATGCCTGACATTGTGCTTTGAGCCTTAAGTGCAAAATCAGGAACAACATCTTTTTTGGCACCATTGACGGGGACGGAGAAACAAAGTGATTTTTCCCTGGGAGAATAACATTGGTAAGTTTCTCTCTTTGATAGTGAACAAAGATTGAATACATTATAAGGATTAATTTTTATTTTTCACTTGGCGAATCCACAATTAATAAACTGGTATTCGGTCGAAGGAATACCAGACAAAACCCTGATGATAAGTAGACCACGCCTATTTCTGACCCTAAAAAAAATTTAAAACCAAGGGGATAACTTAAGAAAACCACTACATCCACAAGTAAATTTTACCAACCTAAACTCACACAGTCTAATGCTAAGGTTCCTTTTGAACCGTTAACTCAGCAAGAAGTTTCCACCCAAATCCTTTTCGGAGAACCGTCAGTTGATAGAATTGAATCTGAAATCATAAACCCCAAAATGGTTTTATCCCAGATAAAGGCTGAAACTGATTCAACTACCCCCTTCACTAATAAAGGTAAAGGGATCACCTCGATGCCTACTTTGATTGATATTCCATCAGTCCTCGAAGTAAAGAGTCCAACTTCCTGAAGTATTGAAGAATATATCTTACACTCTAATTCGACTCCCGCTGGTTCTCCCATTTATATATCCTGCAAGTCTAAAGAACCTAGTCCTCGTCTCTCATTTCCCCACTTCCTAGTTTTTCTATCTCCTGATGGTCAGTTTCCTAAACCCCTTTTGTGTCACCCCAAATTAACTGAAAGGCCACTACACATCTTTGAAAACCCCCTCTACAATCTCCAACTTTCATCCACTAGATTACTAATGGCTGCTGCCGGTGGAGGTGGTGCCAGAGGTGGCGGAGGTGGAGGAGGACATGGTGTGGGAGGAGGAGTAGGAGGTGGTCAAGGGCCACCCCCACCTCCTATGATATTCACTAAAGTAGCTACTAGATATGCTCCTTTGGTCCTCCCAGTTCCCCTCCACAACTTACCAAAAAACTATATGAAAAATCTGCCAAAGTTCACAGGAGAGGAAGACCTAACCGCAACAGAACATATAAATTTCTTTGATAAATTTGTTGGTATCCTCGGTCTCGAGCATGAAGACATATATTCAAGGCTCCCAGTTCAAACATTTGAATGATAGGTGAGAACCTAGTTCCGAGGACTGTCGGCTGGTTCAATAGGATCATATGATGAGTTAGAAATTGTCTTTCTCAGACAATGGGGGGGGAAGAAAAGATTACCTTTATTATTTAACCGAGTTTGGAGATTTAAGAAAGAAAAATTTAGAAAGAGTTCTTGAATTCACACAAAGATTTAATAAATTATATAACAAGATCCCAACTGAGGTTAAACCTTCCCAACCCACAGCGAATGTAACTTTCGTCGGGGCTTTTGAGCTCGATTTTTATCTATTGTTGAGAGAAAGGAGAGCTACTGACCTCACTAGAATGCAAGATGATGCTGTAGAGATTGAGTCAAATATGATGGAATCGGGAAAGTTAAAAACTAAATTCAAAATGGGAAATAAAGAGACTAGACGATTTAGAAAACAAGTAGGACCCTCCAGATCTAGGAGGTCCTCAGAAGATAAGATGGACAATATGGAAAAAATAATTAAATAATTATCATACAAAATTTCGAAGATGGAACTAGATCAATCTAAAGTAGATGAATTCACTAGCAAAGATTTTAGGAGGAACCCTAACTCCCAAATACAACAAAGACCAAATAAAAATGAAGATCAAAAGATTCAGACTCCCTTTAAAAATGAAAATTTTATAGGAGGATATGACATACAAGAGTTTGAGGAGTTAGAGGAAGATATGAATAATCTTGGTGATGTTTGCCAACAACATCATCTGACGAGACAAGATTATGAAAGATCTCTAAATACAGAATACCGGTCTAATAATGATGATAGCGTAAATATCACAAAAGATTCTTCTTATCAAGGAATCGCCGATAGTATAATGGTTGAGCTCCAACATAAGTATAATTTGAGGCCTAGAAATAGAAATAAGACAATTACCCAACCAAAGAGAATCTTGTCGAGAGGGGAAGCGGATGAGGAAACTCCCAAAGATGATGAAAGATAGACCATTAAAACAAAGGCCGCTGACACACAGTTTGCCAAGACAAAAACAACAAAAACACCAACTGCTAATACAAGAATAGTGGAAATTCCCACAGCTAAAACGCAGAATATCAAAGTAAAACCAGTTGAATCACAGACTGTCAAAACAAAAACAACTGAAACACAGACTGCGGAAGAAAAAATATCTTAAGCAAAAGCAACACATACCAATAAATCAGAAAGAAGGGAGATAGAAATCCAAACCAAAGAAGTCGATAAAACAATGGGAAATTTCAATATAGAAAATGAGATTAATAAGATCAATATTCCTGTACCTCTGGTCGAACTGGAAAAAAACCCTACATACAAAAAAGAAATTGCCAAAATGATAATTTTTTTAGATATTAAAAGTTAGGGCGACGCTATAAATTTAGAAGATGATAAACCGAATATAATGTTTGGTCCGCTTTTTGAAGGTACCCGAGATTCTTCCACTCCTTTCTACATTATGCTAACTGTGCATGATCATCTTCTCCATAATTGCATGTTGGATTCTGGAGCCTCCCACAATGTGATTCCCAAATCTATTATGGATAGACTTGGTCTCGAAATTACCAGACCATACGGAGATCTTTATTCTTTTGATTCAAGAAAAGTTAAATGTTTGGGTATGATTAAAGATTTAGTGGTTAATCTTGCACAAATTCCTGTAAAACATGTTTTGATGGATGTGGTTGTTGATAATATCCCTCCTAAGTATGGTATGTTGTTATCTAGGTCTTGGGGTACTAATCTTGGAGGATCCCTTCAAATCGATATGACATACGCTACATTCTTGATCTTCGACGGACAGTTCACCCCCCTGTACAGAGAAATAAGGTTGGCATATACAGTAAGTGATCCGCTGAATCTGAATAATTACCCTGTGTATGTCGCATATTAGGATTTAGGAAATTGTATACTATCGATTGATGATGATTTAGAAGAATGTATAGAAGAAAATTATACGGAAAAAGAAAAAATAGAAAAAAAAGTTGAAAATGTAAATAAGATTGGAGTTTGGAAAATGTATTTTGATGGTGCTTCATCATGTGAAGGATCAGGAGCTGGAGTATTGTTTTTGGCACCCGAGGATGAGTTTATTATTCCCTTCTCTTACATATTACAGTGGGATATCGATTACACCAATAATGTATGTGAATATGAGGCCTTGGTTTTGGGATTAGAGGCTGCCAAGAAGATCACAATTGAAAACTTGATTGTTTATGGTGATGCAGAATTGATAGTAAAATAGATAAAGTAGCAGTACCATGCCAAACACCCAAGGTTGAGATCCTACATAAATTGTGCCTGGGATATGGTTGAGAATTTTTTCTCGTCATTTAATATCCATCACATTCCCAGAGTTGAAAATCAACAGGCGGATTCCTTGGCCAAAGTCGTTGTGACATTTGTACCTCCTACTGTACTCAAGATAAAATATCATATAGAAATGAGGAAGAGACCATCAATACCAAACAATATACAACATTGACAGGTATTCGAAGATGATGAGAAAATCAAACAATTCTTAGAAATGGTGGACGAATTTTCTGAAACCCATATAGATCGGGATAATCAGAATGATCATGTTTGGATTATGCAGGAAGGTGAAGATCCTTAGGAGTTTCCAGATAAGATCGCAAATCACCGCATGCTTGTACTAAAAATAAATAGATCCCTAAGGGTCTGATTCCTCTTGAGAGATTATTTGATCGTGACAACATTCCCTTAAAGTCTACTTTACAGCCTTAGCCTCAAGAGGTTGAAGACTGTGACATAGGCACCAAGCAAACTCTTAAGATGGTAAAAATATCTAAATACCTTCCCCCTGAAGTCAAACAAAAATATTCCGAATTTCTAAAATAGTAAAAGGACATTTTTTCCTGGTCCTATGATGAATTAAGAACTTATGATCCCACCGTAATTGAACACAAGATTCCTCTAAAGTAGGGTGTTAAACTATTTAGGTAGAATCTCAGACAAATAAATACCATACTACTGCCTGTAATAGAAAAGGAGGTAAAGAAACTCCTTGATGCTAAAATCATTGTTCCACTCAGATACTCTGAATGCGTAGCCAATATAGTACCGGTAAGAAAGAAGAACAGTGAAATCATATTGTGCATAGATTTCAAAAATTTAAACAAATCATCCCTCAAAGATAATTATCCATTACCTAAAATGGATCATGTATTGGAAAACGTGGTCAGGGAAAATAGAATGTCCATGATTGATGGCTTTTCGAGCTATAATCAAATTGCAGTCCACGAGGATGATAAAGAAAAATCCGTGTTCACCACCCCATGAGGTACCTTTATGTATGAAAAAATGCCATTTGGTTTGATGAACGCAAGTTCCACTTTCCAAAGTGTTATGGACATCGCCTTTGTCGATGAAAGAGATAATTTCATTGTAATTTATCTTGATGATCTAACTGTATCTTCTAAATCTGATGCAGAACACCTGGTACACCTCATATAGACGTTTGAGAAATGCTGCAAATTCGGTATGTCTTTAAACCCCAAGAAATCTTACTTTGCAATGCAGGAAGGTAAACTCTTGGGCCATATAGTATCTCAGGATGGAATTAAAATTGACCCGAAAAGGGTTGAAGCTATAGATATTATCAATATTCCTATAAATAGAAAAGAGATTCAGTCATTTTTAGGAAAAAATATTTTTTTAAGAAGATTTATCCCAAACTTTGATGAAATCGTGAAATTGATTACATATATGCTTAAGAAGGACAGCGAAGTTAAATGGACGACCGAAGCCAAAGCATCATTTGAGCTCATCAAGAAGGTCATATGTGAAGAACCAGTGCTAGCAAGCCCAGATTATCTGAAAGAATTCCTAATTTTCTCATTCACATTCAAACACACAATTGTTGCAGTACTCTTACAGAAGAACGAAGAAGGGTTTGAACAACCAATAACATTCTTCATTAAAATCCTTAGAGACGCAGAGTTAAGATACAATATAATGGAAAATCAGGCCTATGCAATGGTGAAGGCCCTAAAATCTTTCAGGACCTATGTACTACATTCTAAAATAATTGCATATGTACCCACCAGTTATGTTAAAGATATACTGGTTACACTTGATAATGACGGAAGGAGGGACCAATGGCTTGCGAAAATTCAAGAATTTGATCTAGAGGTGAAACCGACAAAGCTCGTCAAAGGATAGGGTTTGGCTAAGCTACTAGCTGAATCTAATTTCAGAGTGCTCAGAATAAACAACCTGCAAGAATGCAAAGGATTTTTGGACATAGACGAATTCAACGATCAAATACCCACAACTCAAATTGAGGAGAAGTTCTCTTCTTCAGCTTGGTATAAAGATATATTCTACAACCTTCTAACTCTGTAGTGCCCAGACGATACGACTCCTTCTAAAGATAGAATGTTAAAGTTGCACGCAGTAAAATATTGTATCATGGATAGCCAATTATATTGTAAGGATCCTCTCGGATTTTTACTGAGTTGTTTGATAGAATCCGAAATGGAGAGAGTAATAAATGAATTTCACAAAGGAGTGTGTGGAGGTCATCATGCATGGAGAGCAACGACCTATAAAATCCTGAGAGAAGGATATTATTGTCCTAAATTATTTGCTGATGTGAATGCCAAAGTTAGAGCCTGTAATCCTTGCCAAATGTTTTCAGGCAAGCATAAACTTCCTGCATTACCTTTGGTCCCAGTTAAAACATAAGCCCCATTTCAACAATGGGGGCTGGATTTTATCGGTGAAATCAATACACACTCTAACGCGCAACACAAGTGTATCCTAACCGCTACGGATTATTTCACCAAATGGGTAGAATCCATTCCAACCAAAAATGCTACAAATTCGGTGGTGATAAAATTTTTGGAATATTTTTTTTTATCCAGATTTGGCTGCCCTCAGAAGTTAGTTACAGATAATGCACAGACATTTAAATCTATGGCGATGGTCAGTTTTTGTCAAAAGTACAATATTGTACTGTGCCATTCCATAACATACTATCCTCAAGGCAATGGATTAGCTGAATCATCAAATAAAATCTTGATCACTATAATTAAGAAAGTGTTGAACGAGAATAAGAAAGCCTAGCATGTGCATTTGAATTATGCTTTGTGGGAGAATCAGATAGGCACCAAAAAATCGATTGGGACTTCCCTTTTTCAAATGGTGTACGGAACTGATGTGGTACTACCCATAAACCTAGCTCTGCCTGTAATGAAACTCTGGCAAGATGAAAAGGAAGAGCCAAATCATGTCACCAGAAGAATAAATCAACTAATTGAAGTCCAGCAAAATGGCGCTGAAGTAGATGAAAAAATTTAGAAGTATCAGGATAACATGAAAGCCCTGTTTGACCAAAAATCTAAATATAGGGAATTCCTCCCTGGTGACCCAGTTTTAAAGTGGGATGCTAGAAATGAAGACTCAAGAAAGCACGACAAATTAGACCATATCTAGTGAGGGCCTTTCAAAATCACAGCTTCTAAAGGGAAGAATTTATTTTTGTTAGAAAATATGGAAGGTAAAATCCTTAATTCCCCTAGCAATGGGCGTTACCTTAAGCATTTTATGCAATGATCGGTTTCCAAACTCTCACTATACATACCAGTTTTTTTTCTTCATTTTGATTCACAGTTTTTCATTTTTTTGGTAAGTTTTTGCTTTCACTGTAAATAAAACCAGGTTAGTTGATTTCATAAAAATAAAAAAAAATATAAAAACAGGTAACATACAGAGTTTGGTTTGTGTAAGTTCCTGACATCTTTCATATTACTGTCCTGCAGGATACTTGTCGATAGCCGAGAGATCAGATACATTAGAAACCAACCTTCATGTATTAGAACATTGGCTCTCACTCAAAATAGGTGACAAATAAATAATTTACTTGGGTGAAAATTTAAGAGTGAATCTAAGGTATGAGCTTCTGCCCTGTTTAAATTTCCAAAGAAATATCATTAGTATCACAGAGGTCTCATATGTAGAAATATTATCACCTAATCTATAACCAGGGGAATGGAAATTATGCTTTAAGTTATCAAGAGTTTCCTCTGGATAAAATAAAACTTGAAATAAAAAGTAAGCAATAAGAAGACCTTAAAGAAAAAGTTTCCAGAATCAAGTATAAAATTTGCACGGGAGTAACCGTACTTATAAAAGAACATATGAAACCTTCATTCTTTTCCCCCACTCGTTTTCAAGGTTGTATTTTCATGTGAATCTTGATATCATCCCACGATCTTCACAGAGGAAAAAGGGTCTCACCTTAACTTTGAAAACTCGTAAACGATTTTTCAAAATGAGAATAGGTAAAACATTCTTATAATTCCTCTAACTTCAATTGAAAAAAAAAGTATGTCCAGGCTAATCCTAACTATCTTACCCCTTCAAATAGGTTTAAATTGATTTGTTTCGCTCAAGAAAAGTCCCTAGAAAATAAAAACTCCCCATGAGAATTTCCCTGTAGGTGAAGGTTTTTTGAAGGTCAAAGGAGGATTAGTCCAGAGTAATTAAAGTGAGTTAACATGCCTATATTGTTAAATTATAAACATATATCATCCATGGTATATTGTATACAAATTGATTTCCCCCACTTGATGTTTTAAAAATATAAGACAGATGGTGAAAGGAAATTCATAAAATGATTGCCCCCATCTAGTCCAATAGAGATACTGAAAGTAAATTCATTAAATGATTGCCCTCATCTCAAAATTTAAATGTAAAATTACTAATTGAAGTGGTGAAAGGAAATTCAATGTGGGAAATTACATAACTTCACCGGGGTACTGAACATGCTTGCTGGTAGTGAAGCAATGTCTACGATATCTGCAAGGATGTTATACATGAATTATAATGTGCTCTGCTAACTAGTTCTTTTTTCGACTAGATCTACATCTTAAGCTAACACGGGACTCCCTGATTAAAAACATTGAAATTACTTTACCTTGATGCAGAAAAAATCGAACAAAGCCTGGTAGAATGATTAAGGTTGTTTAGATTATCTTAAGCAAATATGAAGTCAGTTTTTAGAAAAGGAAGCTATTGATAAGCCTAAACTCAAGATCAATGAATGATTAAGTATTGAAGGTTTTTAGAGCTAAGGATGAAATCCTAAGTCCTTATGTGTGACCTCTTTTAGAATGTATTTTACAGAAACACAATAATGACTCCATTTACCCAATAAAGGCACTTGGTCTACTATTCTTCTCGTCCCACAGGGAGACGAGATCCCTAGATGGAGCCTATGTTGGAACACATGTGGTTTTTTAATATTTAGACTTTAATAATTTTTAGTTTTGTTTAAATAAGAGATAAAAGAACTTGATTTTTACCCTTGATAAAGTTTTCCTTAGGATCAGATGGTCTAAACTCCTTCAGATTTATGAAGCCGCCAAACGATTAATGAGTAAAATCGATGAAGGTTGTTTCAGAGTTTCGTGCTTCAAGAATTTCATTATGTCTTAACATCCAAAGGCTCAAAATTTGAAATATGTCAATTATAACTATCCTCAAAGCTTTAAAAAGGATCTAAGTATGAATATGCATTTGAATATTGAGTCTCCTCCTAGTAAAAAAGTGGTACTTTTCTAAGCTTTCCATCTAAGAATTCGCACGATTCAAATTAACACGTGTCACCCTTTAGGATGACTCATCCTTAACGCGTCATGGTAGGTAGGGACCTTTCAGAGATATAACAAAGAGTCCACTTGAATATTTGCAAAGCAACAAAATGCCAAAAAATTAAATCTCGATTAATTAAACCAAATCAAGTAAAAAATAATTAATCGTCTCACGTTTCGGGAATCAGGGATTTACCGTTTATTACATATGGAAAACCCCGAAACTCGAGGTCTCGAAAGAATTAATTTCTTAAACTTGATTAATTAAACTCTTAAATGAAAATTAACGATACACATTAATATTTCGCACATTCCTGTTTCGGGATATTTCAATATTGTTGCATCCAAAACTCTCGATTGAAAATCACTGATTTTCAATAGCATTTATTATGGATCAATGTAAAATATTTCTAGTGTAGGGTGCGTATCGCCAGGTGTACCTTCCTCTTTAAGGAAAATTAATTCATCATCCATAAAAGCATACTACAATTAATGCAAGTTGAGCGTAAATAGAGAGGTTCTATTTTGAATTTCATTGTTACCTTCAGCAAAGTTGTAAGTTTTATCCAAAAAAAGCTTACACATTCTCCCCTATAATAGGTACTCACGTTCCATTCTTAATATCATGGCACCCAGGAAATCATCGAAGAAAAGTGATGATGTCGGAGAAGGTTCGAATCCAAAGACAGACATTCTGTCTGATACTTCGCCACATGCTAATGATTCAGTTAGATCCTGGACGTAGATTTGTGCAATCTTGGAGCGCGAAGTTATAGATTGTCTAGATGAGTCTGGAGATGAAAAGAATGACACTCAAGGAAACAAACTCATAATTATAGAAAAATCAGAGCTTTATAAAATAGCTACATGGCCGAATCTCATGCCATACAATGACATGATAAGTTGGGTTCTAGAAATCACCGATGTGCAGACTAGGAGCATCATCAATCACCAAAAGGTCGCTATTGGCTCATTCAGACCGGAACACCTCCAAGTAATGTACAAGATATCCCCCAATCCAAAATATATTTATAATTTTTCTTTCATGATGGAGTTTGAACAAAATGAATGTGTGCAATTTAACCGAAGCTACACAGATATAGTTAAAACCTAGTGGGGAATTCCAGCGAAATTCAGAGATGACACCCATGGGATTTATTCCACTGTTTCATTGAATGAGTATATTTTCTATATATCCATGATTCTATGTATAATATTTGGAAAGAAAATCCCTACTCATTTCCCGACAGAATGGGCATCAATCATGCATGAGGTAGCTGAGGTTTTCACTTTCGACTGGGCTAAGATGTTGTCTAATAACCTAGCCAAAAAAATTACTGATTAGAAAATGGTGAAGTCAAAATGTCATCCTGCCCCTTTTTATATGTCTGCATATGACATGGATGTCATATGTTTCATGACTCCATTCCCATTGATGAATTGGAGTTGGAACCCAACTAGTGCAGAACCTATCCATGTTTATCATTCTAAATTGTGAGAGGAAAAAACAAAAGATTTGTTTTATGAAATCTGTCATAATGTAGTGATTCCCATTCATCAAACACTGTATGGCCATCCACCTCCTCGGATTTCAGAGAAAATTATGGGAAATCTTTAAAAGGTTGCAGATTGGTTCGTTGAAGAAAATTTCTCATACATCAGGGTTTTCAGGTGCTCAATTCCCCCTTACGCTCTCCTGAAGTTTCTGCCAGATAGACTGGTGTGCAGAGAATTTTCTTATCAAACGGTAATGGGAGGCATTGGAAAGGATTTAAAAGTAGCTCAAAAGAAAGTTTGGCCAGCCTTCCCCTACAAGTTGGCAAGTTTTCCTTGCTGAATTTTGGCCATTCCAAAGTAGAAGCTATAGCTTTAGAATATGTCAAATTGGTGTATATTGAATTCAAAAGACAAAGGATGATATTTGATGGATAGGGCTTGAAGGATTTAGAAATCACCAAGGAGATGGTTGGGTCATTAGGTGCCTTCGCTACAACAAATCTGTGTCTAGTTGACAACCTGGTAGAGCAATTGAAACAGAGAGATCTATTGATAGGCCAATTACAGAGTCAGATAATGGTCGTAGAAAGGCATGTCATAACATAGGTTTACAAAGACCTCGAACATGCTAGATCCAATGATCAATAAGATATCAAACAACTTGAATCTGACCTTGAGGAAATACGCAAGACTGCCCAAACAAGCTAAGGACAGGTCATCCAGATAGAGGAGACAGTACGACAACTACAAGCCAAATTAATATCTACCAAAATCATGATTGTAGATATATCAATGTTCCAAGTACAGGCACTAGAAGTGCAAAAGAAGCTAGAAACAACACAACAAAGCCTACTCTCTAAGGTAGAAATCGTCCAGAATCATTTTCGGATGATAGATAAGGCATTATGTAACATTGTTTTAAGAGAGAGAGAAGCTATCATGGCCCGAACTACCTTCCAGGAAGCTATTATATCATCAGCAAAAGAGGAAACGACCATGGCTTCTAGATTGTCCATTTCATAACAAATTAGAGGTGATATCATACTAAATACTTGGGAACACAACATAACTGAAGGTAGGAGGATAGATAAGGAAGTGAAATAATCCTGTGAAGAAACATTTGGTTTGCTAAATAAAAAATTATTAGGTCTTGATAAAGAGGATAGTTCTAGAACATTGGGTAAAATTAATATAACCAAACATCTGCTTGACATTAAGGAAAATATGGGAGAAGCCCAAGCTGAAATTTTGCAGATAAAATAGGCTGACATTGCTCAAATAGATAGATGGTTGGTAAAACCAAGTCTACAACTAGAGTCTATTATTTTAGAGGGTATAAAAATATATGAAAGATTTCCTCAACTGGAAAAGAAATTATACACTTTTGAGGCTAATAACCAAATGGAACCCTCCAGGTTAGTAGCTCAGTTTGTAGAAAGATGCATCAAATGTATTGAGCAGGGAAAGGGAAATACTCCTAAAAACCAGTGATACATTTTGTTTACATTGTCTATTTTGGAGCTAGAAAACGAGGAAGGAAAGTGTTTCTTCTAGCACAAGAAAAGACAGAGAAGAAATCAATGAAACATATCACCTTCTCATTTTGTAACTAATACTTTTAAGAGTAAGGGAATTTCAACCACTTATGGTTGTAGATTTTGTATAAATACACATTCAAAAAAATGAACAAGGGCTTCTTCTTGTTGGTTGTAATTGAGAAAACTCCCCTCGTTGAGAATTAATACAAGTGCAGACCAGAGATTCCACATTTCGTCTATTTGAGTTATGTGTTCTTATGTCTTTCCATATTCCAACATCTTTTTCATATAGTTCCTTGATGAATTCCTAATCGCAATTTAGTACAACATCTACTGTGGTTATATTTCATTCAGTTATCTGGTGACAAACAGATTTTCCTATGTATTGGCTACTAGCAAATACAAGACTTGTGAGTAATTAGATTACTATATTTTATGCTTCATTAAATGTTACATTATCCATTTTCTTCTTCTGTAACAAAGTAAGATTCTTCTTTATTTGATGCCTTGCTTTGTGTAACATCTTTATGTTTTTCTCTCATTACATCCAATATTTTCAAATTTAACTCAGACATGAAAAACAACCTCTGAGATGTTATACTATTAATTCAATTTAAGGAATTTCCTCACGTAATTGATATAGAAAAAGTGAACATTAAAAACTTTCCTTATTCCCTGATGCCTGACATTGTGATTTGAGCCTTAAGTGAAAACTTAGGAACAACACTTTAAAATTTATCGGAGTATTTATTTGCACATAAAATAATATATTAATCTTATATTATCTTAAAATAGTATAGTCATCATAATCACAGACAATTGTGAATTAGCAATTAATATAGATTATAAATTGTTAGTAATATAGATTACAATTTTTCTAGACTGAGTATGCTATAGACTCAAGGATTTGGTGAACTCCCAACTATATTATGAATAGACAATGATTATATATTAGGATTTTGAGAGACGTTTATGATCATTGACGACAAGATCAAGGTTATAATCATTGACAACGAGATCAAGGTTATGATCATCGATGAGATCAAGGTTATGATCATCGATGAGATCAAGGTTATGATCATCAACGAGATCACCATACTTTAGACTCAATTCTTTAAAGTTGAAATGCCTATACTTTAGAATCAAGACTTTAGAGATGAAATGTTTATACTTTAGACTCAATTATTTACAAGTAAAATTCATATACTTTAGACTTAGGTATTTACAACTGAAATGCAGACAAAAAAATTCACAAAAACACCCAGGAAACAAATCTCTCTCCCTCTCCCTTGCCTCCCAATCCCATAAAAAAATGTACAGGTCAACCCTCTACTGCTGCTCTCTCCGTCGACGTTTTTTCATGATTAATATTATGGCTGGTGATTTTTTTTAATTTAACACTTGACCGGTGCATCTTCATTTAATTAGCACACCAGATTATATATTTTTTTCGAAAACCTTACTACAGTGTGCCATTGTTTGGGAGAAAACATATGAACCGGTGCACTTGTTAAAGTAGCACACCATTGTATATAAAAATTTTAAAATACCCTTGCAATAGTGTGGAATGTTTTAGAGAAACTTTGTGCACTAGTGCGTCGTTATAACCCTCTGACGGTGCACTAGTTTTGAGGGAACCGATGCACCTGATATATAAAATGAAACAGTGCATTATTTACTTATAAAAGAAACAATGTAAAATATCTGCTAAAACCTTCGCTCACTCGCCCCTGCTTGTATCATCCGCTATAAACAATTTTTTGGGATATTTTTATAGGGGTGTCTGCAAAAACCTCTGTTAGAGGGTCTCTTCCTTGTAGTGGGATTTATTATACTTCTATTGTTATATTAGTGTTGTCAAATAGACCCTTTGATTCTAGTTGTACCCTTTGTCTCCTATATATATACTAAGGAGACCTAGTTTTAGAATCATCTCATTTTGTACATCTTTTCTATTGTAAAAGGAGTTTTCCCCTTGAAGATGCTTCAAATTCATTATTATCTCTTTATCATGGCATGGAGTTACTTCTCTCTCTCTCTCTCTCTCTCTCTCTCTCTCTCTCTCTCTCTCTCTCTCTCTCTCTCTTCTATTTTCATTTTTTGGTGCATAAAATTTGGTATCATATCACACGATCCTAGGGTTGTTCTCCTTCAAGTGATTCACATTGTAATCTTCTCTATAAAAAAAATTCAAGAATTTTCACACTATGAAATTTTTAGGATACCAAGGAGACATATCTAAGTACATTTACTAAAACATTTAGGTAATGGTTCATTATACTTTATAAGATATCTCCTATGGAATTTAGGGATTTTAATTATTCCTAAAATCATTTTCAAATGAGTTATCTTGGAATTTTGGCTATAACATTTTTTCAGCAAGGTTTCAGACTATGAAATTTTCAATATCTAATGGAGGCATAGAAAATTACTTTTGGTACAACTTTAAGGTTTTGGATCATTTCAGTTTTTCAGAGACAAGCTATGAGAATGATCCAGATTGGATCCTTGTATTATTTTTCATCTATCGCAATGCTTTCATAGTGGAAAAAAATGGAGGAATCAACATGCAAAGTCATTTTAGTGGTAGGTCCCAGTTTGGAAAATTGGGGTTCATAACCTTCTCGATCCATTTTGAGGCATAAAATTAATTTTTTTGGGCTTAATCATTTCCAAACATAGATCATATTATATGATTCTATTCTACACATTGAGACCTTTCCAATGGTGCAAAAATCACGACAATTGAAGCTCATATGAAAAAGTTATTCCTCCCACAAGTTTACCTACCATGTTGACCACCATGGAATGAGAGGATGCCACACAAGCCCTCATTAATCATGAATATAAGGATAGGAATGTATGTACTTTAAAGATCATATAGAAATTCCAAAAAACTATCACATTTGAGGGTTGAGGAAGTAAAAAACCTACCCCTAGATGGATATCGGGCTATGTTAAATATCGGGCCACTAGGAGGCGAAGAGGTTCCATTCAACATTAATGTATTTTTTTCCATAGAAGAGAAGAACAACTAGCAATGAGAAATTAGAGAGCATAACACATGGGGTTAGTGTTATGTAGTATCCTAATAGGCCACAAGTATCAGTCAACTCCATAGAGAGTTCCTTCTCCCTTGTACTTGCATTATTTCCATACTAGAGAAAAGAGAGAAGAACAACCTCACCTTCTAGGTGGGTTTTCTCCCTTAAGAGTTTCCTAGGGAAAATATTTGTGTTATTTTTTAGATGGTGTGTGATTGTATTTTACTATTATATATTTTCTGTATTTTATCTATTTCATGCATAAACATTCTGGAATTTAAAGGAATTTAACCTTCATAGTGTAGATTTCAATTTTATTTATTAGATCTGTTGTGATAAACTATTTCAATGGAATATCCACGATAATTTACAGATCATATTGGTATCAGAGAAGGTTTTATTTGGGTATTTGTGGAAATTTTTAGGATCCAGTAATTGGCTTAAAGAGAAGTTGCAGAAACCCTAGCCATGGAGAACAAGTCTATTCATGAAAACCCTTGAGATCCAATAGAAGAGATATTTGAGAGGTTGGAAGTGAAAGTCCCCAACATCTTCTTAACCTACAACCATCATCACAATAAAAGTTACATATTCTTTACTCCATAAAAAGTGCATCTTATTAACCTACAACCATCATCACAATAGTAGAAACTGTCAATACAATGTTAAATTCATTTATACTTATATTCATCATAAATGAGGAAATGTGAAATATGGTATATACCATATTTATTAGATTCATAGTTTTCTTAGAACAAACAAGTATAAATTTATTTATACCTATATTCGGCCTGGATGATGAAACACAAAATCTATTATAGGAATATGATGGAAGATGATGGATTCTCAATATTGAAG
The DNA here is from genome assembly GCA_009831015.1 of Picea engelmannii. Classification (NCBI taxonomy): domain Eukaryota; kingdom Viridiplantae; phylum Streptophyta; class Pinopsida; order Pinales; family Pinaceae; genus Picea; species Picea engelmannii. Next base: position 6,418 of record ML793485.1, on the reverse strand, counting down.
AGGTATTCAAAATCACTTGAGAAACTATAACTCTAGGCTAGTATTGAAAGAAAAACATTGTATGCAATTTGCATGCACAAGAAAATTCAACTATGATCCATAAAAAGATTTCACAAAGTAAAATTAACAAAATCTCCTGAAAAAACATTGTGTGCAATCTGCATGCACAAGCAAATTCAACTATGATCCAGAAAAAAATTTTACAAAGAAAAATTAATAAAATCTCCTTAACTTTAGGGAGTTGTTTAGACGTTCTATTTTTTGAACCTTTTCACTAGAATTAGGTGATATAGATTTTGGTGAAATCTAGATTTTATTTTGTTTAAATTGTATTTTTTATTGTATAAATAGATTAATATAAAAAACCTCAAGGAAATCAGATTATGCAAAATCTACAATCCAATTATATAGACTCAACAACTCAAATTTGTAGTTCTAACAATGTCTAACCAAAGTTCAAACAAAATTAATTAGAAAATATGCCTGAAAAAAGAACCAAAAATATTTATTAATTTATTATGGTTTTTAATCCATACCATGGATAAACAATATTAAATTCTATCTTGTAGTTTAATAATATGTTTATATTTATATGATTTATATAAAAATGCTATAAATAAAATAATATTAGTTCCCATTTTTAATGACAATATTACATTCTGGAAATGTGCAGAAAACAATGGTGTGTGGGTGGGTGCACTAAAATTTTTGGATGCACGAAGAAACTTGGTGGTGCATGCATAATATTGATACGTGGTGTATAGGTTAAATATTGACATTGCACATTGGTACATGTTGAACACCAATGTGTGCACATGCTTCAAATGGAAGAAAGAAAGAGTAAAAGGATATTTGGTGAATTCCAAATGACCATAATTTACTGTGCAATAATCATAATTGTGCAAGGGAGTAGTCGATGAGAACGTTTTGGACAAAGGAGTCCAATTATTCACCCAAATTTTTTGAATTGGAACATTAAAATAATACAATAAATCAAAAGAAAGGATTCTGACAAAATTGTGCAGAGTTTTCATGAAGTTGTTGGATGAATTCGTCTAACAAATATTATTTCCTGCACATTTTGAAGAATTAACAACGATTAGATCAGGGAAAAATCAACGCATAGATTCAAAATCATGGAAGATGCGTAGAGAATTTACAACCATGATGATGAATTCAGGGGTTTGTATATTAGTATGGGTATTGATAGTGCAAAATCTAATGAGCATAGAGAAGGCAAGTAGGAGCACATAAACTTGGTAGAAACCATAAAAGGACTGCAAAAACATGT
>ML793484.1:187185-208383 GCA_009831015.1 Picea engelmannii | reverse complement strand
TTTCCTCATTTCAAGAGGTCCTTCTTATATGTGGAAGTTTTGTAATATTTTTTTATTGAACTCTGTTGTAGCCATCTTAATAATAGAAAACTAACCATCTCCGTTAAAAAAAATGTGTTTACTAATTTTGGAAATTAAATTACAACAATAAAAATAAGAATTGGTGAAACCCTAAAGCTAGGGCTTAACTCTAAAAGGTGCATTCTAACCCTACCCTAGCTTATATTTCACTTGTGGGTTGTTTATAAAGCATATCAAACAAATAATAATGGTGAAATTCATCTCCCAAGTGGTTCATTACTGTTATATTTTATTTTGGAGATTTCTAATGAAACTCTAGGGGGATTCACCATCCACTTTTGCAAGTTTTAGCTAATTTCATTATTATTATTCATTTGTACTTACATTTAATCATTGTTGGGTTGTTTTTCATATTTTATTTATTTCCCCAGCTAAATTTCCCAAGGTTCATCATTATATTTGCTTTTAGGCACTCTTGGGGTACTTTTCTTCACCCAAAATTTGCATTTTTTGTGTTTTTTTTACTGGAAGAATAGACAAATAGGGTTGGATCGTACTTGCGTAACACGAGGTCGATTATGAATGATACCAAAATAACCTCCAGGTGCACCACACACTCCCCAAGCACGACACACGAGCTAGGAGAGGTTTGAACCAAGGATGTTGCAAGGAATGCCTTAACAGTGCACTCTATCGCCAACTGATCTACACCCCTGGGGTTATTTTCTGCATTTTTTTTTATCATATATTAGGGTCTGGAATTGTTGGACAACATCAAGCTAGTCTATTATATAGTGTAAAATCAAGGTATAACTCAAGCATATCTTTCACTCTTGATTTGTGCAATCAGATCTCACTCTTGAGTGGTTAAAGGTACAATTTATCCTCATCTAGTGAGTGATTTCCTAGTGTTGATTTATACTTATGTTGTAGCATATTTATTTCAGATCTCAGCACTCATATAATTAGCTCCTAACCCTCTTTATATTTGAGTAGTTATTTCTCTAACTCTTGGTCGAATATTCTTAAGGCATTTGGCTACTTTGGCACTGATATGTCTATCTAACATATATGGCGGTGTGTAGTTGGACGTGACTTGTAGTATTGAAGTTGTTTCCAAGGATTGGGATGCCCCTCATGGATTCCAGGAGCTGGTCTAAAGTGAAGGGGAGATTGTGTTAAGGTGACAGTGGTGCATTTCTCATGTTGTACTTATCCCCAATAGCACCCTCACAAAGGTTGCTAATTTGGGTGGTAACAATACCAAAAAACCCTAATATGCAAGGATCCTAGCCCTAGCATGAAATTAGTGAGCAGGGATGTTGAGTTGGATGAAACCAAGCTATTTGAAAAAAGGGGAGTCTTTATCAGGTTCATAACTTTTCCTCAATGCTCCATTTTGGGTCTTCCTTAGCCCATTGAAAATAAAATTAGAACATTGAGCAGTGTCCTCGGTTGTTGGGTGTAACACCATATAAAAGAACATGGGAATGCCCCAAAAATTTATGACCCAAAACTGTCAATATCAAGGTTGTTTTTAAGAAGGTAACCTGGATCATTCCTTCCCCCTTGAGTAGCAGTGGTATGCATTACATCAAGTTCATGTACCAAATATGAGAACTTATGTTGGATCTAAAATCCTTGGTGAACCACTAGCCTTGGTGATCCAAAATGGATCATCATATAATTTTTCATCTATTTGGGGACTTTCTGGGTGGAAATTTTTTATTTGTTGACTTGTAGGGTCTGTTTTAGGGGCATGTTGTGCTTTGGAGATTTGGGTTCCAAAACCTTTCAGAGCCCATTTGAGGCCTTAAACAACCATTTTTTGGGTCGAAACTTTGTGGGCATAGCTCTAGCCTCTCAACATTGTTTTACACTTTAAGAGCTTTCCAGTGATGCAAAAACCACCTCAATTAGAGTTCATATGTGGAAGTTATGCCTCTCGCAAGTTGACCTATATTGTTGACCACCGTGGTATCGAGTGGATGCCACGTCAACTTCCATTACTCACACACGTGGAGCTAGTCACATGTGGACTTCCAATATTATTTTAGAGGGTCCAATACCCTAACAATAATTAGTGGTTGAGGCATGCAAAAACCCTAACCCTAATGTTTGATGGTTATCGAGCTATGTTAAATATTGGGTTGTTAGGAAAGGTAGGGGTTCCATTCTTGTGGCATTGAATATTGTTCCATATGATAGCAGATCATGAAGAGTGGAATATTGAGGGAGATTAGAGAAAGAATGAGATCATATACTAGCCATATCGGCCATAGTGTTCATGGTATCTCCATAGTGAGTGACCCTTTCTTTACACTCACATTTCATAATTGAGAAGAAAAGAGCATAACATAGGCCTCCCCTTCTAGCTAGGTTTTTTTTGTATCGAGTTTTCCCAGGGTACATCTTGTGTACATTATGTGGATGGTGTGTCATTTCTTGTCTCTTTCATTTTAGTTTTTTCATCTCGTTTCAATAACTTATGTGTTAAAGTTAGAAATATTAAGTCTACAATATTCAGTAGAATATCGTATAGTAAAAAGATTGTAGAACATTATAAGATTTGTTGTGACAAACCCACAAACAATTTACTTCTAGAAAGTTTTACAACATAATGACTAACTGTGAAAACCTACATACTCAGATATCTAAAACAATTTACATAGCACTTGGTGAAGACCCTATGTTATTTTTGACATCTCAATAGAATTATATACTCCACTAGGGGTGATCTTCAACTTGGTGTCCATGATTCAATCCATTGCAGCTTACTCAATGTAGTGATGATTGAGCTCTCTAGTAACCAAGTGCTCAACTACATCTGAGGTGTCTAGTAAATGTGAAAAGCATGGTAGAAGCAGCTCATATTAAATATAAGGTGCAATTTGAGAAAGGGTGGAATATTCAATTCAAAAGCATTCCCACCCATGACCAAGTTGGTGATGACACATGGCCCATATTGAAGTGGTCTATGCTTCCTATGGGACCTTGTAAGTTGATCTTTCTTCAAGTTTAACCATACCTTGTCACCAACCTGAAACTTGTGTGGAACCCAATGTTGATTGTGCCAATGCTTGTACTTGACATTGGTTTTTTGCAAAATATCATGAATCTGTTTTGAATGTTCTAGATCTATTCAACAAATCATGTTGCTTTATCTACCTCATTTTGAGCATGGGAGAAAAATCCCTATGTTGATGCAATGGGAAAAGCTACAACATTTGGTGATAATGGATAGAACCTGACACACTTGCAAAGGGTTGTAGTTGATAAAGTTGTGAAGGGTCTTGCTATAGTTGTTATTTACATAACAAAAGGATTGCATCCCATGTATGCAGATACTTCTAGTTGTACATTCAAAGGATATGTGAAACGATCCTATTGACTAGATTTATATTTCCGTTGGTATGGGGAGGGAATGCAAAGGATTTAGTCAATTTGGAGTCCATCATGGACCAAATACTTGACCAAAAGATACTTAGGAACTTGATATCCCTATAAAAAATAATGGTCTTTGGCAACCTAAAAGGAACCCAAACATGTTCAAAGAAGAGCTTGGTAATGAATTTTGACATGACACTCATCTTGCAAGGTGCCAAAATTCCCTTATTAGAGAATTAGTCAACAACCACAAAAACACAATTGTAACCTTGCTTGGTTGAGGGAAAACTTGAACTAAAATTAATGGAGGCTAACTCTCGAGGCTTGTTTGGAGTGGGTAGTGAGAGCATAATCCCTGCTTCTTGATTGTAGTTTTAGCAATGGCACGTGTTGTGCCCAATTTTATATAGTTGTTGATGTCTTCTAGGAGCTTTAGATAGTAAAAGTACTTTTGTAGAACTGCCATTGTCTTCTTCACACCAAAATGTCCCGACACACCCACTATAGTGTGTCTCTCAAATCATCTTCCCACACTTGAATGAAGGAACATATAGATGTCATATAAGTGCATCTTGGAGGTGAAAGTGTGAAACTTGTTTACTTACAAACAATGTCTAGTATGTAGCAACAAAGTTAGAATCATTGTCATATTATTGGGGCCACTTTGAAGTATTGTCTACAAGAAATGATGATTGTGATCAATGCCATTATCAAAGATCAGTTAGGGAAATATGTGACTTAATTGGTGCTTTATTTATTATACATGATGTCTAGGTGTAATTGTTGAAGATACATGGACTGTTGAATTTTGTTTATGCTAGTTTAACCATAGACAATGCCACATCATTGTCAACCAACCATAGGCATTCACATATGCCACCCCCGAGCACACTAACCTTTACTTAGAATAATTCTGGTAAGCCTACTCCATAATCAACAGATAAAACCTTGTTGCTAACTGCAACAACAACTCAAGACAAGTAGAGCACTCCTTCTCCAAGGGTAACACACAAGAGAGAGAGTCTCCATATTCATAGAACAAATACCATACACTACTGCAACAACAACTGCACTACTCTCTCTCTCAAACTTGTGCCACACTTAGCAAGAATATCACAAAGAATATCACCAAGAGAGAGACCAAGACCAAGAGATGACCATGCGCCCTTATTCCTCCTTGCAGATGCAACTACAACTCTCCACAAGACTTGCACACTAACTGGGTGTACAAATGAGCTAAACCGTCCCCTATTTATATTAATCTGTCCAATGACTTTTCTGGCTGGGCCAACCTAACCTTCTGGTAATTATATTTTTTGTTTATCTTTTTCTTCTGGAGCCGACTTGTATTTCCGAAATACAATATTCTAATATTATTTATTATACTAGGCCGACTTGTCTTCTAGGGTTTCCACTCATTTGTTTAATGGTTCACTTGCTTCTGGAATATTCTATTCTAAGTCATAGGTTACATGTGGAGGTTAATACCTCCTGCAACTACCAAAACATCAACACTCCCTCTTAGCTAGGGGGTATTAACTAAGATGTTCTTCATGTAGTGATCTCAAACACATCCATCCATCTCACATGGCATGGGCAAGACTCACATGGTCTTGCATACCAGTATACAAGTAGCATCACCATAGCCACACAAGCTATCATATGATCAAACAAATCATGTAACAAGTATCACCATCATAGCCACACATTATCGATCTAGCTGGAAAACACCTCCAACACTACTCGTTGGCCCTCCAGCTAGTAACCTTCGATGCTACTGATTGACACTCTAACTAGGAATCATTTTTGACACTACAGGTCGACATCTAGTTCATATAGAACTAGGAACTCGTCAAATCACACATAATCTGACTAAAAAATTTAACACTCCCTCTTAACGAGGAAGGTATTCCTCTTGGCAAGACCATCATCACTGCTTTTTCACACCTCGATCATTGTCATGCTGTCAATCATAGATCTATATGTCATAGGAAATTCTGTAGTTTCACTAGTGTAGCGTACCAGCCTTTGTTGGAGTAGCATACCAACCTGCGTCGGGGTAATATACCAGCCTGTGTTGGAGTAGCATACCAACTTGCGCTGGGGTAACATACCAACCTGCGTTGGGGTAATATACCAGCTTGTGTTGGAGTAACATACCAACTTGCGCTGGGGTATCATACCAACCTGCGCTAGGGTAGCATACCAACTTGCATTGGAGCACCAACCTGCGTTGGGGTAGCATACCAGCCTGCGTTGGAGTACCAACCTGTGCCGGGGTAGCATACCATCCTACGTTGGAGTACCAACCTGCGTTGGGGTAGCACCCACTAATGGGGATATCATCACTTCCCTCTACTAGGGAACACATCACTTATCACTACTGGAGAGAAAACATTTGGACCACTCCAAGCTTGTCCCTGACAGAGGCTTGGTTAACATATCTGCTACATGTCCGTTGGTAGCAATATACTAGAGCAAGTGTCTCGTCACGGTCTTCTCCCTCTTGTTGGGAGAATCCTCTATACACAAATCAGGATTTGTACATCTCTAGGTTATTTATTTGCAACATTCTTGATCTTGTAGATCAACTTGGAAGTCACCACTTACTTCCCTTATGGTCTCATAACCAAGGAAAAGATATGTATCCCAGTCCTTCTGACTAGTTTCCTCCTCGGTCACTGTAGCAAAGTCTACTGAATCAAGGGAATATTCTCATAAGTTCTCATATCTCCTCAAAGCCTCTGAAGCTTCAATCTAGCCTTCTCAACCCATGGCATCTATCTTTCAGTTTTGAAAGACGTCTCTCTCTTCCATCTAAATATGAAAGTCTCTGAGTCTCCATTCTCCCTCTGAAGCTTGACTCCCTCTGAGTCTGTATAATATTCGGAGCCATATGCTCCTCATGACATGGCTCATCAATATTGCATCCTGCAAAGTTTCATGGGACCACACTGGTCTCTTCTTGGTTACTGCAACGATTCTGGGTAGGCCCTTCTGGCTCTACTAACTCTTCACGATGATCTAAAGAGTGATAAATTGCACTAGAGGGATTTGTTCGGTCATCTTTGGACCCTTCTACTCCTTACAATCAATATCCATATGAAAGGCTATGTATCTCGCTAAAGTACCCTTCTTCATCTTCTTCTTCTTTGGTACATGGATATATACAGTTTTGTGTACAACTTCTTATCTGGATAGCCTGCTCCATGTCTCAAACTAGAGACCATCTAATATGTTGTCTCATGCAACCGTCACTATAGATTCCCTTAGAGTTATCACCTGTGACCTTCCCGGAACAAGGACAACGAAGGGAAAAACAATAGACAAGAATAATACTCTTACAATAATAAAACAAGAACGAGAACAATAATCATAGTAGCTCCTTCTTAGAGTTATTGCTTGTGACCTGTCTGGAACAAGAACCAAAATAAAAATACAATAATAAGAAATATCTCCTAGAAGAGATGTTAGTTCATCTTGCAAGCATTTATATCAATAGTACTCATATGCTTCCAAGTATTCATTGTATTTAGCAGTAATATAACCTTTCAAGGATTGTTGTCACAACTAGTAATGTAGCAATTATCAAACTTGATATGTGCAAATTGGAAACTTATTAATTTAATCAAACATGGAACCTGGAGTCTTATCTTCAAGAGTGAATGTTGTTGATTTTCTTCTGAGTCTCCTTCACTCAATACAACAAGTATTCTCTTCAACGTGTCCCATGTACTTACAGAAATCCGAGTTAGAGAATGTAGTGCAAATAAACTCTAAAGTCTCAACCTTAATCAATCTAATACTTCGACTAAAGTTAGTTTCTAACTTTAACTTTGAATAGAGGTTAGAATGATAATCATAGCTTCAATAGATCAAAATACAACTAGATGTTCATAAGGTCACAATAATGCCATAACAACTAGAGGCACATGAAAACAATCAAACTTGGAGTGTGTTGTTCCTCTTAATGTGTTGGATATGATATCCATCTGGATCTACAATTGTTGCTTGGACTATAGATCCCTTCTCCTGCAATCACACTCAAAATAGTGATACAGTTTAAACATATCTAAGTACATATCTCCGGCAGTAGCAACAGGCAGCGATAGACAGTGGGACCATCTGGTAGCAATGATAAGCAATGATGGACCCTAAAACTTCAAAGTGTTCCAACTTGCAATATAAAGGTAACTGGAGATGCGCTAGGGTAAGGTGCACTATAGCAACCAAAGACTGGGGCCAACGTTTCACATAAAATTTACTACAACTAGTGTTGGCACAACAACTGGGACCGCAACTGGTACTGCAACTAGCACTGCAACTGGTGTTGCAACTGGCACTACAACTGGTGTCGCAACTGACACTGCAAATAGTATTGCAACTGGCATTGCAATTGGTGCTGCGATGCCCTACTTAGGTGACCTTATTAGTGAGTTTAATAAGTGCTCAACGAGCTTGGCAATGGGGAAAATTGAGGATCTTTCTTCCAACGGTTAGACTGTTACGAAGGAAACCAACTCTGAAAACATGTTGAAATTTTGGTATGCTCGTTTAACCATAGACAATGTCACATCATTGTCACCCAACCATAGGCATTCACATATGCCACCCCCGAGCACACTAACCTTTACTTAGAATAATTTTGGCAAGCCTACTCTAGAACCAACAGATAAACCCTAATTTCTAATTGCAACAACAACTCAAGACAAGTAGAGCGCTCCTTCTCCAAGGGTAGCACACAAGAGAGAGAGTCTCCATATTCACATAACAAATACCATACACAACCGCAGCAGTTGCAACTCCACTACTCTCTCTCTCAAACTTGAGCCATACTTAGCAAGAATATCACCAAGAATGTCACCAAGAAAATCACCAAGAGAGATACCAAGACCAAGAGATGACCATGCACCCTTTTTCCTCCTTGCAATTGCAGTTGGAGCTGCAAATGTAACTCTCCACAAGACTTGCGCAGTAACTAGGTGTACAAATGAGCTAAAACGTCGTCTATTTATATTAACCAACGGTTAGACTGTTACGAAGGAAACCAACTCTGAAACCATGTTGAAATTTTGGTATGCTCGTTTAACCATAGACAATGTCACATCATTGTCACCCAACCATAGGCATTCACATATGCCACCTCCGAGCACACTAACCTTTACTTAGAATAATTTTGGCAAGCCTACTCTAGAACCAACAGATAAAACCTAGTTTCTAATTGCAGCAACAACTCAAGACAAGTAGAGTGCTCCTTCTCCAAGGGTAGCACACAAGAGAGAGAGTCTCCATATTCACATAACAAATACCATACACAACTGCAGCAACTGTAGCTCCACTACTCTCTCTCTCTCTCAAACTTGCACCATACTTAGCAAGAATATCACCAAGAATGTCACCAAGAAAATCACCAAGAGAGATACCAAGACCAAGAGATGACCATGCACCCTTATTCCTCCTTGCAGTTGTAGTTGCAGCTGCAACTGTAACTCTCCACAAGACTTGCATAGTAACTAGGTGTACAAATGAGATAAAACGTCCTATATTTATATTAATCTGTCTAGTGAGTTTTTTGGCTGGGCCGACCTGACTTTCTGGTAATTATATTTTATGTTTATCATTTTCTTGTGGAGCCAACTTATATTTATGGAATATAATATTCTAATATTATTTATTATGTTAGGCTGACTTGTCTTCTAGGGTTTCCACACATCTTTTTAATGGTTCACTTGCTGCCAAAATATTATATTCTAAGTCATAGGTTACGTGTGGAGGTTAATACCTCCCGCAACTATCAAAACATCAACATGTACCACTTATGAATTGTGATCAAACTATAACTTGCCCTATGTCTGCATAAATTGTAGATGCTTGTGGTTAGTGTGGATGATTGTTTCTTTTTCCAATGCTTCCACTGTCGAACTACCTAGAGAATGGAGTAAAACTCCTTGTTATTGGTGGGGTATCTACATACTGTGTCAAATACTAGTGTTTCATTGTGATAGACCACCTAATGCCCATGTTGTGTGAGCACTACTTTGATGGCATATTCTAAGGTGTCTATATCAATTTAGAATAGTTGTTGTAGATATGGCATAGTGAAAACTGGTATTGTCTAGAGGTAATGCTTCAACTCCTCAAATGATTTTTGGTGTGCATCAAGCCAAACAAACTTGGCATTGGCTCCACCCTTGATCACCCAGCTCTAGGGCCAACCAATATGATAGAACCTTAACTTAAACCTATAGCAAAATTTAGTGATGCCCAAGAAGCTATAGAACTCCATTAGTGTCTTTAGGTCTAACAAATTCAGAATGTGTTAAATCTTTGTTTGATGCACATGTACACCATGCTCACTCAGGGTGTACCCTAGATATTGATATCTCTATATTCCAAATGAGTACTTCAATAGTTTGGAATATCACTAGTTTTTTCCCAAGGTGTTGAATGCTTGTTAAATGTGCTTAAGATGCTCTAACAAAGTTTTCCTAACTATGAACATGTTGTCTAGGAATACTACAACAAAATAATTAATTAATGGAAACATAATATCATCCATCATCCTCATGAATGTTGTTGGTGCATTTTTCAAGATGAAGGTCATGACCAACCACTCGGAGAAGACTTCCTTAGATTAGAAGGTTGGTTGTCTTCCACACATCAATTGCCTTGATTGGCATATGGTGATATCATGAATTAATATAATATTTCTAAAAACTTATTTTCCTTGAGCTAATTGAGTAGATCATCAATATGTTGGATTGGGTACAAGTTCTTGACCATGATTTTATTCAAGGATTTGTAGTCAATACAAAGTCACCATTTCTCGTCATTCATCTAAACCAATGCATTAGGGATCTTGCAGGGTGAGGAGATTGGTCAAATGTAGTCCTTCTATATCAACACTTGAATTTAGTATTTGATCTTCTCATTCTCCAAAACAAAGTGTCTATATATGTGGCCATTGGGTAGATGGGAACTCAATACCAAATCAATTACATTCTTAACATGACAATGCAAAGGTACTCATGTAGGTGAAGTGAAGATTTCTTTGTATTCATCTACTCGATGATCAACTTGACTCTATTGCATATAGGGATCACTTGGAGAGGCCTTGGTGGTCATGGTGATTTTATTTTCTCCTTTTGACTAGACCATTAAGAGGACAATCTCCTAGTTTGAGAATTTTTCTTTGTGCATTGCTTCATAGTGATCAAATAAACTATAGTGGTCATAACTACTTCTTGTATCCCATAAAGTTGATCTCCCAAGTTGATAATGACATTGTGAAACTTAGAATGGTAAATAATGTGATGCTTCTATATATATATATTGTTGTCCCTGTTACCCCCTAGTCTAGGGATAATTAAGTAGATCATGTCTCGAGGACCATAGGTAGTAGACATGGACTGTTGAGAGTCATATTGACCAACAAAGCTCGCAAGGTCCCTCTTATTCATGTTGATCACCACTCATCACCAGTAGCAGAGCGGCATCCACTACATTAGGTGTGGATCCCAGAAGATAACGGGTCTTGCTTCATGATGTAACTAGTCTAATGTCATGGTAAGTGTCACTTTAATATTTGAATCATTTGAATATGTTACAAATAATCCTTTCTTAATTATGGAACGTTTGCTTGGAAATTATACCTTTTTCCTAATTTCACCTTGGTCACAGGTGAAATATGGTCCTTTCACTCTAGAGCTAGTGCACGCTAACTTCAATGGTTATCCTCTATGAATGTATTCATTGTCCAATATTAAAAATTTCCAATAAATTCTTCGTAACAATGATAAATTAACTCAAATAAAAAGGATGATCTCACTAATTTGAGTGTGGATTCTCAAAATCCAAGAAATGATATGACAAATACTAATCCAAAGTGACAAGATTTATCACTTTAAAGTAAGACTAGTGTATTAATCAAGGGGTGATGGACTCAATGGAAGAAATTCAACTAAGTAGCTTAGGAAACTAGAGTAAGATTCCAATGTTGAAGTTTGGGTATTAACCACCTTTCATTAGGTGGGTGCATTTATATACTCCATCTTAGGCATGTACCACCCAACATGTCTTAATGGCCATGATGCCTTCACTAAACAAGGATGTTGTTGTGGGAGTGTCAACCACTTCTTTGAGGAATTAAACCCTAGTGATGGCTATAACATTACCCCACTTTCATCAATCTAATTGTCCTCTTGTGGCTGACCAACAAAGTAGCTAAACTCAATTCTCTAATTCAAGAGTCCAAAAATTTCATCCAAATAATAAAAAGAGCTAGGAAATAAAAAGCTCTCAAGAACCAACATCAATAATTGATAGGACAAGCTATTTTTATTCAATTGTAAGAAGTACAACTATTTCCAAAAAAAATATATGTTTACAAGAGTATAAGGGGATTTTATCATTGCTTGACACCCCTATTGTCTACAAATATGCTTGAGATGCTACTAGGGCGAATATTTTATACTAGAAGAAGGTAGAAGAAGAGGAGTAGAAAAGAAACAATGTGAAGGATACACCAATGAGTTGAGTTGTCTTATGTTCCTATATTTATGCCCAAGGACCCACTCATATCTTAGCTGCTATGATAATTTTTCATGCTTAAACTTGATGTTTTTTTCTCCAAAATGATGATTCTAAATCCATTTTGAAGAAGATTCATAAAACCACTAAAAGCGATGTTGTATTTGGTTGTTATGAAACACTCTCAATGATAAATTAAATCTTCAATAACATACTAACTTTACCCTCATATATGTGTGTGTGTGTGTGTGTGTGTGGTCTTCCCTATTATCACATGAACTAGTACTTTAGGTGGACAATGTAGGAACAATGGGTAGTCACATCTAATGCTCCTTTCACTCTAGAGCTAGTGCATGCTAACTTCAATGGTTATCCTCTATGAATATATTCATTGTCCAACACTAAAACGCTGCAATAAATTCTTTGTAACAATGATAAATTAACTCAAATCAAAAGGGTGATCTCACTAATTTGAGTGTGGATTCTCAAAATCCAAGAAATGATATGACAAATACTAATCCAATGTGACAATATTTATCACTTTAAAATAATATTGGTGTATTAATCAAGGGGTGATTGAATCAATGGAATAAATTTAACTAAGTAGCTTAGGAAACTAGAGTAAGATTCCTATTTTGAACTTTGGGCATTAACTACCTTTCATTAGGTCGGTTCGTTTATATACTACATCTTAGGCATGTACCACCCAACGTGTCTTAATGGTCACGATGCCTTCACTAAACAAGGATGTTGTTGTGGGAGTGTCAACCACTTCTTTGAGTAATTAAACCCTGGTGATGGCTATAGTATTACCCTACTTTCATCAATCTAATTGTCCTCTTGTGGCTGGCCAACAAAGTAGCTCAACTCAATTCTCTAATTAAAGAGTCCAAAAATTTCATCCAAATAATAAAAAGAGCCAGGAAATAAAAAGCTCTCAAGAATCAACATCAATAATTGATATGACAAGCTATTTTTTTTCAATTGTAAGAAGTACAACTATTTCCAAAAGATAAAAATAAGATATGTTTACAGTAGTATAAGGGGATTTTATCATTGCTTGACAGCCCTATTGTCAACAAAGATTATTGAGATGCTACTAGGGTGAAGATTTTATACTAGAAGAATGCAAAAGAAGAATGCAAAAGAAGAGTAGAAAAGAAACAATGTGAAGGATACACCAATGAATTGAATTGTCTCATGTTCCTATATTTATGCTGAAGGACCCACTCGAATCTGAGTTGCTATGATAAATTTGCATGCTTAAGATTAATGTTTTTTTCTCCAAAAAAATTATTCTAAATACATTTTGAAGAAGATTCAAAAAACCACTAAAAGCAATGCTATATTTGGTTGTTATGAAACACTCTCAATGATAAATTAAATCTTCAATAATATACTAACTTTACCCTCGTATCCACTTTATTTATCTTCTTAAAAAATCTACAAATAGCCTTTCTAATTCACGTGTAATTCATCATAAGCATGCAATGTTGATTTTAGGGTTCTTTGTTTGAGTTTTTATCTGTCAAATTGAATTATGAAAACATGACTCACTTTCCTCAAAATTTATGTCATATTATTATTGATGAACATATTTGTTTTCATGAGTAGGAAGAAGTTAATATATGCCTAAAGGACCCATGAAGAATCTCCCAACATAATGGTTATCACTTGGTTAGTTTTAAAGGAGATTAAATCGTGAGAAAAATATCTCACAGATTCTGTCTTTATCATGGTGTTCATCACAACCAAATAAAATCATTCCAAATAAGGCACTCTTGCATGGTGAAATTAACAAGCCCATCCTCCAACAAAATCTATTCCAAAATCATGATATGCCAACCTGATAAAAGCATCTAAGACATTATGGAAGGCATGGTGACTATATGCATAAGGAAACCTTGATTCATCTCCAATAAAATTCTATGAACACCACACATAGGTTGAAGTTCTAAACTACAAGGAAATTCACACTTCTCTTCATCATATGATATCACAAGATTTAGGAGAGGGATACCTGAAGAGAAACTCCAAGATATTGAAAAATAGGCACCACAATGAATATAAAATGATAAAGAGAATGGCATGAAGAAGGCACAACTAAGAAGTTCGAATAACAGGTAATGATGATAACCAAATCCTTCACCATATATATTGATGTATTGCACAAGAACCTCATGAAAAGAACCCAATAATGATGTTGTAATATTCTATGGAAACACTTTAAAAAATCTCTCAAACTAGTAAAGAAACTCGCCAAGTATGGTGCCTTATTTAAGCTAAGATAACTCTTGAACAATAGAAATAAAAAACCTTATGAAATAGGTGCACTTCTCCTTTTCTAATTGGTCCAAATAATGCACCTAAATTCACGCATACAAATATTTTTTATTCCCAAAAGTATGCGTAGGTCGACCGATGCAAATTTCCAAATCGATTTAAGTCAACTTCATATTGTGAATTCATTATAGGTCAACTTATACTCTTGAATCGGGCACAAAAACAAGTTGTTAATATAACATAAGGAAGGAAATGATTAGACCTCAAGTTGGTAACTTTAGCACATGAAAACCATTCTTCAAGATGATATGAATGTGGGAAACTCTTCGAAGGAAGTTAACAACATTTGCAAATCATGATTTCAATTTGTGTGCTAATAGTGGCTCCAAGGACAACTTTACCTTAGTGGGAAGGTAAGAACCATATAATAGTATTGCACACAAATCATGAATCTTCAGGAACCTGCTAAGAAATTTGAATTGACATGTTCATGCTCTTGGCTAATGACATCAAGACTCACTATGATAACATCATGAGACTTGAAAATGTGTTATGAACCAAAATCCTAGAATAAAAAATGTGAGTATGGAGTCCAGCTCCAATATAGATAATAGAGATGTGTTACATAATAACTCCTTAAAGAATTGGAGAACCTCCTTCAAATTCCCCAATACATTCATACATCCAAATCACATGTTCTCAATAATGACTACATAATATTTATATGTACCTATTCACACATTGTGCATGTGGCCCCTTTATCATGATGAGCATTATTAAATATACATTTACCCATTACATGTACATTTAATCCCATATATACCCCCCTTGGTGTCATATCATATTCATTTAACCCTATATATGCCACCCTTGGTGTCATACCATAGTACCCTCCTTCAAAAAAGTTTGTCCTCAAGGTTTTTCAATTAAAGGCTTTACGTGTGATGAAACTAAGTAATATGATTTTCTTATTTTTCTACTTTCTTCTTTCCATTGATGATGATCCATCCATCCAAACTCAATTATTTCCGGTCTTAGTCTTTGATGGTTGGTTGCTGCATAATTTTCTTTCCTTTGATTCCATGTATTATTGTTGTAACTTCTCGAATTTGTAGTAGTTGTTGGTCTCTGATAATATCTTGTTTAATAATGGTTTTGTGATGGACCGTTCCATGAATATTGACGAGTATTCCATCTCGTTCCTTGATAATGTTGATATTGATATTCTTGTCTTCCTTGAAATCTTTTCTAGTAACGAGGAAGTCGACAGGGTTTCACATTTGATGATTTTCCTTCTCTTTGCACACCATAAATGACTCCAAAAACTTTAATTATTTATCTTGGAAGCATGAACATAGATCAAAACAATATCCATCAACCTAATTACCTAAGACACAACTGTGGTTTAGAATTTTCCAACACTTTTGTTAATAATCTAAAACAAACTAAACCCTTTTAACTATTATGATTCTAACTTGATTATGTCTCGAAGACACTTATTGACTCGATACATAAAATGGAAACATATTAAATCATAACTAACTTGATTCATACTAGACATAAAATTAGACGTAATATTCATCCCTTAGTTACTACTTAGCGTATTAACCTAAACCTAGACCTAACTGGCACATACTTGCCTTATTAAGATATATAAGTTGACCTACTATGATGTCCACTTGAATCTAGTATATTTGTCCAATATTCCATAGAGCCACCATCAAGTAGCACCACATTTATGTCGATCTTCTTGGATAACATCAAGGTTGAGAAAATTGGCCAAAAATAATTTAAATAAGAGTTGTCATCCAAATAAATAAAAAATGTATAAGAATGGGATTGAGGGAATGCAACTCTTCACTTCTTCTTGGTTTGAACCAAATCATATTGAAGTACCTTTCTAAACTTAGTCTCCTTAACATATTTAGCAATAGGAATCCCTTGTTCTAAAGTGGTATCTTCAGCTTGTAATTCTTTTGTCCATTATCTCTTTTGGGCTCTACTTTGAATAATACTAGGTTGGGTTTTCTCCAATAATTCGTCATCAAAAATTTTAGGTCCTTTATTTCATATTGTTTTTTGTCCATGCTAAATCATGGTTAAATTGTTGTGTAATTACATCCAATGTGTCGTCATAATACTTCATGATAAACTGTAATGTCTCCCGATAAGTGCTTGGCTGCAAGCTTTCGTCATACGTTAGATTAACAAAAGAAAATAGAAGATAAACTTTGTATACATTGTTCTCTAGAATACTTGTACCACTTTTCTCAAAACCTTCTCTAACCTATTATAAAAATATACAAGATACTCACCTTATTAGTCCTCCCAAGGGAATATAGCAACGAGTTTGCTATTGATTTGACATTAATTTGCTTTGTATTATAAATTTATGTGTGTAGTGTAATGTTTAACTTAATAAAACAAATATATATTTTTCGATATAATAAAAATATTTGTTTTTTCTCATTTCTCATTGGTTGATATATTCCAAGTCTTATTGTTGCCTTCACGTATTTCAATATTTGAAATTAATTACATAATCAATAAACTTGGTTATAAGTACCTAGTACCTTTTATATAAAAAATTAAGAAAATAAGTAAAAATGCCATGTGTTTTATTATTATTACTATCCATTTATTTCATTATTATTGCATTTATGCTTTTCTCTTCTCATTAATACAAAGCGTACTCCTACTAGATTAATACAAAATGATATACATATAACTATGTATGATGACATATGTGTAATTTCTTTTTAATAGTAATTTTGAATTTCTTTTTAAATGAAAATAAATTAGTAAAACTATAGTTAAAGATGAAAAACAAAATGATATAGACAACTTATATATATATATATATCTTTCCCTTTTAATAATGATTTTGATTTTTTTTTAATAAAGACAAATAATAATTATAGCAAATTGACAATTGTTGGGACACTCTAACTAGTTCAATGATCTCGTCTAGGTACACTCTATTTCCAAATTTACTTGGCAAGGACTAAGCTGCCATGCAACCCTTGTTTATAATGTGCATGGGTGTAGGGATGTTGGTGGATGGTTGTACCATCTCGATCTTAACATTATGTCAACACATTTTTCACACATGGACCTAACGTTGAATCAATATATGAAATTATAATCATCAATAGTTAGTTGTAGGTCCTACAAAAATTTCATATTGTTTTTTGTTCCAAAACAAGGGAATCAATAATTAATTATCTAATTGAGTGCTAACATAATTACTAATTTTGCAAGGAGCAATATCAATAATAATAGTAATATCCTTCCCTTCAATGGCCCTTTTTATTTTTAATAGATTGAAACAAATATTTTTGAAGTGGTAATAAATATTCCTCTTTTCTCATCACCGAGCTCCATTTGTTTCCATAAAAATTTCTTCTTTATGAATTTTAAGTGGTGCCCTTACTTGTCAATTGGAAATGGGGACTTTTAAAATGGTACCTTACTTTATTTATTTTATATTTGTACGTGTGCATGTCTCACCAAGGTTTGACTCTGGCTAAGTCATGTTGGGTTACCAACCCTTGTTTATGGTGATTGAGTTTTCCTCTATCTAAATATTTTGAGGAAGAGGGGGGATCCCACAAGGTTTAACTTCGATGGTTGGGAGGAATGATTGTTATCCACCCTACCAAGTTTCAATTTTTGTAAGTGACATGTTGAGCTATACTGAGTATATTGTTGTAATTGATTTGAGCCTTGTTGTTGACTGGCCATGTTCCCTAAAGATTCTAGGGTTTACCCTGGGTACCATCCTCGAAATGAGGGGAAGTACTCGGGGGTTTTCCCTAGGCTTTGTAACCTAGAATACACACACACACACACCTTCTACTTTTTTAAGTCACACTCTAAGTGAACAAATTATGTTTTTGATTGAGAATTGAAGATGATATTTCTGTAAGGGATCCATTAGATGGTTAAGTTCTATATTTTTGGACCTATATGTATTTTGATGGACTATTTGAGTGTTCTCAGGCATCTATGCAATGTAATTTTGTTTTTATCTAATAAAATTATGATCTTTTTTTTCCACACACACACACATATATATTTATATTTTTAAGTCATGCTCTAAGTGGGTCATATATTTTTTCTCGAACTGTTGCTGCTCACCCTCATGGCCGCGACCACCTCTGGTTCGGGAGAACCTCCTCCATCGCCCCCATCGCCTCTGCCCCCCCTCCCTCCGGACATAAACACTTTCAAATCCCTAGTGGCCTCCACCCAGAAGACGCATAAGAACCCTTCAACGAAATTTGTAAAAAAGATGGAAGATATCCCCAAGGTTCAGGTCCATGCAGACTCCTCTCGCCCTCTAGCGCTCAAAATCGAGGAACACAGACTGGTTAGGCAATTCATGGGAATTTGTCCCTCTCCCTGCGTAGTTTCTGAGTGGGTAGACAAAAACTGGAATCTGCTCATCCAAGGAAAAGTCTCTCCTTCTTTCTGTGGCAAAGGATTTTTTCTATTTCTTTTGAGACCAAATCAGACAGAGATCTCATATTTAGGAGCGAACCTTACTTTATGGGGGATCGGGGCATATATCTTAATAGATGGTCTCCTATTTCAGCCCTGAGAATGACATCCCTTCAGTTGTTCTAATCTGGGTCCGTCTCCCCTTCATGTCGTTTCATTGCTAGAACGATGAAACAATCAGGAGCATAGGAAACACCCTCGGAAGATACATTGACCGAGCTAAACCAAGAGATGGAATGCACACATGCGCAAGGATTTGCGTTGAATTCGACCTGGAAAAGGGCCTCCCAGAAGCAATCTAGCTAACTCTCGACAACTGGTCTTTCATCCAACAAGTAGATTACGAACAACTCCCTTTTAAATGTAGAATGTGCCATGAATACAACCATTTTGCAAAAAGCTGCCCCAAAACCCCTGCAGGTTCAAAAGGCCAAGAATAACATGAACAATGGTAATCCCAAAAGTGACGTCGATGTCCCAATAAACAACAAGAGGTCCCCCCCCAACAACAATAGGGCCAGGAATCGCATCAATCCCAACCAAGGTAGCAAGCGGAAAAGCTCCACAAGAAAGTATCAATCGATATGCTGCCCTTTTTGAGCCAGAGGAAGAAGGAGATCCTCAAGAAATTCCATCAGATGAAGTGGCTACCTCCTTGCCAGAAAAAGATCAGCAAATCCCACTGATCGCTCATAGTACATCGACTTCGAGAAAAGGGAAAAAATCCCAGGCAAGGCAGAGCACGAAAGCAAAAAATAACATTCCTATAATCTTGGAAGAAGAATCTCAAGGAGAATCAGATGGAGAACCAGGGTGAGACCCCAACTCAATATCCCACGCAGAAAAACTAGGAAGAAAGCCAGGCCGCAAAAAGAGGGAAGAAATCGCTGACAGGGAAAAAGATCTAGGGCTCCAATCCACACTAGATTCCTCCTTCAACAAAGAGCATAAAGGAACAAGAGAGGACCCCATCCCCGCGCCCTCTAAAGTGGGGGCCCAAAAACCCTCTAGTAAATAATGAATCTGGTCTCTTGGAACTGTAGGAGATTAGGCGGTAAGGAAAAAAAAGATTCAACTCGTCAGCTGATATTTTCCTCCTCTCCTCAAGTTTTACTGCTCTAGAAGACCAAACTAAGTGAGGACTCTGTCCTCCGAGAAAGCAAGCACATATGGAAGACAAGCGAAGGCAGAGAAATAAGCTCCAGAGGGGCTTCTGGAGGCATTTGCACCTTATCGGACTAGAAAAGGGTCACATTGCTAGACTGCCAACAAGCTCAACACTGGCTTCTGACCAAACTGAGGAACAACATCTCAGGTAACTCTTTTTCCATAATAAATGTTTACGTTTCGAATCTCCATCATGAAAAATTAGATTGTTGGAGGACCTTGTTTAATATTTTGGAAGTGGAATCCAACAATGATATCATTTAAATACTACTCTCTACCCTTGGGAAAAGAAGGGGGGGTCGTTGGTAAGGGACCCAGGAAGGGAACACCTTGAAGACTTGATTTCCACCTTTGATCTCTTCGATCAGAAGCCTGGTGGTGGCCGATTTACCTGGTCTAATCGAAGGATAGGTCCCGGGCATATCGCGTCCAGACTTGATCGTTTTCTCTTAAGCAACTCCCTCCTCACAAACTCCTCACCTATCACGTTTGAAATTCTCCCTTGGGCCAGCTCCGGCCACTGGCCTATTCGATTATCTGTTTCCCCTTTCTCGGATCTGGGCCCAATCCCCTTTATATTCAACCCGTTATGGCTGGACGCCCCAGACATCAGATCCCTTATATCCTCCTCTTGGTCCCATTGGGTGCAAGGATCCCTTGTGCACATTTGGGAACAAAATCTCATAAGACTTAAAAGAGACATTCGGGAATGGGTCAGATTCACCTTCAAAGCACCAAAAGTGGAAATCTAGAAAACAAAAGCGCAGATGGCTACAATCACAACTAAAATTGAAACAAGGTCGGTCACACATGAGCTATTGGTTGAGGAAGGTCAATTGCAAATTCACCTTCAAGCTGCTATGAGAAGAGAAGAAGATTCATGGAGACTAAAATCCAGGGCTCTATCGTGATCAAAACATGTCTTTTTTCCACAAACAATTCCATGTAAGAAAGGGAATCAATACGATCTCCAAGATAGTAGATCCTGGAGGGAATTCATGTTCTTCCCTTGAAGATATTGAAAAGGCAACCGTCTCTTATTATGTAGATATGTACAAAGAAAAAGAAGAAAATAACGAAAAGGTCACGAAGGAGGTGCTCTCCAACATACCCAAGCTGATAAAGGAAGATGAGAATGAGATTCTAACTCAGAAAGTTACCGAGGAAGAAATATGGAGTGCTATCAAACATCTGCATCATGATAAAGCTCTGGGGCCCGATGGTTTCACGACCCATTTTTATCAAAATTTATGGAGTACCATTTAATATGATCTAATCAAAATGATCCAATACGTCCAAATATCTTCT
>ML793484.1:157177-187158 GCA_009831015.1 Picea engelmannii | reverse complement strand
GGCACCAATTCCACCTTCTTAGCTCTAATACCCAAAGAGAAAAATGCAGGGTCCTTTTCAAGGTACCGATCCATCTCCTTGTGCAATGTTTCTTATAAAATCATTACAAAAATCATAGCTATCAAAATTCAATTCCTCTTTCCAAAAATCAGGGTGGCTTCGTCCCCAAGAGACAAATTTGGGATAATATCATTTTAGTTCAAGAATTTGTCCATTCAAGTAAATTGAGAGGAGAAAGGGGCATGGTAATTAAGATGGATATGGAAAATGCCTTTGACAAAGTCAATCACAACTTCCTCCTTCAGGTTCTCAGAAAGTTCGGGTTTCACCCCTCCTTCATCAATTGGATCCAGTCTTGTATAAGCAACCCTTTGATAGCTCCTTTGATCAATGGGTGACCTTGATCTTTTTTTAAGGCTTCTAGAGGACTTAGACAAGGGTGTCCTCTTTCACCCTGCCTCTTAATCCTTGTGGCTGAAGCTTTGGTACGAAGATTGGATCAAGAAAGACAACAGAAAAACATACCGGGAATAACAATAGCCACAGGGGTTAGAAGAATCAACCATGCCTAGTTCACGGATGACACCCTTATTATAGGAGGAGCCTCCACAATCATGGCTAGAAGATTCAAAGTAATCATGGATCAATTCCTAGAAGCTTTAGGAGGCAAGGTGAACTCAGGGAAGTGTTATATCTATGCTTGGAACACCAAAGCATGAATTTTAGCAAATATAGTGAACATCCTTCATTATCCAATAACAATCAACTAGAGATCTTTCAAGTACCTCAGAATCTCGATCTGCCTCTCCTCTGTTCCAGCGGACGACTGGGTAATAATAACATCTAAAATAAAGGCCAAAATGGAACAATGGGGAGCACAGTGGTTGAATTCGGCGGGTAGATTGGTTCTAATTAAAGTCGTGTTATCTGCACTCCCCATATATCAGTTTTCCTCTCTTCTAGCTCCTACCTCGATCAAATCTTATTTAGCACAATCAATTAGAAAGTTCCTTTGGGAAGGAGGAAAAACCAATAGAAAGCACTATTATCTGGTCAAATTGAAGTGGTTAGAGAACCCAAACCGTTTGGGGGTCTGGGAATAAGAGACCCAATGCTAGTGAATCTGGTGCTTGGAGCCAATTTGTCTTGGAGAACGCTTATAGGAAAATTCACATGGTGGAAAAGAGTGTTGATCAACAAATACTTCCATCAGGACCGATTGAGAGGAATTGACAGACACTTAGAACATCCGATGGGATCTCCCATATGGAAGCTTCTTTTTGTCTCGTTTCCCTTAATCCGAACCCATCTCCATTGGATACCTAGAAACGAAAAACAAATAAGGATCTGGGATGACAAAATCCTCAACAATACTCATCTCGAGACAAATGATAGTAGGACCCAACTCCGAGAATGGCTCACAACAAATCAGAAAAATACGTTGTATGACATATCAAAGTGGAATCCAACTGGAAAGTGGGTAAGCTAGAGCTTAGGGGATCCCATGAGCGAGCTAAGAAGCCAAGCGGATTTCCTTTTGAAAGATCTGAAAGGAACTTTCCCGCACCATTTTCTTGACCCCGACGAAAGGGGATGGGGAGATCATGGCTATACGGTGGCAAAAGGCTATGAATCTCTCTTAATGCAGGGATGTAATGCAATCAAAGCAAAGTGGTCCAAGTGTATCTGGCACTCGGATAGTCCCCCCAAAATTAACATCTTTAGCTGGATTTTGCTACAGGTGAAAATCCTCACCACTGAAAATTTGAATAAGTGCGAAATCTCGGGACCATCCATATGCGTTCGCTGCAAAAAACACTCGGAGACAATGACCCATTTATTCCTTGACTGCATTTTTTCCAAAAAAGTCTGGCTGGGGATCCTGCAAAATCTCTCCTAGTGAGTTAATTGGCCAAGGGAAATCTCAGACCTATTAGGTAAATGGACCTCTTATTACAAAAAGTCCTTCTACAACAAACCGATCCTCAAAAGAATCTGGTCCTCTCTCCCCAAATTTGTGTGTTGGCAGGTCTGGTTGGCACATAACAAAGGAATTTTCTCAGACGAAGTTCTGGAATGAGAAAAAACCATCAAAGCCATAAGAGCTCAATTCATTGAGTATTTAAACTCAAGAAAAATCTCAATATCAGTTGGTGCTCGGCTTGATAGACAGGAAAATCAGTGGATAAATCACTTGGAAATTCAATACTCCATCTCTCATCCTTAGCGTCGCAGACCAAATTGGCAACTCCATGTACCTCCAACAAAGTTCCAAGACTGGTTAACCTCCCAAAAATCTCATGTTCTCCTTTTCGATGGTGCTTCCAAAGGCAACCCGTGAGTCACAGGAGTGGGAGGGGTCCTGCTCAACCCTAGGGGATTGATAGCAGTAAGATATGCCTGGAGCATAGGACATGCCTCCAACAATCAAGCATAACAACTCGCCATGTTGAAAGGAGTTCAAATGGGAGTTGAATCAGGAGTTACCAATCTCATTATAGCAGGAGACTCTTTGATCACCATAAGAAGCATGATCACCGGTTCAAAGCCAAGGGATATCCACCTAGCTGCAATATGGAAAAATATTAGAGCATCCCTTTCAGATTTACAATCTGCTTCCTTCATCCACATCAACAGGGAAAACAACAAATGGGCAGATGAGCAGGCCAACTTGGCGACAAGGTTGCCACAAGGAAAAAAAAGCGTCATGCGAGAATCCTCCGTTGAGAAGCTAACATATCATTCTCTTGGACAATAGATTAATCCTCAAGACCAAGCAAAAATCAATATTCCCCAGTAGGCAGCGGACCAGATGGAAATCCGGGAAGAAAGCGCAGTTCTTCAAATTACTTTAGATCAAGAGCGGGCTCAATTAAACAAGTTTCAGTTAGCAGAAATACAAGAAATTGAAGGCTCATTGGAAAATGTCACCCCCCCTATTTTATGTTTTTTAAAAGCACTTATACCTTAAGGTTTTTTTTCCAGAAATAAACTATAAATCTCCGTTGTTTAGAAGGGAAATATAATCAGAGGAAAGACGCAAGCGACCCAAGGCCAATTAAGCCTAAAAGCTTCAAGCAATAGAAATCAACCAAATCTTGCATGTAATATTTGATTTCACAGGCAAGCCTTGGCTGCCCCTTTTTTAATATATTATCTTTCAGTTTGTTTAAAAAAAAAAAAAAGTCATGCTCTAAGTGAAAATTTTATATCTTTGTTTTGAGGACTCAAGATGATTTTTCTATAAGGGATCAATTGGATGGTTAAGTTTTGTTTTTAGGACCTACATTTATCTTGATAAACTATTTGAATGTTGTTAAGCATCTATGCACAGTAATTTTGTTTTCATTTAATAAAATTATGATCTTTTTTCTTTTTTCTTTTGTGTATGTGTGTGTGTATATCACATGAAAAAAAGCTTTATACTTGATGTTTCTAGTAAGAAATCAAAGTATACATTGATTAATCCTCAAGGATTTCAATTCTTGAAATTCAGATAAGTCATTGTCCTACCATGGTACTAGGTATAGGCTTCCAGGGATAGACTTGGACTATACATAGATATTTTAGAGTAGTTGCTCACAATACCAAACAAACTAGACATAGATGACATATTATAGTCTTCCAATGACCTTTTTTAGAGGACTAAAAGCACTAGTAGTTCAAACAACAAAAAAATGGTCTTAGAAACCAATCATGACCTGTCAACAATCTTAGAACCACAAAGCCTCATAGGACTAAAACCAAATTTCCAGACAGGAGGTCAACTTCTTTAAATTCTTGACTCAGTAAAGAACACTCCTATATGGAAAGTGCATCTTTTGAAAGAGAGTCTACCTTTGTGTTGAATTCCTTGTAGATGTGGGAAAAGGAAATGAAATCAAAATTAAACTTTACCTCCAAAACTCTTTGAATAATAGTTCCTATATCTAAATTTGTTAATTGACATTTACTATTTACCTAATCTATAAGCATCTTGGAGTATAACACCTCGTAATTAAACCTTTTTTATCCCTTTGTCTACAATTGTTTTCAAAATTAACCACAAGGCAATAAGCTTAGCTCTATTGTTAATTCTAAGACTTGATCTATATTTTAGAGAAAAATAATACATTGAAGAAATATGAAGGATCACTCAGCCCCACATGTACCTGGAGCTCCTTGAGATGCTCCATCAAAGAAACCCCATGCAAAGGAAGTGTCTATCGTTGGATGTAATAAATATTTGGGAATTTTTAAAGGAGGGGCCTTCCAACCTTCTCTATAGGAAAATCTAATGGAGTGAGCCACTTGAGCTATGGATAAAGGGATATCTTAGAATAATAACTTGTTTCTAGACAAATATTAGAGGCCCCACATAACAAAGTAGGGAAGAGCTTTATGCTCTAAAGTAGACTTATTAGAAATCCATAATTGAAAAGAGTCTAGTAAAGGACCTTGGATCAAAACAAATATACTATTAACTAGCAATAAGACTTCCCTCTAAACATTTGGGGCGATAGGAGCAGGTGGGGTAATACTTAACCCAAGAGGAAATATAAAGTTTCTATACTCATGGAATATTGGGCATGCCACCAACAACTAGAACGAGGCATACACTCTTCTCCAAGGTCTGCAGTTGTCAAGGAAGCAAGGCATAGACTCGATTACTCTTCTAGGAGACTAAAAATCATCATCAATCATGTGAGGATGAAGTCTCCACCCTCTGATAATTGACTAAGTGCAATATTTCATCGAATTCACCAAGAGATTAAATCCTTTCAAATCCTGGTTCCTTTTCGTATTCTCTCGAAAAATAACTCAATTGTAGACTGGCAATCCATTCTAGCGATTATGGAAACATTAG
Source organism: Picea engelmannii (assembly GCA_009831015.1). Taxonomy (NCBI): domain Eukaryota; kingdom Viridiplantae; phylum Streptophyta; class Pinopsida; order Pinales; family Pinaceae; genus Picea; species Picea engelmannii. The sequence continues at coordinate 182,312 of ML793484.1, read as the reverse complement.
GGACATTGAGGGTGAGTGGGAGGGCCACCTTGATTCATACCTCAATATTAAACTCAAGGGAAAAAGTCAAGTCCTATGTGATGAGAAATAAACCATGGAATTCAAGCCACGTCAGGAGAATAAGAGTGGGATGCATGTCCTGACTTTTTGGACACATTAGGTGCTCCATTGCTCACACGAGGAGAGTTATAGGATTGCTGCATCCTCCCCCCATCCCGGCCTTAATTGTTTGCACCTCCTCCTCATGCGAGCATTTGATAATCTCCTCACAACAAAGCTACAATCACTTCACTTGACTCGACATTGCTTCGACATAATGGTTGGGGTAGTTTGGATTCAATAGTTGACATCACCTTCACCTCCATTAACATCATCCATGCAAGATGCAGAGCCTTGTCTATCTCAACGAGGGTGGATTACTTCGTGTGATCGTATCTCTCACCACATGTATCTAACAAGAGATTTAATTCATCCTCCCTAGACGTGGCTTCACCTTCGCTTGGGCCACATTTCATCATGTTTGAAAGTGGGATTACATCATAAGAATTTGGAACATTTTGTGGATGAGCCTATGGACATGCTCTCACTTGTTGGGATATTCAAGCTCATTCAACTAACAATCCTCAGCGTGTTCAGAATGATGGAAAAGGGTGGTGTTGATAGTTCGCAGAGGAGAAGGGAACCACCAAAGGATGACTAGAACGACCTTCTCAACTTGGTGCAAGCACTCCATATTTAAGTAAGTGGTTTATGAACCCAAGTTATTACACTTTTAGGAATAATTGTGGAGCACAAACAAGGTCAACAATAGTTGCAGGATGAGGGTGCAACATTAAGGTCTCAACTGGAGGAACTTTGTTTCCAGTCTAGCTCCATTATTCCTTCTAGAACAATGATAGCCAATTCATAGGGCGCCTCATCCCCTGGCCCCATCCAACGCATCCCAGACTTGAATTCTCCCCCAGAACCTGAAGATCTTGCCTTTGGAAGCCATGATCCACCTGCTCATTAGTGTTTTGATGCAGTGCTTTGTATTTTGATTCTAGGTGTGTATTAGAGGCTATACTATGGGAACTCTTTTGTTATACAGTCCCTGCGTAAGTTAGTAGATAGATTTTTTGATCTCACAACTAGTCTTCAACCTGTTTCTTCTATTAACAGGGTGGTCAAAGTTTTAAAATGTATGTACTCTCTCTCTGAATTTTCTCCTGTCTTTTATAAATAATATTCTCCAGTTTCCGTAAAATAAAAATAAAATACCTCCCTCCAGACATACGTTGAGAAGGAACAATTTATAAAGAGATTATCCATTGTTTCACAGCCATGTTTGCACAAGACACATCTATTCGGCCCATTCCTACTCCTTTATTGTGCATTGTACTAGGTAAGGACTATGTTGGAGAGGACTAGCCACATTAAAAGCCTAGTTTTTAAAGGGATTTATAATTTCTAGATAATAGAACACCACCAAACCTTACCATTTCTTAGGTCTACCTCCAATAGATTATCCATCATAGCTTCATAACCAAAATTGGTAGAAAGACTCCAATGGGATTTATTCCTAGACCACCTCAACTCATCTACCTACACTACAAGGAGAACATTTTGTGGCAGAGGTTTTTAGTGTTACAAGATTTGGAAATTTTTTCAAAAAAAGCTACGCTATTTGAAGCAAAGTTTTTAGTGGAGGTTTTAACGGATGTTCCATATAAATAATTTTTTTTGGACAGACAAAGGTTTTATATTTCCGTGCTTGTATTTTTAAACCACATCGATGTTCTCTTAATACAAAATCACCGGTGTGTATAGATAAACTAAAAAACATAGGTGATTGTTTATACAATGTGCACCAGATTCACCCTTTTGCTGTATACAACACCGATGTTGTTATAATTGTTATGCACCAGTTCCATATTGTTTGCGTATGCAAAACCGATGCTTCCTAAGTCAATTAAGTGCTTTTACATGTTATGTACACCCCGATGCTTGTATAATTCATGCATCTCGGTGCGTGTATTACTCTGTGCACCGAAGGGTAGTGAAGTTTTGATTATTGGAGATGAGATATCAACACTATTCTTTGTTTACTAAGCATTGATGCATATATTATATTAAACACACATGTGCATATATTATAGTAAAAACATCGGTGTGTTTGTTATATTTAAAGCACGTGTGCATATTATAAACATGTGCACCATAAACCGTTGAAGCGATACATATAATCACACATTATATCGTTTGAGGAACAATGATTTTCTCAATATTTGGCACCGATGCTTACATATAATTAATAGGAATTGGTGCGTATAATCCCTTAACATGCACCGATTTGTATATTATGGAATGCACCATTTAGTGAGTTCATAAGAATACAATGCACCGATACATATATATTTTAATTAATTGATTTTTTTTACAAATTTTCAATTAATCATCTCAAAATCAAATATTTTTTATAATAATATTGTTTTTATATTTTTGTCATTGCATTTTGATATAATGATTGCATTAATGAGTTATCCGACATATTATACCTTTGTTATTTGTAACAATGTAAATCATCAACATATTAATTAATCAACAACGCAACATTTTACAACATTCTACAATGCAATAAAATAATAAACCCATTTTATTATATATGAATAAGAGACCCATGGTCATACAAAATGAGACAACATAAAGGTCCACAATAATCAAGATACAACCAATATGTAATTGTTACACTTATTGGTAACATGTCCTCATGCAATTGGGACAATATGTTGAGTACATTAAACATAATTCTTGTTTTCACAGACAAATATTCCAAAACACACAACTTGTAGTAACATTCAATTATATTGATTGTCATTCATCATTGGAATTGTTATCATTGCTCGAGCTGCGTGCATGCCTCATTTCTTCATCACTTGTAGGCAATATTTTACTTTAGCTATTTAATCTAATTTTTTTTTTTATTGGCTTGATTTTTATGTTCATCCTTTTCACGTTCCATCTACAAACATAGAAATAAAGTGTAATAAGTAAATTTACACACACACACACACACACACAGAGAGTATGATATACATGATTGCATAAATAAAAAACATACCATAGTAGTGAGTGTTCAATAAACAATACACATTCTTTTGAAGCCATATTGCACGTCGTCTCTCAAAATTTGTTTTGTTGGCTGCACTCCATACTTTGTTTTCTGCATGTTTAATACACCATGACAAAATACAATCGATATAATTAATATAATGTTTCTTGTTGTTCCATTAATAATAAAATGAGGGAAGTTAAACAACATAGCTACTTACAAATTGTTCAATTAAACCTTGAAACTTGAATATATACTCACAACCCATACTTAACACAATGTCAATAAATTATTCGGTTGGCTCTTCTTTGTATGTTAACACCTATTAGAAGACATCCATGGACGAGTGTAAATTAATTATTTAAATATGGAGATCACAACAAATATGAAATATTAATTAAGGTCGAAAACATAAGTATTCACAAACTTTTTGATTAACCCATTTCTTCCTCGTCATCCCGTCTTATGTGCTAAATGGGTTCCCTTTTTTCTTTTTTCTTTTTTGCAACAAAACGATTGAAAATTAGCATTTCATGCGATAATTAAATTCCATGTACACAAAAGAATAAAATCGTGATTACATACCTCTTATGCACATTGTTGTTGGGATGGCTCCTCCTGGGATGCAATTATGTTAATTTATTTTACCATCTCCTTGTACAATTTTTTGGACATCCCTATGGGCATGTATTGGTTTTCCCCTTGTTTGTCCCTTGGAATGTTCATAATCTCCCTGAAAAAAGAAAATCTAGGAATCATCAAATATAAAAATTACGTTTTTTACAACAGAAGATACCGATGTGTATAGTAAATAAGTACGCACCAATGTGTTACACATATTTATATGCGCCAATGCGTTACACATATGTATACGCACTGGTATATGATAGCAATGTGCTTGCAAAATTAAAAACGTTTTAGAAATTGGTATATTCACGCAGTGCTTTATAAATTAATAAATGCACCGATGGATCACATCAAAGAAGATTGATATGGCTAGCATTCCACGCTGACGTTGAGAGATAGTTGAGATTGTTTGTATGTTTGAGAATGAACTACCCACGAGTTTTATGGACTTACAAGTCCATCTTCTAATTCATCTACCTTATGTGGTTGAATTAACTAGGGCACTCTCATGTTGTTGGATGTTCTTCTTGGAAAGATACATGAAAAAATTGAAGGGGTTTGTTCGAAAAAGGGAAAAACCAGAGGGCTCTATGCTAGAGGGGTACATAATATAATATTCATTCTATTATGCCAGTGAGTACATCAAGCAAATTTACAACACACCAGGGGCAGTGGTTTGGGATGACCAATGGGATGAGGAAAAAAGGGAAGGGAAGCTACTCCAAATGAACGAAAACGGTGTTTGATAATGAGTAAGTCACTTATATTTGGTCAACTTTGTACAATGCAATTGTTTACACTAAATTTGATAATATATATTTGATTATATACTATTTGTTTTGAATTGTTGTATACATTAGTGAATTTAGAAATTGATGATATCAATGCATTCATTCTTTACAATGTGGAGGCAACATGACCATGGGTCGCATTGTATGAAGAGAAAAGAAGAAAATGAGACAATGACATGAAATCATTTAGATGGTTGAATGGTAAAAGAACACCTCATCCTGATCATTTAAAAGAAAATAGGCTAAAAATATGTCTCAACAATTGGGTGGCTAACTAGATACAAGAGAAATATGCAATGTTTGGTTGTAACCCACGTGGAGAAGATATTGATGCACTAAACTTAGGGATAGAGTGCATCAACTCTATAATAACCTCTATGAGTACCATGTGCAATTTATAATGTAGCACATTTGAATTTCAACTATGTTTTTAACATGTGCATTTTTTTCCATCTATGTGGGTATATGGACACCATTTTCACAATGAGTATGATGATGATGGATACATCACACAATATTGTGGAGTGGAGGTCGAGTTCGACCAATCTAGTTGTGCTAGCTACTGTGATGAAAACCTACCGGAGGGGAAATTAGGTTACATTGGAAAGATACAAGAAATCATGCAAGTGGGATTCTCATCTTTTCAATGTGTTATTTTTTGTTGCAAGTAGTGGGATACCTTCAATTGGAGAAATGTAAAGGAAGATTGTGATATTGGTCTCATATTTATTAAATCTAAAAAAATGTGGGTTGAAACTAAGGAGCCTTATTTTTTCCCAAAACATTGCAACCAAGTTTTTTTTACCCAGATGTGTTGGATGGAGATTGATAGTTCGTATTGAGACATGATCCAAGATCTCAACATATTTTTGAGTGCAAAAATTTTATAATTCCAAGGGACGAAGATAATCAAGGTGATGACAACAAAGACTGATATGTAAATGCTTTGTTTCGACATTTATATTGTGGATGTGTCATTTTGTAATGGGTATCTATAATGGAAAATTATGTTTTTTTTTTTTCTTTTTAATTTTATAATGTTGGGTACAAAATATTAACAACCATTTAAGCGGCATATTGAAAATACATTAAGTAGTACAAGCATAAGTTGTGGTTTTTATATATTTTTATTGACATATTTATTGTTTATTATAACAAATTTATGGTGTATTGTATTAACATATGTTTATGTTAACCTTTGAATTACCAAGCATTGATAGAGATATCAAAAAGTTGGTGACTGTTGATGCTTGAATCTGTTAGGACCGAAATGACAACCTCATGAGGATATGAATCCCCCTGCATTCTTAGAGAGGTGATACTCCTCTTTGGCTAAAAGACATATCTGTGATATCTTGGAATAGGAGAATGCTAAGGCAACAAACCCTATATATTTATTGCTTGAAATTATGAAATGATATAGTTCTTCAATAACTTAATATACTCTTTATATGCAACGATACATCTCTTTACAATAAGAAGAAGGAGGGCTCCAGCATAAGAACTTCTTTCTGACCAACATCACATACACACTCTTCTTAATTACACACAAATACATCCATATCTTCTTCAAGAGAAATATGAGAGAATAACTTGATCATATCAAAGAATTTTAAAAGGGTATTACTATCAATACCAAGAAGAGAATTTGATGGGTCAATCTCAAATACCTCATACTCAAAACTCAAAGTTACAAGATACAATCAAAATCAACCCCGAAGCAATTCTTTATGGAGTTTATTCTTGAAATATGTTCTTCATTACAAAAGCTTTGACAATCAAGTATATGGCTGTAAATACTCCATGATCATATAAGAAAAGTATTTAAAATAATACAAGAAGAACACTCAAGATCTCAGCCTTATGCTCAATTCAGAAACTCAAACATAAAGCTATGAGAAATGGTGTAGAAGAATAGAAAGGGTGGTGAAGATGGAGATTTATTTTTCTTGATTAGAAGTTTGGTTGTGTATTCATGGATGTACCTTTTTCTTCCTTTGATATTCTGCCTTGACCCTCTGATTGTTCTGATTGTGGAACCCTTGATGAAGCCCTTCTTCTCTTTTTAAAATGAGATCTTCTAACTACTTCAGTAGTTAGGGTTTTTCCTCTTTTGAATTTCCCGTACAATTATTTTATTGAAGTATTATCTTTAATTAAAGCCTAATTAAGTCCTCATTAATTAAATTACATAATTAATATACACATATTCAAAATGGGTCCATTTTCCCTTTTAATAATTTTTTTTAAATGAACTTTTATTTTCAAAATTTAATTAATTTCCCTTTAAAATAGGGGGACTGTGTTTTCAATTTCTGGAAGTGATAATCAAAGTTTTAACCATATAAATCACTTCATATGTGATCTTTGTTGTCTTATATTTCCAACTATATAAATTTTTCCCAAATCCGTTGCCTGGATCTCAAGATATGAGCTCGTGAAGTTGAGTTGTCACACATGCTCATTAAAATTGAAGTGGACTGATATTTTAATTTATGAGAAAAATGTGGCCACTTTCAGCCCTTATAACCTATACCATCATCTTCTTCGTCGAAATAACTTTCCAATGGTATAAAATTTGCACGATTCTGACCCCCAGAGCTCAAGATATGGGCTTCAGAAGTTCGTGACTCAGCCATCGTCGATCATATGTGTTGGGAAAATGTGGGCCCCTGATCTTGGATTCACCCTCCTTTAGTTCAAAATTCGAATTTTAGTGTGAAATCCATCCCACATGTATGGGAAGTTTTGAGTTTTGAAGACATATATACAAAATTGCTTCATGTCTCTTATGTGGAAGAAGATGAGAGTATAGAGACCATAGAGTTCGACCCTTAGAATGTTGATGAATAAAATAATAATTTTAGAACTTCATCGCCGTCCACCTCACACCAAATCACCATGATGAGTCATGCCCAGTCATTTCCATGTGTCATAACTCGGTTGGATGTTCTGTATGCCACATGTCATCATCCATTAACTTCCATGTGACACCATTCCTTGATCGCCATGTGGCACCATTCTTTGATCACCATGTGGAACCATTCATATGATGCCACTTGTCATTTATTCACAGGTGTCCATGTGGGAGGGTTTAATTGTTGACAAGTGTCATGCACTTATTGGTTTATGGTTTAAATGTGAAAGGTTTAAAATAATGGTAAAGTGTGAGGAGGGATTCATGAGGGAAGATATGGGTAGTTAAGTGGGGAGGTAATTTGAGGGGAGTGGAAGTGAGGGGGATGGGAAATGCAGGTAGCGCACCCACGGGGTGAGGGAGTGAGGGAAGTGAGGGGGGTGGGAAATGTAGGTAGTGGACCCACGTGGTGAGGGAGTGAGGGGGGCAAGGGAGTCTGACATGACTTAGAAAAAAAAGCTAAGTATGGAGTGGCGAGGGGGTGAGTGGGTTAGTGGGTATGGTGTGAGGGAAGTGGGTATGTCCATGAGTTCGACAACCCGCGAGCCCGATGAACCCACAGATTCTAAGTGTTGAGTGCATGGAGTGGGGTAAGGTGAGAAATAAGGTGAAAAAAATAAGTATGGAAGAAATAGGAGAGGGGAAATAACAAAGGAAATGGAGTAATGGGTAATTTCGAAAATAATTGAAGTATGGGAGAGGTAAAGGAGAGGAGAGGAGAAAAATTCAGGAAAAATTCTAAGTGTGGTAAAGAGGAAAGGAGGGAAAAGGGAAGTGGAGATAAAGAGTATGGTGTGTGAAGAGTATGGAGGGTGCTCAGGAGCAATATAATAGAACATTTGTGTGGGTTTTGAACCCAGCACAAGAAGATTTTTTAAGGATCTTGGGACCGAAAAATTAAATATATTTATGAACAATTAGCCTTTTTCCACATGAAAAAGGTGCCCTTTACCGCTTAAACTTTAAAGATGGATATCTTGAGCATACGAACTAGAATTTTCAATCCGAAAAATGCGATGTGAAGCTGAGACTAGGGGATAGACTGAGGGCTACACAAGGAACTTATAATAGTTCAAAATTTTTCATCTTTCGATATCATTTTTTTTTATTAATCGAAGAGCGAGAAAATATAGGTGACCAATTTTGGTCAACAATGATGTATTCATATAATACAGTAGTAAAGAGTTTACATATATTACAAATCCTTTATATCCCTTGCTGAAATATATTATAGTCTTTCATTTGTCCTGCCTCAGTGCCTGACAAAAACTATGCTATCCCTACCTTTCTTTACATATATGTTACAAGAAGACTTTACATTCTTACCAACCATACATACCACTTACAGTCTGCCACAAAAAAACACAACAACTACCCCTAAGGGGTTCAAAATCTGAATTCCATGGCTTCAGTTTCCACCCCATCCAAGTATTCATAAAACACAAAGGTTCCAGATTGGAGTTCCAGTGCGTCCTTTGAGAGTTCGTCAATATTTTAGTTGAGTTCCCTTAGGATGTGATGGAAGGACATCCCTTCAAAAGAGAGGAAATCCAACTTGATGTCTCTCATGATGGATTCCAGCCTTATATTCTGGATGTTTTCTCTACCTTGGGCCCACTCTATAACCAGTTTTGAATCTCCTAACACCTACAATTTGTTAAGGTTTGTTTGTTTTGTTGTTTCCAAAAGAGTTCATAAAGAAATCATTTCAGCTCTGTTGTTTGTCCCTTGCCCTGGAGCATACCTTATGTGTATATAATGAGATTGGTTGATAAAGAAAACTACCCCAACACCACACTTGGATGGATGACCCTGTGCTGAACTGTTAAAAAATCCCCACTGAACTCCTAAGTCCAAAGAGGGTAACAAGAACTCTTGGTTTGGGGGATTTTGGATCCACTTTGAATTCCTCTGCTTGCCCGAGAGTAATGGCCACTGTTACTTCTGGATCCATAATTTTTTAATTTAAGACAACGATATTCTGATCCCACCATATGTTCATGACCATTAAGCTAGGCATTGTTGCATACTGCACAACATAACTATCCATCAACCTGGTTCTAAAACTGTCTTCCAGGCTATCGTTAGACCAGTTCGAGTTGGCCTTGAGCTTGTTCCTAATGACTTCTACTACCTTTTCTGCATATGGATAATATATAAAAATACGTGAGACAAATTCCTCTATAGTTTTACACAAAATGCAATGATTAGGCATGTTCCACCCCCTTTTAAGGCAGTTTTCCCAGGTCAAAAGTTTGTTCTTCAGAGCCAACCATAGAGTTAGCTTGCATCGAAGAGGGGAATTAAGTTTCTAGAGGATCTTCCACCACCACTGGGGATGGGTGGTCTACTTATCTTCAAACTAGAAGTTATATCCCAGTTTAGCCGTATAAGCTCCATTTTTTGGGTTTTTCGACCAACATAACTCATCGTTTGCCTCCTGATCTAGAACAATTTGGTTTTCACTCAATAACTCAATGTATCCATCCCATTCCTCCGCCATCCCTGTAGGAATATTTAGATAAGTCAAATCTTTCCAACCATTTCGACCTCTAGGTTGAGGGAGACCTATACTCGCATTGAAAAGGGATAGTATGGTTGCCTCCCGTAAATGATGAACAAGAGGAGAAGAAAGCATGAAGTCATTCTCGACACCTAGCCATGGGTCTTCCCCATCTCGAATGAAATTCCCACTACCTATCTTCCATACTGTCCATTCACCAACTAAAGGAAAGACTTCCACCAGAGCCTTCTAGATGATAGACCCCTTTGTTGATTTAGTAGAAGAACGAAACCATTCTACCACTAAAAGGCCCACCATGTATCTAGAACACATGACCCTAACCCAGAGAGAGTTATTTTGGGTAAGCCGCCAGATATTTTTGCCCGCAAGGGCCTTCACAAATAGATGAATGTTTTTGAGCCCCCATCCGCCAAAATACTTGGGAGCGACAATTGGATTCCAGTTGACTAGATGTACTCCTCCAGAGTCTCTATGGCTAGCCCATAGGTATTTGAAACTGATCCTGCACATTTTATCCAGAATTCCTTTCAGAATGGCAACAATGGAGTTCCAGTAGATAGGTATGCTTTCCAAGACTGATTCAATAAGCACTAGTCTTCCTCCTCTAGAGAGAAACTTATTCATCTAGACTTTGATCCTCGATTCAAATTTGCGAATTAACCATAACTAGTCCACCTTTTTATAGTTGGAAGGTTTTAGGAAGAACCCCAAGTATTTGATCGCATCTTCTAGCCCCCTTACTTGAGATGGGAAGAGGGTTGAGAAGGAACTCACTTCTTCTTATGAACAATTGTTTATCAATAAGAAGGATTTATCCCAGTCGAATACCATTACTGTATCTAGGCAGAAGCGGTTAAGATTTTTTTTTAAGATGGACACGTTCCTTAGGGAGCCATATACGTTGCAGAAGACGTCATCGACAAAAACCAAGTGAGAAATCATTTCTACATTTGAAACTATAACACCTCTTAAAGATTCATTGGATTTGGTCTCCCTAATCAATCTACTGAGATCTTCTACAATCAAAAGGAATGGGAAGGGGGAGAGGGGAAAACCCTGTCTAAGACCTCTTGAAGTCTTAAAGAAGCAAGAAGGTGAACCATTAATTAAGACGACGAAAGAGGCACTTTGAACACAATCCATGATCCAATTGACGACCTTTACTCCTAATCCAATCTGCAGTAGGGCTAAATGCAAGAAAGTCCAACTCACCCTATCATATGCTTTTGAGAGGTATAGCTTCAATAATACAACCTTTCGATTCTTAACCTTCACCGTGTGAAGGACTTCTTGCGCCATAGCCACAACGTCATGGATTTGCCTATTTTTCAGGAAATCGAACTGTTCCTCCCCTATAACCTCACTTAAAACTAGCCCGAGCCTTCTTGCTGTTATTTTTGAGATTAAATTGTAAACCACATTGCAACAAGAGATAGGTCCTAAGACTTCAAAGGAATCAACATTCTATTTCTTAGGAATGGGGTAGAGAAAGGTGGAATTAAGAGACCCATGGACTCAACCTACTTTTTGGGATTCCTTGACCATATCCAATAGATCGACTTTGAGGAAATTGAAGAAGGACTTAAAAAATTATACCGTAAAACCGTCTGGACCCAAGCTTTTTCATGACTGCATAGAACTAGCAGCTTGACTAAGTTTTGTTTCAATGACTTCTTCACAGATAGCTTGATTTGTTTCCTCCGAAATGACAGAAGGAAACTTTGATACCACATACAACGTTTCTTGGATTGGGCATCCTATAGGGGCCTTGAAGAGGTTTTCAAAGTATCTGTCTCTAGCTTCCACCTTGTCATTGAAGGAGCTCACCAATGTATCTTATTCATTTTTAACTTCCCAAATGGAATTAATGTTCCTCCTATGATTTTCAAAATGATGAAAAAACTTTGTGTTATTATCTCCCTCCCTTAGCCACAATACTCTACTCTTTTGCTTCCTTTGAATTTCTTCATTATAAAGCCACCTATATTTTTCCTCCACCACTTTAAGCTCTTCTAGCAATGATTCACTAAGACCTTTGTCATCAATGATATTGCGCAACATCGAGAGACTTTCTTCTATCTCCAAGATCTCCCTCTAGCATTTGGCCCGCTATATTGAAATCCATTACTTGATTGCCTCCTTTACCCTTTTTAAATTAGCCATGAATTTAACCATTATAGGGTCCTGCTGTGAGGGGTCTAGTTTTATCCAATTTTCTCGAACCACCTGTTTGAAGTCTTCGTCCTCAAGCCACACTCTGTTAATTTTCAATGGGGCTCAGGGCCTCTGAACTGGATTTACATATGAGGGAGATGGGTCTATGATCAGAGATACACCCTTCCTCTATGGTAGACTGAAACCAAAATCCCCTCAGCTGAAAACCCTCAGACACCAGGAACCTATCCAATATTTTTGCCACTTCACCCCGCCTAGTTCTAAAATTCCTCCAAGTGGGAGCTAATTTGGCTGGCTCCACATCGACTAATATCGAATTCTCCAAACAATCATTAAAGAAACCTTTATAACGGTCTCCTCTTGGAACATGACCCCAAACCTCTCCGAGGAAGAGGGTGAAATTAAGATCCCCACCAATCACCGTCAAGGGGTCACTGAAAATTCATGTAGTAGACAATTCTTCCCAGAAAGGAACTCGATCAACATGAGGACTATAAATATTGACTATAGAGAAGGCTAAATAGAAATCTTTATGTTTTAATTTCACAGACATAGAATTTCGACATGAGGAAGACAACTTTGACTTAAACGAGGGACTCCAACTTAAACAATTTCCTCCATAAATCCCCTTCGTGTCTAAAGAGAAGAATGACCAATTCCTTAACCAGGGGGAAATTGTTTTAGTGACAACTTCCCATGGACACATCGTTTCTTGAAGTAGTAAGATGTTTGGATTGAGAATCATAATGAGTCGTTTGGGGGATTTTTTTTTAGGGGCACCGCCAATTCCACTACAATCGAAAGGGTGAAACCTCATTTAGAGGGGGGGACCAGGGCCTACCATGATCTAAGGGCCATGGAGATTATTGATTGGGTTCCTTTTCTGAATTCTACCACTGACCTTTCCTTTTCCTCAGAAATGTTAGATTTCCTTCCCGCCCGAGAACTGACCGAGGGGTTCGGAGCCAACCCACCACTAGACGGAGCCGAAGGTTTCTGACATCCTCTCGACCTAAGGTCATAAAATTTGGTTGGAAATTGGGATGAAGGGGCAAGGGGAGGGATGAGGATGGGGCTTGGTTTTAGGGATAAAAAAGGGAGGGTAAAGGGTAGGGTTCAGAGCAGGGACTGAAAAGAAAGAAGGGGAAGAAGGGGAATGGTTAACCTCCTCCTTACCTTCTGAATCCAGAACAAGAAGGATGGGGGGTTAGGGGAGGGGAGGAGAGGACAAAGGTTGTTTTAAGGTGAAGGATGAGAGGGGAGGTAAACTGCTAGGGAAGGGGGGACCAACCCTTCTGAAGGTTCCTTCAATGATGGAGAAAAAGATGAAGGCAGAGAAGGACAATCTTCACGAAATAATCTACCTGAAGATTCTAGAGGCTGAGGATAAATGGAAATGTGCCTGTTACCATCCCACTGAGACTGTTCCCCAACCAAAACCGCGACAACTTTTCCTTCAACGGAAATCACTTCCATAAGAGCATGTCTACCTACAATTTTCTTGGCTCTCCAGACCTTGAAGGGGGAAATGGCAAAAGGAATCACCTTTAAACATTGAGCTCTCAAATTTCCTATCTCATGACAACCATGATACCAAAAGGGTAGCTTCCAATAGTCCACCCTTTGGTGCCATGTTTTTTCTCCATACACAATATCCAAACATCTAACCAACCCCTCTCTTATGTCCACTTCAACCTAAATCTAGGCTCAACTACAATCTTTTTTGGAAGCCCAGTTAGGATCCAAGCTTACAAAATACCTCATCTTGTTCCCAATTAATTTGAGGGCGTCGCGTGACCAAAAGGACAGAGGAAAACCAAGAAACATTTCCCATACTTTCATCAGTGATACTGGTTCCCTGGTTGCATCAAAATCCACAGTCCAAGGTTTTAGAGTAAGATCGACCATGCCCCACGATCATTCCTTCCTCAAGAGCACATTTTAGTCTTCCTTAGACCACAAGAGAAAAGAAAAATGACCTCTTGGAAGAACATGGACTTCAGGAAGATACCATAAGACAAATTTCCATTCTTTATTCATCCATGAGAGGAGAGCTTTCTCCCCAATTGATTTTCTATGGAACCGCCCAACTAGAAGCTTTCTTGCATAATTAGACACCTCAACTACTGAAATGTCCTTGCCGAAAACCATCTCCGTTGTGCCAGGTTTGGCCTTAATACACCTCGATCTTTTCTTAACAGACTTGGCTCCCATCTCATTGCGCTTAAAGAATTCCTTCGAGCATCCTTCATTTGGAAAATGCCTGGAGCAGGAGATAGGATGGTTTTGGGAGACAAACTCCTTGTCTTCCGCAGGAAAGAGAAATTCGGGAGAATGAAAATCATGAATTTGTGCATGGATTCTGGGTTGTGGATCATTGCCACTAGAAGGATCTTCCTTTCATTTGTTCAGATTGAGGAATATTAAAGAAACTTCTAGATTCCGTTCCACGCGGAGGTCTAGGGGACATCTGAACTGTAGGTTGTTAAACTCTGATTGTGTGAAGAAAGCCTGTGATGACCCCGAGATGACCTCATAGTCCAATTCATCCATCTTGAAAATGTCTGGAAGGCCTGACTTGACAGTTGAATAAGAGGATACACGAGCGGACGAGCTAAACAATGCTCCAAGAAGATGTGGCCAACTTAAAAATACCAACCTCAAAAAGACTGAAACGGATAACCGATGAAGATAGGCCAAAACATGGAAAAATGGACCACGAGAAAGAGGAAAAGGGAGGGGAGGGCTTGCGGCCCTCACTTGTAGTTCTATTGAACCCAAAGAACCATCTCTTCGCGTGCCTCAAAGCCCCCCTCCTAAAATGATGCAACAACTAAGGTCAGTTCCCACAGTAGTAAAGAGTTATTTTAAAGTATATTTTATTTAAAAAAAATGATTAGGAGATTAACATGCAAAGTTAGAGAGAGATAAGGGAGAGAGGTAAATAAAAAGCTTAGATATAAGTTGTGACCATGGAGGCCAACGATTGTAAACAAAGGTTGAAATTCATTATTATTAATGAATTCATTTTCATATTTGATAATTTAGATTTAATTAATTATAACTTTTAAATAATAAAAATGATTAAATATAATTATTACAAATTTAATAAACAATTATTATAACACTATCATTAAAATAGATGAAAAAATAACATTTCATATGAGTAATTATTCAATTTTTTTTTCATGCATTAATCAAATCAAATATTTGCACACATTTTAATACCAAATCAACAAAATACATTACTTGCCATACTTTTTTAATAGAATATTCAACTAATACTTACATACTTTTTTAATAGAAGATTAATAAAGTTATTAATAGAGTAAGAAATTGTGAAACCATTTCATGGAAAATGTATAGATCAAAATTTATTATTATTCTTTATATTCAATATTTTAAATTTAGTTAAACAAATTTAATATATTATAAAAATTGAATAATATAAGTGAATAAAATTTTTGGAAAAATTAAAATATAATAATCGTGATTTTAGTAAACAATTATATTATAACTTTGTCTTGTAAATTTTGAATAATAATAATAAAAACATTATTATTATATCATCATAAAAAGACATAATTATTCCAATCACAATCATTTCACTCATCATATTTAAGTATTTTACTTTCTAAATACATTAATCAACATACGGTATCTTGCTGGACAACAAACAACTCACATTGTAGAAGAGTTAAACATTATATGGCTTAATTATAACCTTTTGCACTCATAATCCAAATTAAACTATTTCATAAAACTAAAGTTAAACATTATATGGCGAATGTGAATTTAAATGATTGATATATCTCAAATTTAATTTAAAAATAAAGAAATCATTAATAATGTTAATCATTAGCATACTCATAATACATTTTATAAATCAAACAACAACAACCACAACATTATATGAAAAACATAATATACATGAGCGATATACATATCAATATACATGTCAAACATACATCCCAACAAAATCTGCAATAAACATATCATATATACATCTCAAGTGAAATATAAAACAATCAGTATACATGCCAATCAATACCACTACTAGCTAGTTCCACTACTAGATCCATATGCATGTAACACACCCAACCCCCTAAGTACCTTTTTAAGGAATGGGGTATTAAATTCTCACTTTTCCTTAAAAACCTCAAAGCCTCCTCTAGAGGCTACCAATGTGTTCTACTCGTCAAGTGATTTCCAACGACCATAGCCATACTTAGAACCGAGCTCTAGGTCAAAATTTGCAGCTAGAGATCCTTAGACCCTCATTGGTCTAAGACCTCTCACTATCATGTGGCTTCCTATTACTCGCTCCATCCGAAACAACATTGATTGGGCACTTGACAGCTAGCCCATCAGGTCCTTTGAATCAACGACTCCCTCTAATAGATCCAAGGGTCCTCAGAGCTGAGTGATCAACGACTCCAATCATCTCTCAAAGTCTCTCCATCGAAGTTCCTTCATTTCAGACACTTGAACCAATCCGACAAACTCTTTCCGACCTCATATACTCCAATGGATCTGACCTACAGATCAAACGACCCTGACTACTTTAGAGTCGTCAATTCACACAACAATTAACGACCTTTTCCTGCTTCAGCTATACTTAGCTTATGTGGGACCTTCGAAGATCTACAACTAAGATTGAATCTCGTTGACCACCTTGGTCAATGCTGCCACTGAGTACCTATCTCCTAACGGGACATGTGGCTCACTATCCACTTGACACATGGACCCGTCACGTCTCTCCACACCACCATAGGTTAGGTAGGCTCGCTCGACTAGAAATTGACATTTGTCCTTTTTCATTTAAAATGATTATGATACTTAATTAATACTCCCTTAAAATATTGCTCCTCAGTATTTATTTAGTTAATACTCATTAGGGGTAATTATTCCCCACAAACTAATTATCCCCGTAATTACATTTTGCTTAGCCTAATAATCCCGACCCAATAATTAATGAGGTTTTACTTTCCCTCTCTTTCCCATGGGAATTTACACATCTCGAAAAGAGTTTTGGTATTAATTTAAATGCCACTCTTGTAGAGATTACCTCATAAGCCAATTAATTATATTACAACATAAAAACAATTTCCTCAAAAAAAATCGTAATTCTATTCATACGTAGAGAACCAAATTACATTTTGCAGGTGCTGAAAGCACATGTCCAATACTTGGGAAAACTGTGAGAAGTGATAGTAGCCAGAATTGGCCAAAAGTAGAAAACCAAAAAAGATGAACAAAATATGGAGCTGGGGAATAAACCCATAAGGAGGCAGAACAAGCCAAGAGGCCTCATGAAAACTCCAATGCAAATGAACCCCAGAGAGAAAACACCAAAAAAACCCCCAGAGATCAAACAAATCAGGTCAGAGAGGAATGGAACCCTAAAAGGGAACCAACAGACCACAACACCAGTGAAGACCCTTCTAAAAAGCAAACCGATAGAGAACCAAACAACTACACACCCACATGAAGGACCTCAAAGTGTTGTTCAGAGCAACAACACCGCACACCCAATAATGGACCTCAAAGCTCTGGACACACCCTCATACCGATAATAGAAAGAGAGATCCACATGCCCCAGCCCAAAGAAACTCCGTTTCAATCATACTGCAAACCCTGAACAAACTGGAGCCACTGGGGAATGGAACCGCCACCGTCAATATAGATCGAGCCCCAACCTCACAAGGAGAAGGGATCGACCACCATCCAAACCAGAGACCGAGACGAAGAGTAAATATCCAAACCTTAATCGCAGATCCGAGCTCCCATAGAGGAAGAACCGTCTGCCACACCAAAAAATAACAGATCTAATATAAAACTCCCAGACGATGCCCCAGACGCCCCACAAGCAGTCAGAACCTGAAGAAAGGATGGGACAAGAAATGGATCTGGGAACTAGGCCCCGAACATAGAAAGAGGATGAAATAGGGAGAAGACGCAGCTTCCCCTGAAGGAGCTGCTGTGCGAAGCCACAACCTGCCTGCAAAAAGGAAGAGCCTGATCCGTGCGAGAAGATCCAAGCGATGGGGAGAGGAGCCACCATGTTGGATAAACTGGAAAGTAGAGTCTCTAGAAGGGAGAGAAACGCTGGGGGGAAGAAGTAACCGAGTGAGGGGGTGGGGCGGGCACAAGATAATGTCCTCCTGAGCCGGAGGAGAGAAAGGGCGAGCAGTCTGGGGCCAGGGAAACCCTCCCTGCAGACACTCAAGCGTCAATTCATTGTATCCGATCATATTACAACATGAAATTGTGTTGTAATATAATTAATTAAACCATAATATGATGATGTTTAATAACCTTAATTATTATATGAATCAAGGATCTTGGCTAACGATTTCTCACCAAATTTCTCACGTAATTCAATATATATAAAAATTTGGGAAAGAAAAGGAATAAAATTAAATTATATTTAATATTGTATATTAGTTCCAAGTAATTCAAACCTCCTTCACGTGCAATATTTCATACTTTATAATAGTATAATATTCAAAATATCATGCTCAACATTCATGGTCATATTCCTAACTCTTCAGAGTGGTACTTTGAACTCTTCGAAGTTGTACTCCAAACTCTCGAGAGTCAACTTTGAAATGGTCAACTCCAAGGGGTTTTGGAAATGTGCGTTCATTTATTATTTTATACATATTACACATTATATCAATTCAAGCCATTTCCCGAGGTCTTGCCCTTGAAATGCGTACACCCCTCTTTTTATTCTGATTGCCAATCACGTAAGGGAATAATTTAATATTATAAAATATATATCGGTAGGACCTAATTAACACTCTTGTCATCGCTCCAAAGGTTTCAGACTTTATTTACATGCTCCCATCTCGACCTCCAAATGGTCAACTCTGAATGGACTTCACTCTTGGAATGTGTGCGCTCCCCTCATAACTCCAATGGCTAATCACAATAATGTAACATTTAATATTATAAAGTATACGTGGGACCTCATATTCCCAAGCTATCGGACTTCAAACACCCACCCTTCTCTCATTACTCTGAAGGACAATTACAAATGAGTATGATTTGATATTTAATATTGTATGGTTCAAAATTCCGTTGGTCATCACACTTGCTCCATTCTTTGTGCTTCAACGGAATGGAAATTCTGATAATAATAAATATATATTTATATACATATCTCTACATTGAGAAAATAAGACTATTTATACAACTCCAGGTATTTGAAGTCAATTGGGTTTATCCCGAGTGGTTTGTGCTGAGGGGTGTTTCTCCCCCCTACCTAGGTTCAATTCCATCCTCGAAATGAGGGGAAGTGCCTGGTGGGTTCCCCCAGGCTCTATTCCAAAAAATAAAAATAAAAACTCCAGGTATTTGAATGTTGATAAATAGAAATACCCTGTTAATAAAATTCCTTCAAGAGAATTGAACTACTTGTGCAATGTATGAATTCTATAAATAGGGAAAATCTTAGCAAGGTTAGAACTTTTACACAAAAGGAAGGATTTCAAGTGTTCCATTACTCCCGCACCAAACATAAATTTTTGGTTGTAGTATGGTAGATTAGATTCTTATTATTCAAGCATTAAAACATTTAGATGGTAATTTAGAAATTTACCATTAATTACCAGATTTTACCATTTGTTTCAACTTTGCCTAGAAAACATAGAATTGCACATTTCATTTAAAAATTTATGTTATTTATCTACTTACTTTGTTTTTCAAAATATTTACATGTCTTAGAAGTAAAAATCCTCCCTGGTAAAACTTTGTGTTTACCAAAAGTTACCAATCTCCTAATTACAAACATTTCTTTACTAATTTTTAGGGATTAATCATTATTCCCGATTCTTTCCTTTTGGACATCAGATTTACTATGTAAATCCAAGTAAAATTAGTTTTTTACCAAATTCAAAGGAAAAAATTAATTATCCACAATATGTCAATTTCTAAATTTCATTTTTATTTCAAATTTAGAAACTTAAATTGTATTTTACATTAATATCCCAATATTAACAACTCCCTTTTTTTTCAAACAGAGATAGGAAAAAAATCAACAACAAAATGTGATTTCCAAACTTTAATTCATATTTGCCAGCCAACTAGACAATCAAAGTGACAATTCCATCATTTAAACATGATAATAAATTCTGCAATCATCTACCATAGGAAATCCATAGTATAAAATAAACTAGTCATATCAATATAAAACATAGAACAACACTTATTTGAAACTTAGAAGTAGTTGGAAATTGTTGAAGGGTGTGCCACTTTCCACCCAACCATAGGCACAAATACTCTTAGTGTTTTCTCAACTGGACACCTTCGAGCCAAAGTATAATTCCATGAGAGGAATTCTCTTACTCTGCATATGAGAAAGAGGAAGGCCACTCTCCTTCACCTACAAGAACTAAACATCACATGTCTTTAATACACCAAGTAAGGGAGAAACTCTTGCCACAAACAACTTCAATAGTTGTCATATACAACATAAGGAAGGCCTTTCACTGCCCAACAATCCCTCAACACCCTTCCCTCTTAGTTCCCTCAGGATTTCTCAGCCTAATTACCAAAAATTCTTAGCCCCATTTATCAATGTGGATTGAAGACCATTTTCAATGGTTCATGCACCCAAAAATCACATTCATCACTTCTCTCTATTTTTCTAACAACCAGAGAGGTTTCTCACCCTCCTCTCTACTAAGAAATGGTTCCCAGACTCAACTAATTGTCTCCCCTCTTCTTTGCTCTCTCTTTTTTCTTGTTTTCCTACCTTCTTTAGCAAGATTTCATGGGTAAAATCCCCTAATTCATGGGTCAACCCATAATCATCTAGATGGGTACTATTTTTCCCGTGTTTCTAAGGCAAGGCAGTTTTGGTACAACACCGATTCTTTTTCATAGTTGTGGGAAATTGTTAGTTCAACTACCAACTTCCCCCATTAACTAAAATTCAAGAAAAATGGGAAATCTGGATTTTTCTTGAATTTTAAATTGGTAAGGGAAATTTCCTCACTGTTTCCCTCTCATGGCATTATAACATGTGTAGGAAATGCCCTTCAACAATTATCCATCATTTTCATTTTTTTATTAATAACATAAATATTTTCATCATAAAAAGTGTGCCCATAGTTTTTTTTATAAAATATAATTATAGTTTCAAGCTGGGGGGAACAAGGGTGTTAAAATCCCCCCCCCTTAAAGAAACACTGTCCTCAGTGTTATTTGCATCTTAGCAACACCAACCATGTTTCCATATTTTAGAGCTCTGCTTCAACAATTTTTTCCTCTCCTTGCTCTAGTCCTTTCCATACTCTTGGTCTTTGTCGCATGCCTATGATAATTTCAAACAACAATCATATTAGTCACAGTTTCATGTGAAAACTTTATATTGTTGTTCAAAAATCAAGAGGAAATAATTCATATCAACACAATACTTATATGTGCAATTTCATGGATTCCACATCTAGTTGGTTGTCTTACACACTTGGCCTACTGTTTCCTTGACATACCCATTGTGTGCATGATCCTAACCAACAATTTACAAGAATTTATCAAAGTCCCCTCTTCCTTGCGATCACTAACCTTGTAGGTCCATGCTCAGGGATCCCCTTCTCTACTATACAGTCCCTCGGGTGACTCATCTTGCCTTGCCAAGGCTTTCTCGCACAAGAAGAGTTTCAAACACTTCACCAAGTCTTACAATCGAGGAATCCCTCCGAATTGCTCTTTCCGAGGCGCCCCTTCTTCTTGTGTTACCA
The DNA here is from genome assembly GCA_009831015.1 of Picea engelmannii. Classification (NCBI taxonomy): domain Eukaryota; kingdom Viridiplantae; phylum Streptophyta; class Pinopsida; order Pinales; family Pinaceae; genus Picea; species Picea engelmannii. The sequence continues at coordinate 160,438 of ML793484.1, read as the reverse complement.
CAACACAACATATTCTATGGAGATCATGGTTTATCACAAGGTTCTCATGTCACAACAATAGCCTTGTTCCATGCTTTCTATATTGACAACCATCATTTGTCCCTCCAGGACAAATATTTTATCTCACTTGTATCACATACATACTGTAATTCATGAGATTTCATTTTCAATTTATCAAAAGTTTTAAATATGTTACCTACCAATTTCCAATTCCACATTTTCATTTTAAGATCGGTTCCACACATGAATTAGATTCATGAGTATGGGATTTTCCTTCTCATAAAAAATTGGCTCAACAAGTATTAGTCTTCTTTATGGGCTTACAACACTGCCCTATCGAAGACCCTTCTTTCCTGCAATTTCAATACTCATACAACCAGACAATTGTTAGTTCTCATGCACATTATACTTTCATTTAACACTTGCGTTGGCTCACAAACAATTTCAGAACTATGCATATTAACAATCAAGTTTTACTTTTATCTATTCAATGATATAAAGCAAAAGGAAATATTTTTCCTTCCTCATGCATCATTTCAACATACCGAACTTTCCAATTGCAATTCAGATATCAAATGAATTTAAATTCCTGTGCCAATGTCCCTGGCCACATTTATACACAATGCACTCTTGCATTGATTTCAAATTACCACATTTTTTTGTTAGGCAATTTCCATGGTGTGTTGGGTCTCAACCAATCTCTTCACCATATGGATCATTCATTCTCGTTCATTATTACAACAAGATTGTGCTTCCTACTACCAACTAATGATGTCCTCAAATTAGCATATTATAATATGAAACCCAACTTTCATATGGTTGCATCAATACACTTCTTTCCTTACTGTTAACCAGTGGTGCCAATACTTATGGCCACCCACTTCCTTTCTTTAACACTTTTATAATTCAGGTAGAGTATTGGAAGTTCCTCTTTCCTTAATGGGAAGTCTATTGTCTGCCCTCTTATGGAAGCATGGATTTCCTCAATGCATTCAATTCAATGTGTTGCCTATGGGTATTTTTATTCCCAATCACTCTTGATTGGTCAGTGTATCCATGCCACTATTGATCCATGAATTTTATTGCAAGGATTTTTAATCATCCCTTGCTGGCATAGATTTCCTCTCTCTATTATTTAGATTCTTCTTTCCTGAATCTTACCCTTCTTGGGTAGCAATGGCATACAAAAACCACTCAAAATTATTTGCATATCATTAAGATAATAAAATACTTTAGAGGGGATTCTTAACAAATCCCTTCATACCTTATGCCACACATACATGAACATTTTTATACATGTTCTAGCTGCCAACACCCTTTTCTGATTTTTACCTCATCAATGGTGCTCCATGGGGATCCCAACATCATTTCAACAATCTTTCAACAACGACCCTCTCACATTTGTCCTCTTCCTCAAGTTGTTAATCATTGGTAGCTATCCTTCCTCAAAAACTAAAATCTTTTCCTATGTTTAACATGCACCATTACAATCAAATCATATTAGCTTCCATGTTAAATAAAACACATGCACATATCATCTAAATTAACAATCATTATTTGATATGTCCTAGCGTATCTTCATGTAATTTATCGTATAAATCCTCAATGTGCTTACTAGTCCGACCATAAAATAATTTGACTGTTGGGTATCCTACAACCATCATCATATTAGTTTATCATCCCAAAGAATCACCATAAACAACATGAAAATGGGTTAAGGGACTCTTTCCTCCTTTCCAACTCTTCCTACTCAGCCTGGAAATTTCAGTTCAACTAAGTTATTTACAAGGCCTTACTGTCTTTACTTGACATGGCTCAACCAATCCTATTCATTTTAACATACTTATTGGTTTATTTTTCCTTTGCTTTCACAACTCTTCTCTTTTTAATGTTTATAACTTTGTTAAGCAAATGAGAGTTTTCAGAGTGAGGAAAGTGTTTCCCCTTTCCTCCTCCTCTGCTTAAGCAATCTGTCCCTAATCAGATTTTCCTACTCTATTCCTTGAGCAGTTTCAACCAAGTTTCATATTGACTTCCCTGGATAATTTGACATGCCACATCAACAATATTTTCCCCACAAATTAATTATGAATGAGTGCATTCTACACATTTACCAAATTAGATTGGTCAATATTCATTCGCATATATTTTACTCATGCATGATATTTTAAAATGTAATCCATGATTCTTGTACAAATAGATTTTGTAGTCTATTGTCTAATTTTCCAACATTCATTAAAATTGTGACTTCGTCCTCCTGTCAGATTTCTCACATAGTTCCTCAATAGGGAACTATTTCATCGTACAACTTCCTTATTGCATATGCATCGCTTATCTAAGATGACCTCAACATCAAGTCAACCAAAATTTTTTCATTTCAAATTCTTTCCTAATATTCCATAAGGAATCATCAGTAGGCATCTGTCTTATGTGTTCATATTCTGCATTCACACATGCACATTTATTTCATCAATTTATACTAGCTTTTCCTGAGGAAATAGAACACATCCTCCCAGTGCTATTATTCAAAACAAAACAGTCATGACTCTTCACAATAGAGTTAGCCACACATCCATGGTATTTATTCAATCCCGGCGAGTGAAATTCTTGCCTTACATTCCATTTATTCGGTAGTCATATCATGCCTTTAGTATACACATACTCATACATCATACATGTGCATCACTTGCACTTTTTTATATCATTCATTCATATCTATTTGGTCTTATTTTAAGTCTTCATACCAGACAACCTTATAAAACATTCAATCCATGCACTCAAGCATATACAAACATAGATAAATATTCAACATGCAAGCTTATTGCTTGCACCTTTTTCTATTTCACTCACAGACATGGGCATTTTGAACTTCCATATCCTTCCTCCCAGAGAGTTCTATAGTCATTCTTATGAAAAGTCTCATAGGAATACTCAACACTACGTTTCCCTCTCTGTTGAGAGCTTAAAATCATTCACATGGCACGTCTCACAGACATATTCATAATTATGTTTCCCTTTCTATATGATAGCATCCGACAAGAAAACACTCTTTACTCAATGATTATAAAAGTATTCTACAACCCATAAATACAATCTGGGTTATATCAACAATTCCCAAGGCCACAAGGCAACCACTATAGCTTCTAACCATTCTTGATCAATAAACCTTCTTATCAAGGGAATCCTTTTCTAGATTCCCTCTCACTGCTACTTGAACATACCAAGCCATACCTATATGGTTACCATCCACCTCTAGATGTT
>ML793484.1:113088-127646 GCA_009831015.1 Picea engelmannii | reverse complement strand
AACCATACAAACAGATGTCCCTTAAGCAAGCCAAGAAGGATAATAAATTATCACCAAAGTACTATGGCCCTTATAAGGTGTTGCAAAAGATTGGTACTATGGCATACAAATTGGAGTTGCCTGCATCTTCATGAGTACACCCAGTTTTACATGTTTCATGCTTAAAAAAGGTTATAGGCGATAAGATCCCAGTTCAAACTATATTGCCAAAACTTGATGAGGAAGGAAAAATCATATTGGATACTGAAGCCATCACTGCCACAAGAATTCGCCAGCTGAGGAATAGATCCATTTCAGAGTATCTCATTAAATGGAGGAAACTACCGGCTAAAGATTCCACTTGGGAAGATGAGTCTTTTATACAGAAGCATCCAGAGTTACTCAAGCATTGCAGACAACCCTTGTCTCAAGGGGAGGGGCATGTTAAGCCCTAATATTGGCTCATTACCCCTTAATTGGGGAATATTACATTAGTAATGTTATTTTATTTATGTCGGCTTTAATCCATTAGTTCTAATTATACCTCCTAGTCTCCTATATATACCAAGGAGACATTTTCATTTGGAATGATCTTGTACTTGGACATTTATGTGGGGTAAAAGGCGGTTGCCCCCTCAAAGAGGCTTATTATATGAAATTCTCTCTTTTTCAAGGCGTTGAGTACTTATTCTGAGGTTTTTCTATGCTATATTGATATTTTGTTCTTAACACCCGCAGTCCTTTCCCCACTCCACCCAGTTCACCCCTGGAGCCCATTGTTGGTGTCCATCCCTCTGCACACCTACTCGACCTTATCTTTGACATCCGTCGAGCCTTGGAGGATTTGAAATTTTGATTGGATTAGATGCATCTTCGACTCTCTTGGATGGTAGCTCAATTCAACCACACCAACGTGCCTCCGGCTCCAGTTGTCAGTGATCTAGACACAATTCCGTTGGGGATTCCCATTCCCCTGCCTCCAACACTGACTTCAGACATCACACATGTTCATGTTCCTCCTCATGAGAAATAAGGATCTACTACATGCTATTAGTTCTGAGCATACTTGCATTCCTTATGTAATTGTTAGTATATATTTTTTGTTTTAGATTGCGCACAACACAATTAGTTTTGCTTCTTTTAGCCTAGTACACTCAGTTTATTGGTCAGTTCAGACAGTTCATTCAGACAATAAACTTCATCAACGACAAGTTGGTTTCCATTTTTAGCAACTTGGTCGACTGGTTTATGTTGTCATGTATATTTTCAAACATTTAAGGTAAATAAGATGCTAACTTACAAAAAAAAAAATGACGGCCTTGAAAAAATGAATGTATAGAGTTATAAATCCATTATGACTCCTTTAGAATCTCATAATGTAATTGATCTAAGATCAATAATCACGACCTTTAATTCAACATAGCATGGGATAGGTAGAGACATTTTCTTTCTTTAGAAAAATGGTATACAATTGAAAATTTTAAACTAATTCTAGAGCATAGATAATACTTCAATTTAAGAAGTCTATGTGACACTCGATCCTAGAATATTTTGAGCAAAGAAATAAAATTTGACATTTAACATGTAACAAATAATTGTATTAAAAGAAATATTTTGAAACAATGAACATTATATTAACAATTAGTAACAATCCAATTTCATGTTCATCCCACTTCAACAATTAATTTATCCAATTAACAACACCTATCATAAGACATTTGAGTATCTCTTGGATAATCATGTTAATCATAGAACTTAAAATAAATAGTCATACTTATCCCAAACGGGAGATTTCCATTTTCCAACTGGCATTATGGGGAACTGAAAGGAACACCATTATAATGTGACTCAAAATAGTAATTGTAACAAAAATGAAATATACATAGCCAATGTGGTAAAAATTTCCAAAATGATACCATCCCAAATCAAATTAAAAAGTTGACCAAAACTTATTATGGACATGTTGAAATTGTTTCTTGATTTTTTTATTATCAGTGATTTCAAGCTCAATAGAAACCAAAAAACTAACAAGTAATAGTTAGCTTCGCACTCTTGACACTAATGCTAGTATTAGAACTTTGAATATCGTAAATAGGTAGATCAAGTCATTACGAAGAAATGTGCAAATCTTAACAAAATAAATATTTACTTAATTCAAATTAGTAATATTTAATGCAAAATAGTCATGGCCCTAGCCGAAACATTTCAACCTTGGTAAAGTGATATAATTCATAAAAGTAGGATTGAAACTAGCAATTGCATTATACAAACCATTGGGATTTAAAACAAAAAAATCTAGACATCTAATGTTGTTAAATTATTAAAAATAGTTGCATCTGAAATCAAATTTAAAAGTTGAATTTTTTTTATTAAGAAGATGGTGTAATTGTTTTTTTTTTTTTTTTGTGAATGATTTGGTTCTAAGAAGATCATAAGAGCTAAAAATAAATAACCAACTATTTATTCTTGACTCTGTTGTCCATGTTAAAAATTTTGAATCTCTTGAAAGGGCGATCCAAGTGATTGAGGAGATTTGATGAGAAGATATTTAGAAAATTGATATTTACTTTACCCTACTAGTAATATTGAATCAATGATAGAAACGTCTCTAACTAAAACATTTAAGGCTTCTCTAAAAAATGATATCCATGGTGTAATTTACTTGATTGGCTATTGATCCAGGTGGATATCGATGACCACCCACCTATTCCAACTGGCTCAAAGCAGTTTGTTGGCAATTTACTATTTTTAGTAGTTTTTCGGGACTTGAACTTTCGAGGCCATTTTGAGGGCCTAAATGAAGATTTTTCATGATCGAGCAGCTCAATTATATGCAGAGGCTTTGATTTATCCCCCAAAATCAATCTCCTCATCGATACATTTCAAACGAGCTATCGCACGCCCCAAACATAGATAGTATGCCAAAGTTACGCCCTCAAGAAGTTGTTATGCCAAACTACCCAAAATGTGGTCCACAAAATTGTTGGGTTTTCATCTTCTGGGGTTAGAGTTTTGGGTTTTCTTTATGTTAAAAATGCCTTTGGAGCCTTATTGTAACAATCATATTCTTGTGAATAATCATAGCCATCACATCTATTCTCAGAGATAAGCTGCCACCATTCTAGTGAGTTCATTCACTTTGTATTTTACGGTTCTATACATGTCACTCATTAATATAAATTGTGTGTTACTGTATCTCTGTTTATTGTTATATCTCTGATATATCTCTGTTATATTATTGGATATCCGATATTCTTTGTACATTTCTCTATTATATCTCCGCTCTCATTTCGTGCCGAAAATAATTCGGATCAATGGTATCAGAGCAAGCTGCTCTTGATCGTTTTTCAGTGCATGTCCCCGATGAGGTCTGAGTATAACAAGTTGGATCTCGATCTTGTCTCTCTTGAGGGTAATCTCTCTCGCATGCCCAAGAAACCCTCCATGGCGGAAGAAAAGAAAAGCAACGTAGCAAAAGATTATATTAATCTGTTGCTTGAGCAAGCTCTCACGCGACAAAGGGACGAAATGATGGAGAATTTTGCCCACATCCTTCAACACTTGCCGATAAAAATAGGTGTGTATTCATCAAGCAACCACTTTGGAGGCACCTCTCCTTTAAGGGTACAAGTTAATTTTGACATTCCCGTATTTGAAGGTCAGATAGATGCAAATGCCCTCGAAAAATGGTTAAATATGCTAGAAGGTTATTTTTCCGTTCACAATTTTCCTGACATGGAAAATATCACCTTCACACTCCTTAAGGCTCTCCCCCATGTCAAACATTTGTGGGAAACTTACTGGGAGAAAATTTCCACAGAGGAGTCTGGAATATATGGAGCTGAGCCCACTTGGAATTTTTGTGTGGATGCGGTCAAGGAACAATATTACCCTATTGGTAACTATGATGACCAATACATGAGATGAACCACACTGCGACAAGAGAGGGGAAAAACAGTGTCGGAGTTCACAAATATATTCCATACCTTGTGCACCAAGCTGGGTATCAAAGACTCTAAGCGACATTTGGTTTTGAAATACTGCGGGGCTCTGCACAAATACATCTAAGACAAACTGGATTTTCTGGACATCTCATCACTGGGAGATGCCTATCGATATGCTGTCAAAATCGAGCAGAAATTTAGGCACCAAAGAAAATGGGAGTTCGGGTTTGCAAATGTGCAACAACCAAAGTATGATAAATATGGCCCTCACAAACAACTTCCCTAAAACCAATCCAAGTCATAGGAAAAGAAGGGTAAGGGAAAGATGAAGAATGACACTGGAAAGTGGTATGAGTTCCACAAAATCACATGGCAGTACAATGATGAATGTCGCTCAAAATAGTCATTGGTGGCCGAGATCAAAGAAAAAGAACCAAACCCAGATTCAAAATCTGATCCAGAAAATAATAGGAGAAGATAGATCATCAATGTAGACCCCACTTCTATTGTCGTGACCACAATAGTTCAACCAGAAGAACCAATAGATACTGAAGAGGGGGAGAACCTCTTCCATTCACAGATGTGGGTGAAGGGGACTCCATTCAATTTCGTTGTTGATAGCGGAAGCCATAAGAACCTCATCTCAATAGAGGTCGTGAAACAATTGGGATTGTTGACAACACCACACCTGCAACCATACACCATCGGGTGGCTTCACCAGGGACGATATCTCCATGTCAACCAATAGTGTCGCCAGTCCCATGGCATCTATCCCTTCAAGGATGAGGTATTTTGTGATGTTTCCCCTTTTGATGTCTATGATGTTGTTTTGGGCCAACCATATATGTGGAAACGTCATGCTGTTTATGAGTCTCGACCCCGTAATGTCATTGTTACTATGGGGGGTCAACTCTACAAGATACCAAAGGTAGTTTCAAATATTGTTCCACCAAAAAAGTGCCGCAAGGTAATCTCTGATACTGCAAAATTCAATCTCTTCACAATTTGTTCAAGAGGTGAACATAAGGACACTACAACCACTGCAGTCTTGGCCCAAGACCTTTCTATCCAGCAGAACCATATTGCAGAAGAGAAATAAAATATTGTTTCTTCACCTACAAGGGTGCCTACACATTGCCCAGTCAAGCCAAGATACAACAGGTTGGTTGAACAAATTCAACCCCACCACCAACAGGTTTGTGAGAAGCTTCAACAAGCTAAGTAGTGCAACTTCTCCAGCAAGGCAAACAACTCACCAAGATTTAGATTCAACAAACACTCCCCCCTCTCCCTAGGGAACTCAACGCAATGGAGACCATTGCTTCCTAAGGAGGGAGGATTGATCCAAGTGGATATTTTTGGTGACCCACCTATTCCAACTGTCTCAAAACAGTTTGTTGGAAATTTACTATTTTTAGTAGTTTTTTGGGTCCTGAACTTCTGGGGCCATTTTCGGGGCCATTTTGAGGGCCCAAACGAATATTTTTCGTGATAGGGAACCATAAAATATCCAAAGGCCCTTCTTGATCCACCTAAATGATTCTCCTCATTGATACCTTTCCAACAAGCTATCATGTGCCCGAAACGAATATCGTATGCCAAAGTTACGCCCTCGGGAAGTTGATACACCAAACTACCCAAAACATGGTCCACAAAACTATTGGATTTTCATCTTCAGGGGTTAGGGTTTTGGATTTTCTTTATTTTAAAATTCCTTTGGAGCCTCATTGTAAAAATAATCTTCTTTCGAATGAGCGTAGCTATCACATCTCTTCTCAGAGATAAGATGCCACCATTCTAGCGAGTTGATTCACTCTATATTTTATAGTTTTGTACATTTCACTCATTAATAGAAATTGTGTATTAATGTATCTCTGTGTTTATTGTTATATCTATTCTATATCTCTGTTATGTTATTGGATATCCAATATATCTCTGTACATTTCTCTATTATATCTCCACTCTTATTTCGTGCCAAAAATAATTCGGATCATCTATCTAGATTCCTATACATGCAATAAGTAATGCATATAATTCTTGCTTAAGATTAAATTCATTGCAAATTTCTTTCAAGTGAAACTTCTTTAAAGTATAACATATTTTTCTTGAATTAATTATTCAATGGTATTAGTTATAAAATATATGCATGTTTCAATATGAAATATTTAGGAGCATAGCCATATCAATTTAAATACATCTTGGATGTATACATTTATTTTTATTTTTGTTTAGAGAAGTAATTATTTATTACAATTTTGAGTGAAATCTCGACAATCTAAATCTTTTCAAATTTTGACGTGAATAATATACATCAAGAATGGTTGATCTACCCTTCTTCTAGATCCATGCTGATTCAAACAATAATCTCGAGCAAGGGTTGGTGAATGTTCCTTGAGGTCTCCCCTCGACACAAACACTGTTCTTAAGGAAGGATCGATCAATCCTTTTAAGATCTCCCACTTGATGGGAATACTACGCTTCAGGAAGAATTGACAAAACCTCCCCTTGTATCCCCTTGATGTAAATACTAAGTTTGAGGAAGGATTTTTCATTGATTCACAAGACTCCCCCTCTACATGATTACTAAGCTTGAGGAGTCGACCCATGTTTCTTTAGGCTACTCGATGACATGAATACTATACTTCTGGAAGGATCAATTGACACTTCCCTAGTCTCCGACATGATGTGAATACTATGCTAGAGGAAGAATCAACCTACCCTTCATCGAGATACCCCATAAAGAGAGTACTATGTTCAATCAAGGGTTAACCAACCCTTCCTTGGGATCCACCTTGACAACTATACGAAGCTAGAGAAAGAGTCGATAGTTCATTCCATAATATCTCCTTCGATGAGAATACTAAGTTGGAGGAAGTTTTGACTAACTTGTCCCTAGGATGTAAATCAAATAATCGATCAAACCTTTCATAGACTCCCCTTTGACTAGAATACTATGCTTGAGGAAGGGTTTTCCAACCCTTCCCTGAGATCCCCCTTGATTGGAATTGTATAGGAAGGGTTGACCAACTTTTCTCCTAGACATGCCTCTATGAGAATACTAAGCTTGAGGAAGGGTCGCTAGACAATTCCTAGGACTCCCCTAGGATGAGAACACTATGCTCAATGAAGGATCAATTTTTCATTACTCAAGCTTTAACTCTAAAAGAATACTATACATGAGGAAATATTACCCTTCCATTCCATAGGTTCATCCTCTACACAAATATTATGCTTTAGAAAGGGTAAGATTTCATTTGTCCTTGATTATGGGTGGGGTGTCCACTCGAAACGTTGGATGTTTTGAAATCTCCACACAATTCTTATACATAAGTCTTTTGCAGCAAGCTATCATTTCTCTGGGCTCACCATTAATGTGAATACTATGCTTCAGAAAGGGTCAACTAAGCCTTAACTAGCCCCCCCCTCAAATATAATACTATGCTCGAGGAAAGGGTTACTAAACCTTTCTTGAGATCAGCCTCAATGAGAATACTAAGCTATAGGAAGGGTTAGTCGACGCTTCCCAAGGTTCACCATTGACAAGAATACCATGGTGGTGGAAGGGTTAGTCTCCCCTTACTTGGGTTCCCCCCAAAAGTGAATACTATACTTTATGAAGGGTTAGAAAATCCTTGTAAGGGATCTTCCTTGATGTGAATACTATACTCGAGGAAGGGTTCATCAACCCTTCCTTGTCCTCATCCTTGAGATGAATACTAAGCTAGAGAAAGGGTCAACAAATTATTCCCCAGGCTCAATATTAATGAGAATACTAAGCTAGATAAATGTTCAAATGACACTTCCATAACTTCCCCTCGAAAGGAATACTATGCTCGAGGAATGCTCAATTGACCCTTCCTTGGGATCCCCTTCAGTGAGAATACTATGGTCGTGGAAGGGTTGGTCAACCCTTCCCATGAATCCCCCTCCATGAGAATAATATGCTTGAGGAAGTATCATCCAAGCCAACCCCCGATGAGAACACTAATATGGAGGAAAGTTTGACTAATCCTTCTTTGGACTCTCCCTCGATAAGAACACTATGCTTGAAGAAGGGTTGGTTGACACTTCCCTAGAATCCCCATTGACATTAATACTATGCTTGAGGAAGGGTTGGTCGACCCTTCTGTGGGATCCCTCTCTATGAGAATATTATGCTGGAGGAAGGGTCAATTGATATTTCAATGGGGTCCTCTCAATGAGCATACTAATCAAGAGGAAGGATTGATCGACAATTCCATTGACTCACCCTCGAAGAGGATACTAAGTTGGAGGAGAGGTCTACTAAACCTTCATTAGGCTCCCATGATGGGAAATCTAATCTAGAGGAGGGTTTGCTTGACCCTTTCCTGGGCTCCCCCTCGATAATAATATTATAGTAAAAGGTCGACCGACACTTCCCTGAGTTACTTGTCAACATAAATACTATACTCATGGAAGGGTTGGTTGACCCTTCACTGAGCTCCACCCTTGAAATGAATATTGTTCTCATGAAAGGGTCGATAGACACTTCATTAGGGTCCATTTGATGGGAAAAATAATCTAGAGGAAGGGTCAATCAAACCTTCCCGGTGCTCCCCCTCAATGAGAATACTAAGTTGGAGGAAGATTCCATCGACCCTTTACCAGGGTCCCCTTAATGACAAATATAATATAGAGGAAGGGTCAATCGACTCTTCCTTGGGATCACCCTTGAAATTAAAACTATGCTCGAGGAAAGGTCAATTAACTCTTCTTTGAGATCCCCATTGATGAGAATGCTATGATCAAAGAAGGGTCGGCTGAAATTTCCCTTGGCTCCTCTTGATGATAAATATAATCTAGAGGAAGGGTCAACTGATCCTTTCCCGAACTCCTCGTCAACAAGAATACTGTGCTTAAGGAATGGTTCACTAACCCTTCCCTATCCCCACTGATATGAATATTATGCTTGAGTAAGGGTCATTCAACCCTTCCTTGGGATCCTCTTGACAATAAATGAATGTAGAGGAAGGGTTGGTCTACCCTTTGATAAGACCCCCCTTGATAGGAACACTATGCTTGAGGAAGGGTTGACCAATCCTCCCCTGGGATCCTCATAAAAAATACTATGTTTGATGAAAAGTTTGGAAAAAATTCCCCACAATCCCTATTAATGAGAATACTATGCTCAAATAAGGGTAAACTAACCTTGTCCTCGACTTGCCTCAATGAAAAAACTAATCTAGAGGAAGGCTTGGCTGACCCTTCCACATGCTCTCTTTGATGGGAAAATTATTATAAAATATCTGTTGATTGACGTTTCCTTGAGCTCTCCCTTGGTAATAATACTATGGTAGAGGAAGGGTCGGTCAGCCCTACCACTTACTAACTCTCAATAAGAATACTATGCTTGAGGAAGGGTTGGTTGACCCTTTGATTAACTCCCCCAATGATGAGAATACTATGCTAGACGAAGGGTCGATTGCCCCTTCCTTGGGATCCTCTTGATGAGAATACTACACTGGAGGAAGCGTCACTTAACCCTTCCCTATTATCCCCTTAATAAGAATACTATGCTTGAGGAAGGGTCAATTGACCCTTCCCTATTATCCCCTTAATAAGAATACTATGCTTGAGGAACGATCAATTGACCCTTCCTTTGGACCCTCCTCAATAATAATTTTATGATGGTGGAAGGGTTGGTAGACCCTTCCTTGGGCTTCCCTTGATGAGAATGATGGAATAAGGGTCAAATGACCCTTCCTTGGGATCCCATGCATGAGAATAATATGCTCGAGGAAGGTTGACCAACCCTTCCCCAACCTCCCCCTTGAAAATAATTCTATGTTGGAGGAAGGGTCCACTAACTCTTCCTTTGGATTTCCCTTTGTGGGAATACTTATATAGAGGAAGGGTTAGATGACACTTCTCTATTCTTCCCCTTGATGATAATTCTATGTTAGAGGAAGGGTCAACCAACCCTTCCCTTGGCTCACCCTTGATGAGAATACTATGCTGGAGGAAGGGTTGGTCAACCCTTCCTTGTGATCCCCTTAATAAGAATAATGTGATGGATGAAGGGTCAGTTGACCCTTCTTTGGAATTCCCTTAACAAGAATACTATGCTGGAGGAAGGTTCATTCAACCCTTCCTTGGGATCCCCCTTGATGATAATTATATGTTTGAGGAAGGGGAAACCAACCCTTCCTCTAGCTCACCCTCAATGGGAATACTATTATAGAATGGTCGACTAACCCTTCCCTAGGTTCCCCTTGAAGGGAATTTTATGTTGGATGTAGGGTTGACTGGCCTTCCGTAGGTTTCCCTCAAAGAGAATACTATGTCGGAGGAAGGATTAGTAAATCATTCCCTGTGGTATTGCTTGAAAACAATTCTATGATGTAAGAAGGGTTGAATGACACTTCCATTGGATTGCCTTCAAAGATATACTATGCTAGAGGAAGGGTTGGCCAACCCTTCCCTGGTCTTCTCCTTGACAATAATTCTATTCTAAAGTAAGGGTCAACTGACCCGTCCCTTAGTTCATACTCAATAGGAATAATGTGTTGAAGGGTCGGTCGATCAACCCTTCCTTGGGCTTCCCTTTGATGAGAAAACTACTTTGGGGAAGGGTATGCCGACCCTTCACCAGGCTCCCCTTTGGTTGAACGTTTAACTCTTGCCCATGATAAATGATAAATGCATTCTAATATGCTAATGATGTAGATCACATATAAAATTCTATGTATGCATCAAATATGAGGACACGGAGATAAGTTAGGGATGAGGATCTCATAGAATGAATTTAGATATTTAAGGAGATAGTTATGTAGATGGTTAAACTAAATATTTAATTATGAACTAGTTATTATGGTTACCCAAAGTTATATAAAGGGATCTATTGTACATAGAAACACATATAATAATGGATTGATTGGATGGAATTTCCCTCGGGGGGTTTCTTGACTGCAAAATCTTGATGTTCCTTGCTTGATATATGCTTAACATAATTGTGAGTGTATTTTATACCGAATCATAATCCCAACATTTGTAATTAGAGCTTTGGTGTCAAATTCATATTCATATTGTCATGAGGCATGGATATTTATGTGATTTCAACTAAAAATAATGGAGAAGAGCTGCTTCCAAAGAAGAGTTGTTAGAAAACCATCTATAATATATAATATATAATATATATATATATATATATATATATATATATATATATATATATATATATATATATTACTTCATGGAAGGCTTAATTTATTGTAGTGATATGCTACTTCATGGAAGACTTGATCTATTGTAGTGAAATATTATATATATATATATATATATATATATATAACTTCATGGAAGGCTTGATTTATTGTAGTGAAATCTTGGCATAGAGATTAATCTCTATGGTGTTAAGAGATAATCCCAAGTTTTTACTTAAAAAATAATGGATATATTTATTAGCATAGATGACTCAGCTGGATCACATAAGGTTCATTTCCTTTTGCCAAAAGAAAAATACACAAGTTGTAAACATGGAGAGTGGTGATTGTAGTGATCTAACAGAGGCCAACTAACACATTGCATAAGACAAATGCACTTAGGACAGAGGGTCATTGGTGGTGAAGGATGGAAAATGCTAAGGAGTCAATACAATAGTTGGCTAAAGACTTGGAGTAGTCATGGTCATGCAATATTGTGCTATATACAAGTAGTTATATTTTGGTGTCGTCATTTTGATTAAGTAGAATGCAAATTGGTAATTTTGGATATGCACTCGATTATGGTTTTCTTGTCCTTTATATGGACATTCATCTATATTGTGTATCCTTCCATGGGAGTATATGTATTGATAATGATTTGCAACGTAGATGTAAATGATGTGCTTTAGTAGAAAATTGGTTCAAGGATAAAGAAAATTGCGGTGATGAATCTAGCTACCCACCTACAATCCACTTCAGAAGATCTGGTAATTGAAATACACTAAAATTCGTGGCAAAAATATGTTTCTTAATCTGTGGATTGAGAAAAGTTAGGGTGTTGCACTACACTACAAAATGTAGCATGTACCCCATACTGGCCAAATTCATTGATTTCATTCGTGCATAAGAAATTTGTGTTCATGTGAGTAATATTCCCTCTAAAGTTCACTAAAACATTTGGAACTTCATTTTTTAACCAACCACTGTGAGATATTTAAGCCAAGAATTAGACATGACTTGGCCAATGCTGGGAACCTCATTTTTTAACCAACCACTGTGAGATATTTAAGCCAAGAATTAGACATGACTTGGCCAATGCTGGGTCACGTGAATAGATGAGAGCCCATCATATGCCAACATGCTCACTAAATGCAAGTTGGTATGCTTTTTATTTGGTTATATTTATCCGATCAAGAGATTTTTCATAATGAAAAGTATATTGTCCATGTGATAAAAAGTATTAAGAGAATGGAAGATGAGGCTTGTTCATAATGAAAAGTATATTGTCCATGTCATAAAGAGTATCAAGAGAATGGAAGATGAGGCTTGAAGTTTCAACTATTGAAAAATAGTTAAGTTGGATTGTTTAGTTGTCTTGAAAGAATATTATATTATTATACAAAGAGAGCATTTATACAAGGATAAGTGATAAAAGAAAAGAGAATTTCAAAGGCAAAGAGGCATTGCATTAAATATTTTAATTTGTAATGGGTAACCACTTGAATATGGTCAAAGTTATAAAATGGTCCGTGTTGAGTTCAACCATCACGTTATCATAATGTTGTATTCTTGCATTATTTTTCCTAATCCTCTTGAGAGGTCCTTGAGAAAACACATTGCAATAGTTTGCTTAAATATATGAGAAGTTGAAAGTCAAGAGTCATGAAAGGTTGAGAGATTATTAATATCAAGTCAAATTCAAGTGTTTATTGATGTAAAGAGTTAAAGACAATGTCAGGTTGAGAGTCTAGTTGAGTCAAGTAAATGTCAAAGTTAAAATTCAAGTCAAAATCCGAGTTCAAAGACCCTGGAGTGCCAATTAAGTTTTCCAAGCCAAGGTCATAGATTATTTTGTTGGAACTTGATATCATTCCAACGAACAACATTTATGTAGGTACATAAAGAAGAAAATGGATGAAGAAGATGCAAAATCCATATGAAATGTTGATGATATAATAGAATTAGAGAAAAAAAGGTAAAATAAAGACCATATAAGATGCATATGCGAGAGGAACAAATAAGCAACATGACACATTCTTGGGCATGAGAAAAAGAAGCATAATTTGACAGGGTTGATGTAGAAAAAGTAAGATAGAAGATGAAATCTTGGCAAGTGAGGAAAGAAGATAGACACTTGGGCACAAACAAAAGAAGCAAGAGGGAAGAGACAAGAGACACATACAAGGAATAAAGTTTGAAATATAAAAAGGAAAGAAGAATGAAGCAACGAAGAAAACTAACAATAGGCAATGAAAACAATACCATGTGTAAATAATTGAAGTCCCTAAGAAGTTTGCTGATACTCCTTGATAATGTTGTTTTCAAAGATGGAAAAGAAAATGGTCATGGTCTTATGTTCAAAATGGCTATATTAGCCTCAAATGAAAATATATTTGAAATTGTATGTACTTGAGTCAATTGATGATGTAAGCCCTAATGAGGCATGTATACCCCCACAATTATGGTGTGTTTATGGTTCATGGTAAACCAAAAAAATACTTGGCATGACAAAGGAAGGTTTTTGGTCAACCAAAAAAACTTGACGTAATGTATACTTCATGGTAAGTTGAAACCACTTTAGAATTGTAATGGTTGAGGGTCATCCACAAAAATCCATAAGATCTAATGGTTGAGGGTAATCCATAAAAACTCAATATGTGGTTACCGGTAGTCCAAAGAAAAACTAGGAAGTGGTTACAGGTAAACCAAAGAAAACCTAGGATAATGATTCATGATTATGTATGGGGAGTGAAAATATTGTGATTTGGAGAATTTTTGCTAAACCATGCATGATAAAAATTTTCCTAGAGAATTAGTGGATACAGTCGCTGACAACCCATGTATTTCAATGGATGGTAATTTTTTTTTATGATCTCAAAAAACTTGATGTTTATCATAGGTAGAAGATGAACATTGAATTTTTTTGAAGGTGAAGAATAAATGAGACCAATGATGAAGATTGTATAAGATAGAAGATGAAGACAAAGGGCATAGATGAAGATGATTGAAGGAAAATACCATAGAATAAGATGAAGATTGGACTAGTTCAAAGGACCGATGAAAGAGAGAGGCTAATTGAATCACAAGTGTTAGTTAAGGGGGATCATGAAGGATTAAGTTGTACTTGTTATAAATGATAAATACATTCTAATATGTTAATGATGCAGACTTGACATAAAAGTATACATATGAACCAAAGATGAGAACATGGAGAGAAATTAGGTACGAGGATCTCATAGAATTAGTTTAGATATCTAAGGAGATAAATATGGAGATGGTTGAACTAAATATATACTTATGAACTAGTTATTATGGTCACCTAAAGTTATATAGAGGTACCTGTTGGATTACTGAGAGGGGGGGTGAATTAGTAATAATCTAATTATAATCCTTTTTCTTCAAATGTTATATCAATGTAGAATTATTATCCAATAATGAGCAGTAATAAATAAACAATCACACACATGCACAT
>ML793484.1:64827-106048 GCA_009831015.1 Picea engelmannii | reverse complement strand
CATCCATATTTACTTCTTATCAACCATGACAAAACAATAATGAGTCATATTTACATCAAACACTATTGGGTCCATTACCCAAAACTTTGTGCTACGGGTCTTTCTTCAAGGGTTGACATCAATGACAACCAACCTTAATCAACCGCACCTATGGTCACCTAAAGTTATATAAAGGTACCTATAAAGTTATTATTGGGAACTTTATTTATTGCAAAGTATATGTTCTCAACTAACTAAGTTGCAAACAAATTTTAAGATAGAAATTAAATCATGTTGTTGGGTACAAGTCAAATAGCCACTTCAACAACTTTGTCTTGAAATTTCATTGCTCCATAGAAAATGTATGAATTTTCCCCACCTAGATGCCTTGCATAGCTTCATGGTTTGTGGCTTCATCTCCCATCATCACCAACATTTTGTATCCACATTCCTTATTTATATGAGCAACAACAACAACAAATTTCCATCCACTTCGTAAAGTAGGTTCTTCAAGGTCAAATCTTAGAAATTTTCCTATACTATCAACTTGTAATTGATTTGCGACTAGTTTTTTTATGGTGTACCTAAAAGATTTTCCATAGGTGGGATGTGGTAGAAATTACAGACTACATGAACATTTAATCACATCGCTTAGAGGGAAGGGTATATTTACTCTTTCTGTAGCAACATATGCCATTCTTACCACTATCTAGATTTAGGAATGGAAATTTGCTAAGATTCTTGGTCTCATGGATCATTGAAGCCAAGTTTTGGGAAGGTTACATTTCAAATCCTTGAATTGATCATGAAAGAATCAAAGAGGACGATGATGACATAGTCTATTCAAAGAATAAGAATGGGAGTTTATATTCTCCAAAACTGGGATATAATACATCATGTGAAGGTATGATGGATCCGTCGGATACCCATTGGATCATTATTCAAGGATGGTTTTGGAAGAGGTACAAAATACATGCATAATTTTTTTTCCATAAAATTGTCTCTTAGACTGGAAACATAAAAAGGGCCTCAGAAGGTATAGGTATTTGGGGATTCTCAAGTTGTAATTAATCGTGAGATCCTTACTATTCAATCTATTTTTTCCAGTATTTCATATTATCACATCTACAAGAAAAGGAACTCTGAGGAAAATTAATATTTGTGTGAAGGGTAAATTAACATTGCAAGGAATTTGAGGCAAATTCGATCCTTTCTTTAACCTAAAGAGCTTTGGCTTTCCCACATATGGATACAACATGTAATTACTTAAATTTATAGAAGAATAACTCAAAGAAGAACAAGGTTTTGAATTTGTCATACTAACTAATGATAAAATAATTCCTTGAAAACTATGGAAAACATATTTTGGAAAAAGCATTGATTGAACATCAATTAATCTCTTGAACAAGCATTAGAAACCTTTTGAATATGGAAGCACTAAGCTTCTATGACATAGATAAATGGATGAATATGGCATAATTTCTATCAAAGATAGAGAGAAATGGGTGAATATGGAAGAATTTATGAAATGGGTGAATATGGTTGCATTGATATTTTGTGACAGAGAAATGCAAATGGAAGTGGGAGAAAAGGGGTTATTCTATTTTTTTTGTTATTTAATTCTTTAATACAATTTTTTTTAGTTTTTATTTTTATTTTTTCCACATATAAATAAAATATGGTAACTTACCTCGATAGGAGTAATATTGACCGATACAATTAAGATTGACAACAATAAAATAAGATTGGTTGGAACCTTATAGCTCCAACTTGGATTTTTATATGGTAACATTATTTTCCATACTAGAGATGAATATGTCCCAATAGAGATGAAAAGGGTTAAAGTATCCATAACATTGCATTTTACCTATGTCATATTGTCATAGAATTACCATCAACTAAATGGTGTGAAAATATGTACTACCCATTTCATAGAATTGTTTATGATCTATTTAATTAGATTAAATGAAGAGGATGATCTATGCATAGTTTCATATATAAATGAGTTTGAATCATGTTTAGTCTCAAAGCACATTAGCAATGTGGAATTGTCTACCCTAAAAATTTAGTAAAATGAATGAATACATTAAGCCCAAAAAAAACCAGTTGAAAAACCAACCAAAACCCTAACTATATCTTAGAATCCAATTATACAAAGTTCAGGGTTTAGTGCAAACAATGTAAATGGAAAATGTTGGGTGAATAAAATTCAAATAGTTAGCGGGAAGTTTTATTACAAGTATTCATGACAAAGTGAAAATAAAGCTCTAATACAAGGTCAAAATCCTACTTCCTTTTTGTTGGCAACTGGCAAGAGTTTCAGTTCTCTCCAATTTCAAAACACATGAGTAAGGTGGAATTGTCTACCCTAAAAATTGAACAAGATGATTGAATTACAATGAATTTTATGTTACAATTATATAATCTCCAATAAGTGAAACCCTAAAATGACAAGAAGTAATATAATTAAATGAGAAATCACCATATGTATATTTGAGAGGGAAAATGGGTAGTGAGATATCCATACCTAATTTAAAATCCCTTTTGCAAAAGCATCAACAACTTCTAAACCACAACTCAAACTCCAAATCACAGTGCCAAGTACCAATGCTCACTATTTCAATGAATGCCGTGAATTTTATCTTGCAATTATTCAATCTCTAGCAAGTGAAACCCTAGAATGATATGAAGTAATGGAATTACATTCCGTTTTATAATACATAAATACCTCTCTATAATAATAGAAGAAAAGGTCATTGCTAGCCCCATTATTATTAGTGGAAATTCAATAGCATAATTTTTACCTAAAGCCTCACCCATATTTCATAAATATTCATACGTTATCCTAAACTTCAGTGGAGTAAATTGTTACTCAATATACTTATATTGATTATATTACCTCTTAGAAGCTTAATATGGTAATTATTGGTTCTAATTAAGGAAGGAAGATGATATCACAAAGACTACATTTTGAATTTGGTTTGGGAAATATGATGTCCTTGTCATTAATTTTGGGATGACTCATGCATCAACTATGTCCACGATCTTGATGAATAGTGTTTTCAAAATGTACCTTCATAATGATCCRATATTTTCCGTGAGATATTTCTCTACAAAAATTCTATGATGAGGATCTTTTACTGACGATTAATTGCATATGAATACSAKAAAATAATTTCTATGYATTGCATATGAACATGAGAAAAATTGTCATAATTATGCGCATATGTGTAATTAAATCTCTACTTAATCAAGTGAGAGCAAAACCAAAACTACACATATAATTTGAAACCCATGTGTTAACGAAGTTCATCATATTCTGGCTACATCTATGCATCCTCTTGGAATATAAATTTCTTTATAATCCTTCTTATGCAAGGGCTAGGACCTTCTCACAATTGTGTTACTTGCTCCATACAAAGCTACCTTCTCCTTAACAAAGGATTCAAGAAGATACTCACATAAGCGACCTTAATCCAGGCACAAGAAGAAATAAATTCCTCATAATGCAAATCTCTCTCAATCCCTACCAAGCTCTCTCCAAGATCCCTAGAAGGGGCCTCTAAGGGTCCTCCTCCATAGCTTACATAAGGAGTTTATATAGTTTCCTCAACTCCATAATTGAAGGAGACAAGATCCACAAATTTAGGATCTAATAACAACTCAAAGGAAAAATATGAGAAAACATCTCAACCAACCTATGAGACCCTTAACTTCCCCTTGAGACTAGGAAAACACTTGTGATAAAATGAGAAATAATCCCTAGCCAACCTATGAGACTCTCATCCTATTCTTGAGAATACAAAAACTAGTTGTGAGGTGGATTCTTACACAACACTAATTTCCCCTTAAAACTAGGAAACTAATTTGTGAGGTGGATTCTCACACAATTAATTTCACCTTTTTACAAATTAAATGAAAAATACATGAGTAATTCTACTCACTCCAAGTATTAATCATTTTTCCAATTTGAATGAATAATGCATGAGCTTATCACACTCATTTAAAGTATTAATCATTTTTTTAAGCATTAATCATTCCTTTTAAAAATTTTCACCTATCATCAATCAACATTTTAAAGATCTTCTTCATGGTGTGCAAAGTATTGAATCCTTGTTTGGATATCCTCCTGGATCATACCTCCCCAAAAAAAGCACTTTCAGTCCTCAAAAAGTATAGAGATAATCTGTAACTTGAATTTCCAAAACCAACATCTAGGAAAAGTCTTACATTCCACAAATCACTTCCCCACTACTCGATATACATAAAAAATTTCTTTGACATGCCACACCCTTCTTCTCCTTCACCTTTTTACTTCAGAATGAGGATGTCAATGCCAACACTTGCATCAATACAAATCTGTAGTTGATTCCTTGATCTACATAACAAATGTCTTTGACAAGCCACACCCTTCTTTTCCTTCACCTTTGTACTTCAGAATGAGGATGCCGATGCCAACATTTGCATCAATGAAAATTTGTAGCTGATTCGTTGATCTGCATAACAAATGTATCTGATAGGCCGCACCCTTATTTTCCTTCACCTTTGTACTTCAGAATGAGGATGTCGATGCCAACACTTGCATCAATGCAAATATGTAGCTGATTATTTGATCTACATAAAAAATGTCTCTGAAAGGATGCATCCTTCTTTTCCTTCACATTTGTACTTTAGAATGAGGATGTTGACTCCAACACTTGCATCAATGCAAATTTGTAGATGACAATACATGGATCAAAACTTTTGCAAAAATTTCAAAGCAAGATCATACTTGCCAATAGTTTATAAAACACTCATGGACAAGTTTACAATGATTGTCAAGACATGCCTTAGGAAAAATAATGCCTCTCACTCAATAGTGGCTACAAGACCCATTACAATGTTTCCAAAAGGGATTAACAAAGTTTAGGTAGAGAACAAAATGCCTCTCACTCTCATAATAACTTAAGAGTGGCTAGAAAACCCTTCACAATCGTTCAACATTAATTTTTCAGGGCACCATGCCATCAAGGTGCATTAATGGTAGACACCATGGTCTCAAACAATATGCACCATATGAAATTTCCATCTCTCTTGTTTTTCCATGATCCACTTTAATAGCCATGCAAAAATTCCCTACAAATTTAAGCTCTCGTTTCACTGCTGCAACATAAAAAACCACCAGCATCTGCAAGTACATTTTATCCTCTTACAATTCTAAAAAATGGGCAAACACACAATTAAATGAGAATCGCAATGGTTCATGCACAATGAAACTCAATATGTGGCTTAAAACTCAACATACACAACACCAGTAGGTCCATCTCATCATTCTGCAAATTTTGATTGTAAACATGGCTATATTCAGAAGAGTGTAACTCTGCCTTGTAAAGAATGCAAAATAATCACGGGCTCAGGCCACGAGCTATCAGATCACAACAAGCTCTATACCAGATCCTACTCATAAAATCATGACTTTTGACTGTAAACTCGACCATACTTCGCAACAGGACTCCTGGCCTCGGACTACATACACACAACGTCGTACAACTGCATTAAATGTATTGACAGACCTCGAAAATTGCACCCGTCCTTCCCTTCAGATGGAATAACTTTGAGTCTAAATAATTGTTGTCGGTGGAGGTTACAAAGCGCCAAAGTTGGCGCGTTGGTTAAGTCGTTGCCAAATTTTAAGGGAGGTCCGAGGGTCGAACCCCGCAGACCTCCATATATGGTGTGGTATGGTTATACGGTTAAACCATAATTAAATTTAAACCAAGTTTTTAACAAATTTAAAACGAAATTTAATCCGAGATTAACACCAAACCATATTTTAATCTGTCGTTAAAATGATAAGCCAAGATTAACACTTAATTACGATAATTATCCCTTAATCCAATTTTAAACTGGATTTTTCGATGTGTGACAGTTTCTTCTTGTTGTTGGTGCCACGTGGTGCCAACTGATTGAGCGACATGGTATCCCTTCATTGGCTATTCAAACACACAATCAACTACCACTTCACCTATGCAGTGAACATACGACGCCACACCATTCGTCTAATCAACAACCCAATTAGTGCCATATCAACTGACACGTCAACACCATATTTCCATGTCATTATCCCAATGAATAGTCCAATCAGTGCCACATCATTGGTTGTAATTCCTAGTCAGCCGACACCTCAATGCCACGTCAGTTGTCGTACTACCAGGTCATTCGTATAGATGACATGTGGAAATTTTTTTACTATTCCATTTGTACCCCTGAAAAGGCCAAATCCACCTAACACATGGCATTCTATGGGGTTTCCACATCAACATGCTAACGTCATGGTGTACAGACTACACAATCAGCTTCCATACTGCCACGTGGTCTCTGGACGACTGCCACATGGCACCTTTTTACTGGTCCACTTGGATCCCTAAAAGTAGAAAAAATGCATGACACATGGCAGCTTGTGGTGATACCATGTTAACATGCTGATGTCATGCTGACGTCAACACTATACAGGCAACATAGTCAGCTTCGTCGAATTTGCCTATTTGCCGAAAATTTCATATGGTCATAAATTTTTCATATGGAGTCGGATTGAGGCCATTTTCATGTCACTGGAAAGCTCTCGACGAGCTCTTCGACTTGGTGTTTTTTCGTCGAATTCTAGGCATTTTCCTTTTTGAGGTCTTCTAGAGCCCCATGGATCAACTACTCAAATAGGCTACCCATATCTTACCCAACCAGGCTAATGGGCTCTCTTTCTTTAGCTGGTGGCTATTGACGCTTAAAATCACAACGATAGTACTGCTCTCAAATGATTGCCAAGCTCTATTATTTATTTATATTAATAATAAACTAGTAGGTGGGACCCCCTTGTAGGCTTATGACGCTATGGTGGATATGCTGCACTTATATTTTGTTGCTATTGTGATGATACCAACACAGTCTTCTATAGTTCGATGTTTCAAATTATGGTTTAAAATGTTATGATGACATAAGCTGGTGGTTGATTATTTCATGGCACTGGATGGTTTTGATGTCCATTCAAAAATTATATTAAGGATTCCCTATGGATAAAAGGATCATTATCAGTTTTGTTTTGACATTGCAATTAAACATGGCTTAATTGTTTTACTTATGATCTTGATAAGGGATGATATGGGATATTTTTAGAATTAAAATACTATAGACAAACCCTAATGTTATGTGTAATTGTGACAAAAGGAGGGTGCATAAACCCTTGCTGCTAGACTTATGCGCTTTGATATATGTTGATGCATATGGGGTAACTTTATGTCACATTGTTATTTCTTTAAAAGAGTTTACCAAAGGTGGTGCACTATGCAAAAATGGACATGACAATGGTTTTGTGGTTGATTAAATGCTTAGACTTTTGGTGGGTTGGCTGGATTGTACGTTGAATTGAATGAGGTTGGGGAAGGAAGTGATGTGCATTTACTACCCATCACTCAAAAAACCCTCGAGGCCCGTCACCCTAGCCATACTTGCATTTTGTTTTTTGGCTCCGATGGTTGTTGACGCTCCGCGTTTTTTGGTTGTGAAGGACGATACAGTCTACCTCTCTCCCTCGACCAAGATTTTCTAGGAACGATTCCTTATTCTTCAATCGATGATGGTTACTCTGCATTATGAATCGATTTTTGGCTCAGAATTGCTTGAGGTCTGTATTTTTCTTAAGATTTTTGGACTATGTATTAGTGCTGTGCTTATGGTTTCTTCTAGTGAATATTCTGATGGTTGACATTTTGGAAAAGAGGAATGGATATAGTTTGCTGTGTGTAATCTATGCGTGGGTTTATTGGATAAATAGAAAGAGAGACATGCTGGTTGGCTTGAGTTTTTGGGTCTGGTTCTCTGCGGAAAATTATGGTTTTTGATTTGGCAAGCTTTGAAATTTGTGCATAAGTATTACAACCAGTTGTTGTGTTAAGTTTTACCACTCCATTTTTGTTTATGTGTTGGGTTTTTAGATCCTCTGGGTTGCACTGTGAATTTTTTAAAGTTCTTGCCTTGTCTTGGCCAAGTCCCGAGTTGTTAGTTATCATGGCATTGTCCTCATTATCGTTGTTGCATGGAAAGCATTTCATAGTCGGGTTTAACTTCACCCAAAACTTTAATGGAAGCTTTATATATTCTTTTGGTTGGCTAGGGGTTGTGATTGGGTATTCATTTTACAATGCTTTTAAGAGTTCGCTTCTTCTCGTTCTCTATTGAAGGTCTCTAAATGTCATTTAATAACCCTCATTGTCAAGAGGATTGTTACATGTTACTTCTTTGTGGTAATTTTTTGAAGGCACGAGATGTCTGTGTTTTCTGAGGATTTATTCCTTTGATTGACTGTTATTACTCTCTGTTCCCTGTGTTTAAACCCTAATTACGATATTGATATCGTATCAATCCAGTCGAGGGTAAAAGAGCACTATGTGTGTTGCTTTGAATGGGCATGAGTTGGTTTTGTTTCTTGATTAGGCAGTTTGAAAAAGAAGTTTGTACATGCAAAATTATGAGAATTTTGGGCTTAGAGTTGTATGTTAATTGTTGAATGTTGTTCAAATAAATCCCTATGTCGATTATATTTTTAAAAGAGACACCTGTGTGTGAAAGGATTGGGGCCCGTTTCTGAGTTTTAACGCCTAGTTGATTATGGAAAATAGTTTGTAAATAATGCGCAAATCATGGTTAATACTGTGCATATTCTTATCAGTTTTAAGGAATAAGAATTGGATATAGATGGTTGGGATCATTGTGCATATTCTATTGGTTTTTAAAAGAAGGGAAAATAGATTTATCATTGGAATATGAATGGTTGTGGCTCAAAGGGTTATTATGTTTATCATATAAATGACAATGTTGTTATTATGACTTCTATATAAATATTATATAGATGAAAATGCTGCTATGATTGATTATGTTTGGGCATATGAATTATTTTTTTTGGAAGCCAACAAGCGATTTGTAAAAGAAGTGACAATTTAAATGGTGGTTTTGAAAAGTGAATGCTGATTGAATTATGGAAGTCTGAATAGAGTTATGCTTAATTGTTTGATTTGATTTATTTTTATATGAACAATATCCATATTACATCCCTATCATGCTACCACTTTTTCACTCATTATATCCCCCTCATAATCCCAATTTAATTTTTGGATTCCTTGTTCTGTAAAATAAACTTAAAAAACTCTATATAACAGTGACAAAATATATGACACAACAATGGTTGGAAACTGATATTTTTTGTATTTTATTACACAGTTAATATATTTAATGAATTGCTAAGAAATATTCATGTGTTTATTCCCTCTCATTATACCACCTTTCACTCATTACACTCCCTTCATATGTCCCGTTAACCCTGTCACCCCCTGCTCACTTGGAAATTATTAAATAGTTTTTTATGGATGGATTTGCATGCATCTTGTGTCAATTTCTGAGCCAATTATTGTTTTGTGCAAGAAGAATGTCATGTATGGTATATTAAGGGATTATTTACTAACAAATTGCTTCTACAGGATGAATTTCTTCAGTAGGGGCATTATGGTATAAATAAGGATTATCCATTCATTTTGATGTTGATCCCCAGGAATTGAACCAGTTGTTCCAAGTTGGGTTATTTAACTGGATTGGGC
Organism: Picea engelmannii; assembly: GCA_009831015.1. Lineage (NCBI taxonomy): Eukaryota > Viridiplantae > Streptophyta > Pinopsida > Pinales > Pinaceae > Picea > Picea engelmannii. The sequence goes on along the minus strand of ML793484.1, from coordinate 96,446 downwards.
AAGGAATAGTACAATATCAACCTGATAGACCTCCCTTCCATCCTCAAAACATCCCTGGTATTCCTGTGCCTCCTCATGTGTCCATGCAACCAGAGATCCCTGCAAATGATGGATGGCAAGAGATTGTCAATCCGACTGTCTCTCACCATTGTGGTTGGCCCAATTTGTCATTACCTCGTCCACCACCTATAAATCCTAATGTTCAAATTTCCCCTGTGCATTCACCTGTTCAATCCTTTCATGCTAGTAAAAGGCTTAAAATTGATGTCCCCCATGTGTAAGATAAAGGCAAAGTTGTTGCCTCCCCTTCCCCACCTTCAAATGACTCTTCAAAATTTGTATCCTCCCACATGTTAATGAAGGATGATTGTTCACATGTAATTAGTGAAATACAACCTCAAGGTTCAAATCAACCTCAGGCTACTTCCGAAAAATCAAAATGGGACAATAGTGATAAAAGAAAGATTGCCTCTCAGAGTGGCAAGTATGGATTTTAATTTGTGTTTTTATGATCGAGTTGTTGAAGACAGTGGTCTGCAGAAAGTTTTGGACAACCAACTATTTTTTTTGGGATAATGTGGATAATGTGGATATTTACATATTTTTGGATATGATTTGTTATTCTGATATTTAAATATTCAAATTTTGAAGGTATTTAAGGTAGCTACAAGGTGGCATGTGTTTAAATGATTACCCAATTGTGTTTTATTTTATAATTTGAAAAGAATAAAAGAAGGGAGTCACAAGGGGTCCCACCTACCTAGTTATTATTAATAAAGACCCTTAATTATTATTTCTCCTAAACTAAATTAGTTAAGTCAAACTAACTTAACTAAAGAAAGTAGTTGAACTACTTCAACTTATTTGGAAGGAATAAAATCTAAATGAGAAGAAGAACAAAGGGAGAATAGAAGGAGAAAGCAATACTAAGGTTTGCTCTTTTGATTTCATGAGATGGTTTCAATTTTCATTCATTATTGAGTTCATTCAAAGCCTAATTCTCTGTTTGACAACAGGGTCCTATTGTAGACAACAAGGTTCAAAACTAAACCAAATCATTCAGATGCTTGTTTTACAGGTGTTGATCCATCCTAGATAGTCTGTGTATACTTGTTTGTTTATTGATTGAGTTTCATAGCTAATAAAGGATATTTTGCAGAGTCAAATTGGCAACAATCTTTGGCAAGATGATCCAGATTATAAATTTTAATTTTTACTTTTTGTCAGAGTCCTTTTGTATGGTGTTCATCGGTGATCTCTAAATTAGATTTTGGTCCATGCCCTCACAGGGGTTTTGTAAAGAGATAAACGGTGTTGATATCTCAGAATGAAATAAACCAGATTGCTATTCTGTCTCATTTGTGTGTATTGTGACTTGGTTACTTTTTCTTTTGATCTCGATATTTACTTCTATAATCTGTATATTTTAAAGAAACTTATATAAAGATTTTATGTTTTTGCAACATTCTTTTCATTAATAAATCAACCTAAACCCTTGTAATTAATACTTGTTGATTGGAAAAATATTTTTGAGGCTATAAAACATAGGGTGGCATTCTTGATTATCTTGTCCTGGCCAGGCAAGATTAAAAAATTATTGAGTAAGATAATTCATATATTTTCCTCGACATTTATTTGGCGACCATACTGGGGAGATCTCCACAATCTCCCTGGTTGATTGTATGCGTGATCATCATTAAATATTTTTATTTCTGCTTTCGATTCTTTGACTGTTTTCTTTCCTTCATGACAATACCTGTTACAAGGAAACCCAATATTGATCCTGGTCTTAAAGACCAGACCAACATTAATTTAACCTTATTCAATACTATCTTAGAAACCGCTAATACCTGGGATGATATTTAATGCTCATGGGCAGTAATCGAACAATACATAAGTGTCCAAGAACGCTGGGAGGCTAGACAAAGGCAACCTAGGAATCAACTATAGCTTTGTTTTTCTGAAAGTTTGATCTTCTTTTCATGCCCTTAAATCCTCACATCTCTAGGAAAAGAAGAGGTTTATCTCCTAAAATCACCCCTATTGCTAAAATAAGAAGAAGAAACGTTGTTTTTTCAACCCAACAAGGTACTCTAAAGAGAACTTTGTCTGATTCAACTAGTTCGTCTTTCTCTCCCTTACCCATCATTCACAAAATGGAACCTGTGGGTGGCTCTAATGGCATTGGATGTGCTTCTTCATCTCAACCTTCAGCCTCGTCAGTGATTTGTAGCTTGTATATCCATCAATTCCCTGTCCAATCTACAACCAACCCCACCAAGGTCATAAAGAAGTAAGGACTTTTTCAATTTGAAGAAGATGCTACTACTACCCCATGGAATGTATCCTCTCCTCTGAACCTAGCACCTGCTACTCGTCCAGTTCCAAAATTCAAAGAACATATCCCTAGGCTTTCTGGGAATAACATAGTCACTACGAATGAACACTTGGTGGCATCCTCTAATTCCTGTCACAACATAGGAGATAATGACAATGATACTTGTATGCACTTATTTGTTAATTCCCTTGAAGGGAAAACAATGACATATTTGTTTGATATTCCTCCCAAGATTATTTCCACTTGGGAAGAGTTAGTTTGTTGGTTCAAATCTACTTATGGGCAGTCTAAAATAAAAAATCGGACAATTACGGGAGTACAATAACAATGTTTACAAGGATGGTGAGACTATCAGGTCTTTCAACTCATGTTTCAATAAGTTATATAACCAAATTGCCAAAATTATTCTCCCCCAGAACCAAGCTACTTTTATTCATTACTATAATGCTCTACCTTACCCTTACCATCATAGGCTTGAAGAAAAAACTATTGACAATCTTGGTTCTGCTCTTCATACTTGTCTAGAGTATGAAGAACAACTTTAAAGAACATGTCTTCCCAAAGGAGACTAAATTAAGAAAAAATACATGTTCGTCCTCTTACAACTTGTACAAGATATGAATAACCGAATGATAGCATAGGAGCGGAAGGGAAATTTCCCCTCACCTACTCTTGGGGCCTCATCTTCTTCTTCACCAACCTTTAGGAACCCTAATGAAAACAACTTTCATCCCAAAGCGATCATGCCTCACAATTGGTGTAACTTTTGCGAGGAACATCACGAGGAAAGAACTTGTGAGGTAAAGAAGAGTGACATAGACAAAATCTTTGGCAAAAGCCTGAAACTACCATTGCTGTTCTAGATTTCGCAGAACCAGAAGATGTCATGATCATAAACACTAGGAATAAATCATATGCTTCAAAAGGAAAATATGATCCCCCTCGTACTTCTTCTAGCCCAAGCTCATCTTCACAAGCTGGTATTGAACAAACTACCAAGACTCTTGAAAGCCAAGGAACTCCCTCCCCTCTTCCCTCTTCTAAATACAACATTCTCAATCAATTGGCCAATATCAAGGCCGATGCTACTTTTCTGGACATGGTTGCCGTTCCTAAGCAACAAACGCATTTGAAAAATTTCATGGAAGGAAAAGCTTCCACCATATCCAATCTCTCCGAAGAGGTAAAAGAAGAGGATTCTAGTGTAAATAAGTAGGTGTAAATAGTTTTAGAAACCCTCTAAGAAATCCTCCATTTTTCATTTCTGTAAAGATTATGGACAAAATAACCCATTATTGTCTGATTGATGGTGGTTTGGGCCCAAGCGTATTGTCAAAAATTATTTTGGAAGATCTAGGCTTGTCTTGTACAAATGAAAATGCCAGAAGCATGCTCTCTTATAATAGTTTAAAATAATCAACCATAGGTGAGATCAAATACGTGACTTTGGTTTTGTGCTCGCATCCTGAAATAAGGACAACCCTCAATATTCAGGTAATTGACATGCCAGTGAGTAATTACTCAATCATCTTAGGAAGAGACTGGCAAACTTTGACATGTGGATACCTCTCACTCGATGGGACACACTTATCCATTCCTTGGAATGGGAAGAAAATCATAGTCCTAAAGGAGGGAAGAATTTCACCATATATAGAAAGTATTCCACAACCTAATATGTACTTTGATGGTTAATGCTCCAACAAAGGTAATGAAGCTGACATTATCTTGTACTCTCCTGTAGGTAAAATTCACAACTTTTCCTATACGTTAGAGTTTTCTTGCACAAATAACGTCACTGAATTTGAAGCATTACTGCTAGGCATTGAAAATGCTTATAATTTAGTTTGTGGTCACCTTACAGTTTTTGGGGACTCTGAACTTGTTGTAAACCTTGTACGTAAAATACATTCTCCTAGAAAAAAGTTAATGAAACGATATTCCCAAACTGTTTGGGCGCTTATCTTGAACTTATTATCATTGAACATCACTCACGTTAAAAGGGAATTGAATTCAATGGCTAACATGCTAGTTGTTTTTGCAGCCTCTCCTACTAGGCAACTTTTGCCACAAAGACCTGATTGTACTTTTACATATTTATATCGTCCTCATATCCTTGAAAATGTAGAGTCATGGAAGGTCTTCCCTAGTGCTTAAAGAATTTGTGATTTCATACAAAATGAACCATATAATCCCAAGGAGATTATATCCATGGAGAACAACAAGATTATGAAGGGCTTGACTCCTCTAAAAAGTTCATTTTCATTGAGTGATGTGGGAAACAAAGAAACACATAAAGAAGAGGAGTAAAAAATAAAGTGGGTGAAACCATTTCCTTGAACATTGCGACACCCGATTCCCCAAAGAATGTTAAGATAGGTGCCCAATGTACTGATGAAGAAAAGTTGAAATTCACTGAGTTACTTCATGAATTTCAAGATGTTTTTGCTTGGTCTTATCAGGATCTTCGTGGTTTTGATAGTGCTCTTATACAACATGCCATTCCTATCAAGGAGGGCATAAAACCGGTTAGGCAAAAACAAAGACCCATTAACCCCGCACTTGAAGCAACTATTCAGAAGGAGTTGGAAAAAATATTGAAGACTGGGATAATTTTCCCTGTTAAGCATTCCGAGTGGTTTTCCAATTTGGTTCCTGTTTGGAAAACAACTGGTCATATCCGATTGTGAATTTATTTCCATGCATTGAATAGATCAAGCATAAAATACCATTTTCTTCTCCCTAATATAGAAATGATTTTGCAACAAGTTGTAGGGTCACAGATGCTGTCCTTACTTGACAGTTTTTCTGGTTATAATCAGATCAAGTTAAAAATGAAAGATAAATACAAAACCAATTTCATTACACGTTGGGGCACATTTGCTTATGAACACATGCCTTTTGGCTTATCTAATGCAGGTGCCACTTTCCAAAGAGCTATGCAAATAGATTTTGACGATCTGATCAATAAGATTATTCAGATGTATCTTGATGACTCAACTGTATATTCAAAGAACCGATTGGATCATTTTGGTCATCTTAAAAAGGTTCTCATGCGATGCAGGAAATTCAACATTTATTTAAATCCTTCTAAGTCTATTTTTGGCGTTGCCAAGGGAAAGCTCCTTGGGAATATTGTTTCAGATTCAATAATAAGCATAGATCCTGAAAGGATTGCTGCTATCCTAAATCTTCCTGCTCCTACTTCCAAAAAGGAGGTTCAAGCCTTTATGGGCATTATACACTTTTTCCGTAGGTTTGTTACTGATTTTGCTGTAATGGTTAAACCAATTCACAATATTCTCAAGCAAGATCGCTCCTTTTCTTCGACTGATGATGTTGAAAATGATTTCGTAAGGGTTAAGAAGGCAATTAGTTCCACACTTTTTTTGGCGAAGCTCGATTTTGAGAAAGAGTTTATTATATATACTAATGCCAGAGAGGAAGAATTCTCTTCTATCCTCATACAATGTGATGACTATAATAATGAAAAACCAATAGCTTACATGAGTCAAATCTTATCAGATGATGGATTTAAATATTCTTATACTTAAAACCATGCTTTCGCTCTTGTTAAATCTATGGAGAAATTTCGCCACTTTATCTTAGGTAAGCACACGGTAGTAAAAGTCCCTTTACCTGATGTGAAGTTTTTTCTCTCACAGAATTATCTTTCAGGGAATCTTTCACATTGGCTTGCCAAGATCCAAGATCATGATTTAACCATCATGACTTCAAAAACCATTAAGGGACGTGACTTAGCCCTTCACTTGGCTCAACATGCGGAAGCAAGTGAAAAACTTTATGAACAGTATAATCCTCTGTCACCACTATTTTATATTGATAGTCAAATCCTTCCTGTAGATGAACATCCATGGTATAAATATCTGGTGTATTACTTGCAAAATCAGAGATGTCTAGATAACTTCGATACTCATCAAAGGAGAAATCTCCGTCTTGAATCTTCCAGATATGTCATTTTAGGATACTTCTTGTTTAGGAGATATGCCGATGGTATATTATTTCATTGTGCGAATAATGAGGAAGCACAAAAATTATTACAAGAAACCCATGGATCTTCAGATTCTATCATTCATGTGGGTGGCCACTTTTCTCCTAAAGCTACTGCGTTTAAAATCATCAGAAAAGGGTATTATTGGCCTTCAATTTTTCATGATTCTTATAATTTTTCAAGATCTTGTGACAAGTGTCAGCAGTTCACTGGGAAAGAACGTCTTTCTTCCATGCGTTTACAACCTCTCCTCCCTGACTTTCCTTTTTCAAAATGTGGTCAATACTTTATCGGTCCTATTAATCCTCCATCTTCAACAGGGAAAATTTTCATCTCGACAACTACAGATTGTTTTACGAAACGGACATAAGTTGTCCCACTTAAGAATTCACATGATGAGTAGGTTATTTATTTCCCTGAAACCAATATTTTCTCTAGATTTGGCATTCCTTTAGATATTATTGTAGATAGCGGTCTCGCCTTTATTTTCGCTGGGATCACTCAGTTTCTAGCTAAATTGGGAATTAAACATTTTACCTCACTAGCTTATTATCCTCAAGGAAATGGGCAAGCTGAGTCTACTAAAAAAAATCTCATTAGAATTATCAAGAGGCTCATTGAATATATGCCTCGTCAATGGCACACCCTCCTCACTTACACCCTTTGGGAAGATCTCACTACCACCAAGGTGAGCACTGGTTGCACCCCCTTTCAGCTTGTTTATGGTCAAGAAGCCATTCTTCATACCAAGATGGAACTTTCTTCTTTAAGGTTAATGCTACAGATGGAAGAATTGAATTCTTCTAATATCCCTCAAAGGATAAATTCACTATTGGCTTTAGAGGAACAATTGACGTTTGCCTTGGAAAACATAAAGAGAAGACAACTAACTGTTAAGAGATATTTCAATAAAAGTGAAAAAGCTGTCATATTTAAGGTCAATGAAAAAGTCTTGCTGTGGGATTCAGCTCACGCTGATAGAGGAAGGCATTCAAAGTTTCTAAAGTTATGGCTGGGTCCTTTTAAAATTGCTTTTTTCCTGGGTGCAAATTCTTATATTCTAAAGGACTTGGAAGAGCGGTTATTTTCCTATAGCACCAACGGTTCCCACTTAAAACACTATGTGGAACCAGTTTGAAAGTTTAAATGTTGTATGGAATTACTCCTGTATTATAGTTTGTTTCATTGCTTTTATTTTACTTTGTTGTTTATTTCTTTCTGCTGTTTCATTCTACTATTTTATTTCTTTTATTGACTTCTTTTCTTGTCAGAAATAAAATTTTGGATCAGTTTTGCCACAATGATTTTATTTTTGCAAGTATTGTTAATCAATAACAATCAGGTTACACAACTGTCATGATGTCCCTCCTTGAAGACATCATTGAAATTGTTATCTGCTTCCAGTACTGTTGTTAGATAAGATTATTGGTTTTTTATCCCTATTTTCTGCTTTCCTTTTCTTCCCTCTGTACCGAGATTCAAAAAAAGCATACCAGAAATATTTCCCCTTAAAGCAAAGAACAATTTCACTATGATTAATCGAATTTTATGCATACAGGAATAATCCCCTCATACATAACACTTTCCACGAGTTATTCCCAAAATCCCAAATCATTTTCCCCTTAAACCGTTCACTTCCCCCTGTTGCATAATCATTCTGATGTATATTTAATTGATCTAATGTTTCACCTAGTCTACGAAACCAGACAATCTGAGTTCTTAATTCATTGGAAACAAATTTCCTTGTGGAGTCGCCAGTTTGTTGACGCTTAAAATCGCAACGATGAATACTGCGCACAAATGATTTCTAAGCTCTATTATTTATTTATATTAATAATAAACTAGTAGGTGGGACCCCCTTGTAGGTTTGTGTCACTGTGTTGGATATGCTGAACTTATATTTTGTATCTATTGTGATGATACTACCACAATCTTCTACAATTTGATGTTTTAAATTATGGTTTAAAAGATTATGATGACATAAGCTGGTGGTTGTATATTGCATGGCACTGGATGGTTTTGATGTCCATTTGCAAATTATATTAAGGCTTCCATATGGATAAAATGATCATTATCAATTTTGTTTTGACATTGAAATTAAACATGGATTAATTGTTTTACTTATGATCTTGATAACGGATAATATGGGAGATTTTTCGGATTAAAAGACTATACACAAGCCCTAATGTTATGTGTAATTGTGACAAAAGGAGGGCGCATAAACTATTGCTGCTAGACTTATGCGCTTTGATATATGATGATGCATATGGGGTAACATTATGGTGCATTTTTATTTCTCTAAAAGAGTTTACCAAAGGTGGTGCACTATGCAAAAATGGATATGACAATGGTTTTGTGGTTGATTAAATGCTTAGAGTTATGGTGGGTTGTATGGCCCTTACATTTAATTGAATGAGGCCGAGGAAGGAAGTGACGTGCATTTAATGCACGCCACTCAAACAACCCTCGAGGCCCGTCACCCTAGCCATACTTGCATTTTGTTTTTTGGCTCTGGTGGTTGTTGATGCTCCGCGATTTTTGGTTGTGAAGGAGGATATAGTCTAAATGTCTCCCTCGTGCAAGATTTTCCAGGTGTGGTTCCTTATTATTCCATCCATGACAGTTGCTTTGCATTATGAATCGATTTTTGTCTCAGAATTGCTTCAGGTCTGTGTTTTTTTTAGGCTTTTTGGATTGTGTATTAGTGTTGTGCTTATTGTTTCTTCTGGTGAATATTTTGACGGTCGAGATTTTGGAAAAGAGGAATGGATATACTTTGATGTGTGTAATCTGTGCATGGGTTTATTGGATAAATAGAAAGAGAGGCATGCTCGATCGACTTGAGTTTTTGGGTCTGGTTCTCTGTGGAAATTTATGGTTTTTGATTTGGAAAGCTCTGAACTTTGTGCATAAGTATTACAACCAACCTTTGTGTTAAGTTTTACCACTCCATTTTCGTCTCTGTGTTGGTTTTTTATATTCTCTGGGTTGCAATGTGAACTATTTAAATTTGTTTCCTTGTCGTGAATTTTATCTTGCAATTATTCAATCTCTAGCAAGTGAAACCCTAGAATGATAAGAAGTAATGGAATTACATTCCGTTTTATAATACATAAATACCTCTCTATAATAATAGAAGAAAAGGTCATTGCTAGCCCCATTATTATTAGTGGAAATTCAATATCATAATTTTTACCTAAAGCCTCACCCATATTTCATAAATATTCATACGTTATCCTAAACTTCAGTGGAGTAAATTGTTACTCAATATACTTATATTGATTATATTACCTCTTAGAAGCTTAATATGGTAATTATTGGTTCTAATTAAGGAAGGAAGATGATATCACAAAGGCTACATTTTGAATTTGGTTTGGGAAATATGATGTCCTTGTCATTAATTTTGGGATGACTCATGCATCAACTATGTCCACGATCTTGATGAATAGTGTTTTCAAAATGGTCCGATATTTTCCGTGAGATATTTCTCTACAAAAATTCTATGATGAGGATATTTTACTAACGATTAATTGCATATGAATACCAGAAAATAATTTCTATTCATTGCATATGAACATGAGAAAATTTGTCATAATTATGCACATATGTGTAATTAAATCTCTACTTAATCAAGTGACAGCAAAACCAAAACTACACATATAATTTGAAACCCATGTGTTAACGAAGTTCATCATATTCTAGCTACATCTATGGATCCTCTTGGAATATAAATTTCTTTATAATCCTTCTTATGCAAGGGCTAGGACCTTCTCACAATTGTGTTACTTGCTCCATACAAAGCTACCTTCTCCTTAACAAAGGATTCAAGAAGATACTCACATAAGTGACCTTAATCCAGGCACAAGAAGAAATAAATTCCTCATAATGCAAATCTCTCTCAATCCCTACCAAGATCTCTCCAAGATCCCTAGAAGGGGCCTCTAAGGGTCCTCCTCTAGAGCTTACATAAGGAGTTTATATAGTTTCCTCAACTCCATAATTGAAGGAGACAAGATCCACAAATTTAGGATCTAATAACAACTCAAAGGAAAAATATGAGAAAACATCTCAACCAACCTATGAGACCCTTAACTTCCCCTTGNCTCACACAATTAATTTCACCTTTTTACAAATTAAATGAAAAATACATGAGTAATTCTACTCACTCCAAGTATTAATCATTTTTCCAATTTGAATGAATAATGCATGAGCTTCTCACACTCATTTAAAGTATTAATCATTTTTTAAGCATTAATCATTCCTTTTAAATTTTTTCACCTATAATCAATCAACATTTTAATGATCTTCTTCATGGTGTGAAAAGTATTGAATCCTTGTGTGGAGATCCTCCTGGATCATACCTCCCCAAAAAAAGCACTTTCGGTCCTCAAAAAGTATAGAGATAATCTGTAACTTGAATCTCCACAACCAACATCTAGGAAAAGTCTTACACTCCACGAAGCACTTCCCCACTACTCGTTATACATAAAAAATTTCTTTGACAGGCCACACCCTTCTTCTCCTTCACCTTTTTACTTCAGAATGAGGATGTCAATGCCAACACTTGCATCAATACAAATCTGTAGTTGATTCCTTGATCTACATAACGAATGTCTTTGACAAGCCACACCCTTCTTTTCCTTCACCTTTGTACTTCAGAATGAGGATGTCGATGCCAACATTTGCATCAATGAAAATTTATAGCTGATTCCTTGATCTGCATAACAAATGTATCTGATAGGCCGTACCCTTATTTTCCTTCACCTTTGTACTTCAGAATGAGGATGTCGATGCCAACACTTGCATCAACGCAAATATGTAGCTGATTATTTGATCTACATAAAAAATGTCTCTGAAAGGATGCATCCTTCTTTTCCTTCACCTTTGTACTTTAGAATGAGGATGTTGACTCCAACACTTGCATCAATGCAAATTTGTAGCTGACAATACATGGATCAAAACTTTTGCAAAAATTTCAAAGCAAGATCATACTTGCCAATAGTTTATAAAACACTCATGGAAAAGTTTAGAATGATTGTCAAGACATGCCTTAGGAAAAATAATGCCTCTCACTCAATAGTGGCTACAAGATCCATTACAATGTTTCCAAAAAGGATTAACAAAGTTTAGGTAGAGAACAAAATGCCTCTCACTTTCATAATCACTTAAGAGTGGCTAGAAAACCCTTCATAATCGTTCAACATTAATTTTTCAAGGCACCATGCCATCAAGGTGCATTAATGGTAGACACCATGGTCTCAAACAATATGCACCATAAGAAATTTCCATCTCTCTTGTTTTTCCATGATCCACTTTAATAGCCATGCAAAAATTCCCTACAAATTTAAGCTCTCGTTTCACTGCTGCAACATAAAAAACCACCAGCATCTGCAAGTACATTTTATCCTCTTACAATTCTCAAAAATAGGAAAACACACAATTAAATGAGAATCGCAATGGTTCATGCACAACGAAACTGAATATGTGGCTTAAAACTCAACATACACAACACCAGTAGGTCCATCTCATCATTCTGCAAATTTTGATTGTAAACATGGCTATATTCGGAAGAGTGTAACTCTGCCTTGTAAAGCATGCAAAATAATCTTGGTCTCAGGCCACGAGCTATCAGATCACAACAAGATCTATACCATCAGATCCTACTCATAAAATCATGACTTTTGACTGTAAACTCGACCATACTTCGCAACAGGCCTCCTGGCCTCGGACTACATACACACAATGTCGTACAACTGCATTAAATGTGCTGACAGACCTCGAAAATTGCACCCTTCCTTCCCTTCAGATGGAATAACTTTGAGTTTAAATAATTGTTGTCGGTGGAGGTTACAAAGCGCCAAAGTTGGCGCGTTGGTTAAGACGTTGCCAAATTTTAGGGGAGGTCCAAGGGTCGAACCCCGCAGACCTCCATATATGGTGTGGTATGGTTATGCTGTTAAACCGTAATTAAATTTAAACCAAGTTTTTAACAAATTTAAAACGAAATTTAATCCGAGATTAACACCAAACCATATTTTAATTCGTCGTTAAAATGATAAGCCAAGATTAACACTTAATTACGATAATTATCCCTTAATCCAATTTTAAACTGGATTTTTCGACGTGTGATAGTTTCTTCTTGTCGTTGGTGCCACGTGGCAGCAATTGATTGGGCGACATGGTATCCCTTCATTGGCTAGTCAAACACACAGTCAACTGCCACTTCACCTATGCAGTCAACATACGATGCCACACCATTCGTCTAATCAACAACCCAATTAGTGCCACATCAACTGACATGTCAACACCATATTTCCATGTCATTATCCCAATTGAATAGTCCAATCAGTGCCACATCATTGGTTGTAATTCCCAGTCAGTCGACACCTCAATGCCACGTCAGTTGTCGTACTACCAGGTCATCCGTATAGATGACATGTGGACAAATTTTTACTATTCCATTTGGACCCCTGAAAAGGCCAAATCCACCTAACACATGGCATTCTATGGGGTTTCCACATCAACATGCTAACGTCATGGTGTACAGACTACACAATCAGCTTCCATACTGCCACGTCGTCTCTGGACGACTGCCACATGGCACCTTTTTACTGGTCCACTTGGATCCCCGAAAGTAGAAAAAATGCATGACACATGGCAGCTTGTGGTGATACCATGTTAACATGCTGATGTCATGCTGACGTCAACACTATACAGACAACATAGTCAGCTTCGTCGAATTTGCCTATTTGCCGAAAATTTCATATGGTCATAAATTTTTCATATGGAGTCGGATTGAGGCCATTTTCATGTCACTGGAAAGCTCTCGACGAGCTCTTCAACTTGGTGTTTTTTCGTCGAATTCTAGGCATTTCCCTTTTTGAGGTCTTCTAGAGCCCCATGGATCAACTACTCAAATAGGCTACCCATATCTTACCCAACCAGGCTAATGGGTTCTCTTTCTTTAGCTGGTGACTATTGATGCTTAAAATCACAACGATAGTACTGCTCACAAATGATTGCCAAGCTCTATTATTTATTTATATTAATAATAAACTAGTAGGTGGGACCCCCTTGTAGGCTTATGGCGCTATGGTGGATATGCTGCACTTATATTTTGTTGCTATTGTGATGATACAAACACAATATTATATAGTTCGATGTTTCAAATTATGGTTTAAAATGTTATGATGACATAAGCTGGTGGTTGATTATTTCATGGAACTGGATGGTTTTGATGTCCATTCACAAATTATATTAAGGATTCCCTATGGATAAAAGGATCATTATCAGTTTTGTTTTGACATTGCAATTAAACATGGCTTAATTGTTTTACTTATGATCTTGATAAGGGATGATATGGGATATTTTTAGAATTAAAAGACTATAGACAAACCCTAATGTTATGTGTAATTGTGACAAAAGGAGGGCGCATAAACCCTTGCTGCTAGACTTATGCGCTTTGATATATGTTGATGCATATGGGGTAACTTTATGGCACATTGTTATTTCTTTAAAAGAGTTTACCAAAGGTGGTGCACTATGCAAAAATGGATATGACAATGGTTTTGTGGTTGATTAAATGCTTAGAGTTTTGGTGGGTTGGCTGGATTGTACGTTGAATTGAATGAGGTTGGGGAAGGAAGTGATGTGCATTTACTGCCCATCACTCAAAAAACCCTCGAGGCCCGTCACCCTAGCCATACTTGCATTTTGTTTTTTGGCTCCGATGGTTGTTGACGCTCCGCGTTTTTTGGTTGTGAAGGAGGATACAGTCTAACTCTCTCCCTCGAGCAAGATTTTCTAGGAACGATTCATTATTCTTCCATCGATGATGATTACTCTGCATTATGAATCGATTTTTGGCTCAGAATTGCTTGAGGTCTGTATTTTTCTTAAGATTTTTGGACTGTGTATTAGTGCTGTGCATATGGTTTCTTCTAGTGAATATTCTGATGGTCGACATTTTAGAAAAGAGGAATGGATATAGTTTGCTGTGCGTAATATGTGCGTGGGTTTATTGGATAAATAGAAATAGAGACATGCTGGTCGGCTTGAGTTTTTGGGTCTGGTTCTCTGCGGAAATTTATGGTTTTTGATTTGGCAAGCTTTGAAATTTGCGCATAAGTATTACAACCAGCTGCTGTGTTAAGTTTTACCACTCCATTTTTGTTTATGTGTTGGGTTTTTAGATCCTCTGGGTTGCAATGTGAATTTTTTAAAGTTCTTGCCTTGTCTTGGCCAAGTCCCGAGTTGTTAGTTATCATGGCATTGTCCTCATTATCGTTGTTGCATGGAAAGCATTTCATAGTCGGGTTTAACTTCACCCAAAACTTTAATGGAAGCTTTATATATTATTTTGGTTGGCTAGGGGTTGTGATTGGGTATTAATTTTACAATGCTTTTAAGAGTTCTCTTCTTCTCGTTCTCTATTGAAGGTCTCTGAATGTCATTTAATAACCCTCATTGTCAAGAGGATTGTTACATGTTACTTCTTTGTGGTAATTTTTTGAAGGCACGAGATGTCTGTGTTTTCTGAGGATTTATTCCTTTGATTGACTGTTATTACTCTCTGTTCGTTGTGTTTAAACCCTAATTACGATCTTGATATCGTATCAATCCAGTCGAGGGTAAAAGAGCACCGTGTGTGTTTCTTTGAATGGGCATGAGTTGGTTTTGTTTCTTGATTAGGCAATTTTAAAAAGAAGTTTGTACATGCAAAATTATGAGAAGTTTGGGCTTAGAGTTGTATGTTAATTTTTGAATGTTGTTCAAATAAATACCTATGTTGATTATATTTTTAAAAGAGACACCTGTGTGTGAAAGGATTGGGGCCCGTTTCTGAGTTTTAACGCCTAGTTGATTATGGAAAATAGTTTGTAAATAATGCGCAATTCATGGTTAATACTGTGCATATTCTTATCGGTTTTAAGGAATAAGAATTGGATATAGATGGTTGGGATCATTGTGCATATTCTATTGGTTTTTAAAAGAAGGGAAAATAGATTTAGCATTGGAATATGAATGGGTGTGGCTCAAAGGGTTATTATGTTTATCATATAAATGGCAATGTTGTTATTATGACTTCTATATAAATATTATATAGATGCAAATGCTGCTATGATTGATTATGTTTGGGCATATGAATTATTTTTTTTGGAAGCCAACAAGCGATTTGTAAAAGAAGTGACAATTTAAATGGTGGTTTTGAAAAGTGAATGTTGATTGAATTATGGAGGTTTGAATAGAGTCATGCTTAATTGTTTGATTTGATTTATTTTTATATGAACAATATCCATAGTACATCCCTATCATGCTACCACTTTTTCGCTCATTATATCCCCCTCATAATTCCAATTTAATTTTTGGATTCCTTGTTCTGTAAAATAAATTTAAAAAACTCTGTATAACAATGACAAAATATATGACACAACAATGGTTGGAAACTGATATTTTTCGTATTTTATTACACAGTGAAAATATTTAATGAATTGCTAAGAAATATTCATGTGTTTATTCCCTCTCATTATACCACCTTTCACTCATTACACTCCCTTCATATGTCCCGTTAACCCTGTCACCCCCTGCTCATTTGGAAATTATTAAATAGTTTTTTATGGATGGAATTGCATGCATCTCGTGTCAATTTCTGAGCCAATTATTGTTTTGTGCAAGAAGAATGTCATGTATGGTATATTAAGGGATTATTTACTAACAAATTGCTTCTACAGGATGAGTTTCTCCAGTAGGGGCATTATGGTATAAATAAGGATTCTCCATTCATTTTGATGTTGATCCCCAGGAATTGAACCAGTTGTTCCAAGTTGGGTTCTTTAACTGGATTGGGCAAGGAATAGTACAATATTGACCAGAGAGACCTCCCTTCCATCCTCAGAACATCCCTGGTATTCTGGTGCCTCCTCATGTGTCCATGCAACCAGAGATCCCTGCAAATGATGGATGGCAAGAGATTGTCAATCCGACTGTCTCTCACCATCGTGGTTGGCCCAATTTTTCATTACCTCCTCCACCACCTATAAATCCTAATGTTCAAATTTCCCCTGTGCATTCACCTGTTCAATCCTTTCATGCTAGTAAAAGGCTTAAAACTGATGTCCCCCATGTGTAAGATAAAGGCAAAGTTTTTGCCTCCCCTTCCCCACCTTCAAATGACTCTTCAAAATTTGTATCCTCCCACATGTTAATGAAGGATGATTGTTCGCATGTAATTAGTGAAATACAACCTCAAGGTTGAAATCAACCTCGGGCTACTTCCGAAAAATCAAAATGGGACAATAGTGATAAAAGAAAGATTTCCTCTTAGAGTGGCAAGTATGGATTTTAATTTATGTATTTTTACGATTAAGTTGTTGAAGACAGTGGTCTGTAGAAAGTTTTGGACAACAAGCTATTTTTTTTGGGATAATGTGGATTATGTGGATATTTACATATTTTTGGATATGATTTGTTATTCTAATATTTAAATATTCAAATTTTGAAGGTATTTAAGGTAGGTACTAGGTGGCATGTGTTTAAATGATTATCCAATTGTGTTTTATTTTATAATTTGAAAAGAATAAAAGAAGGGAGTCACAAGGGGTCCCACCTACCTAGTTATTATTAATAAAGACCCTTAATTATTATTTCTCCTAAACTAAATTAGTTAAGTCAAACTAACTTAACTAAATAAAGTAGTTGAACTACTTCAACTTATTTGGAAGGAATAAAATCTAAATGAGAAGAAGAACAAAGGGATAATAGAAGGAGAAAGCAATACTAAGGTTTTCTCTTTTGATTTCATGAGATGGTTTCAATTTTCATTCATTAATGAGTTCATTCAAAGCCTAATTCTCTTTTTGACAGTAGGGGCATATTGTAGACAACAAGGTTCAAAACTAAACCAAATCATTCAGATGCTTGTTTTACAAGTGTTGATCCATCCTAGATAGTCTGTGTATACATGTTTATTTATTGATTGAGTTTCATAGCTGATAAAGAATATTTTGCAGAGTCAAATTGGCAACAATCTTTGGCAAGATGATCCAGATTATAAATTTTAATTTTTACTTTTTGTCAGAGTCCTTTTGTATGGTGTTCATCGGTGATCTCTAAATTAGATTTTGGTCCATGCCCTCACAGGGGTTTTGTAAAGAGATAAACGGTGTTGATATCTCAGAATGAAATAAACCAGATTGCTATTCTGTCTCATTTGTGTGTATTGTGACTTGGTTACTTTTTCTTTTGATCTCGATATTTACTTCTATAATCTGTATATTTTAAAGAAACTTATATAAAGATTTTATGTTTTTGCAACATTCTTTTCATTAATAAATCAACCTAAACCCTTGTAATTAATACTTGTTGATTGGAAAAATATTTTTGAGGCTATAAAACATAGGGTGGCATTCTTGATTATCTTGTCCTGGCCAGGCAAGATTAAAAAATTATTGAGTAAGATAATTCATATATTTTCCTCGACATTTATTTGGCGACCATACTGGGGAGATCTCCACAATCTCCCTGGTTGATTGTATGCGTGATCATCATTAAATATTTTTATTTCTGCTTTCGATTCTTTGACTGTTTTCTTTCCTTCATGACAATACCTGTTACAAGGAAACCCAATATTGATCCTGGTCTTAAAGACCAGACCAACATTAATTTAACCTTATTCAATACTATCTTAGAAACCGCTAATACCTGGGATGATATTTAATGCTCATGGGCAGTAATCGAACAATACATAAGTGTCCAAGAACGCTGGGAGGCTAGACAAAGGCAACCTAGGAATCAACTATAGCTTTGTTTTTCTGAAAGTTTGATCTTCTTTTCATGCCCTTAAATCCTCACATCTCTAGGAAAAGAAGAGGTTTATCTCCTAAAATCACCCCTATTGCTAAAATAAGAAGAAGAAACGTTGTTTTTTCAACCCAACAAGGTACTCTAAAGAGAACTTTGTCTGATTCAACTAGTTCGTCTTTCTCTCCCTTACCCATCATTCACAAAATGGAACCTGTGGGTGGCTCTAATGGCATTGGATGTGCTTCTTCATCTCAACCTTCAGCCTCGTCAGTGATTTGTAGCTTGTATATCCATCAATTCCCTGTCCAATCTACAACCAACCCCACCAAGGTCATAAAGAAGTAAGGACTTTTTCAATTTGAAGAAGATGCTACTACTACCCCATGGAATGTATCCTCTCCTCTGAACCTAGCACCTGCTACTCGTCCAGTTCCAAAATTCAAAGAACATATCCCTAGGCTTTCTGGGAATAACATAGTCACTACGAATGAACACTTGGTGGCATCCTCTAATTCCTGTCACAACATAGGAGATAATGACAATGATACTTGTATGCACTTATTTGTTAATTCCCTTGAAGGGAAAACAATGACATATTTGTTTGATATTCCTCCCAAGATTATTTCCACTTGGGAAGAGTTAGTTTGTTGGTTCAAATCTACTTATGGGCAGTCTAAAATAAAAAATCGGACAATTACGGGAGTACAATAACAATGTTTACAAGGATGGTGAGACTATCAGGTCTTTCAACTCATGTTTCAATAAGTTATATAACCAAATTGCCAAAATTATTCTCCCCCAGAACCAAGCTACTTTTATTCATTACTATAATGCTCTACCTTACCCTTACCATCATAGGCTTGAAGAAAAAACTATTGACAATCTTGGTTCTGCTCTTCATACTTGTCTAGAGTATGAAGAACAACTTTAAAGAACATGTCTTCCCAAAGGAGACTAAATTAAGAAAAAATACATGTTCGTCCTCTTACAACTTGTACAAGATATGAATAACCGAATGATAGCATAGGAGCGGAAGGGAAATTTCCCCTCACCTACTCTTGGGGCCTCATCTTCTTCTTCACCAACCTTTAGGAACCCTAATGAAAACAACTTTCATCCCAAAGCGATCATGCCTCACAATTGGTGTAACTTTTGCGAGGAACATCACGAGGAAAGAACTTGTGAGGTAAAGAAGAGTGACATAGACAAAATCTTTGGCAAAAGCCTGAAACTACCATTGCTGTTCTAGATTTCGCAGAACCAGAAGATGTCATGATCATAAACACTAGGAATAAATCATATGCTTCAAAAGGAAAATATGATCCCCCTCGTACTTCTTCTAGCCCAAGCTCATCTTCACAAGCTGGTATTGAACAAACTACCAAGACTCTTGAAAGCCAAGGAACTCCCTCCCCTCTTCCCTCTTCTAAATACAACATTCTCAATCAATTGGCCAATATCAAGGCCGATGCTACTTTTCTGGACATGGTTGCCGTTCCTAAGCAACAAACGCATTTGAAAAATTTCATGGAAGGAAAAGCTTCCACCATATCCAATCTCTCCGAAGAGGTAAAAGAAGAGGATTCTAGTGTAAATAAGTAGGTGTAAATAGTTTTAGAAACCCTCTAAGAAATCCTCCATTTTTCATTTCTGTAAAGATTATGGACAAAATAACCCATTATTGTCTGATTGATGGTGGTTTGGGCCCAAGCGTATTGTCAAAAATTATTTTGGAAGATCTAGGCTTGTCTTGTACAAATGAAAATGCCAGAAGCATGCTCTCTTATAATAGTTTAAAATAATCAACCATAGGTGAGATCAAATACGTGACTTTGGTTTTGTGCTCGCATCCTGAAATAAGGACAACCCTCAATATTCAGGTAATTGACATGCCAGTGAGTAATTACTCAATCATCTTAGGAAGAGACTGGCAAACTTTGACATGTGGATACCTCTCACTCGATGGGACACACTTATCCATTCCTTGGAATGGGAAGAAAATCATAGTCCTAAAGGAGGGAAGAATTTCACCATATATAGAAAGTATTCCACAACCTAATATGTACTTTGATGGTTAATGCTCCAACAAAGGTAATGAAGCTGACATTATCTTGTACTCTCCTGTAGGTAAAATTCACAACTTTTCCTATACGTTAGAGTTTTCTTGCACAAATAACGTCACTGAATTTGAAGCATTACTGCTAGGCATTGAAAATGCTTATAATTTAGTTTGTGGTCACCTTACAGTTTTTGGGGACTCTGAACTTGTTGTAAACCTTGTACGTAAAATACATTCTCCTAGAAAAAAGTTAATGAAACGATATTCCCAAACTGTTTGGGCGCTTATCTTGAACTTATTATCATTGAACATCACTCACGTTAAAAGGGAATTGAATTCAATGGCTAACATGCTAGTTGTTTTTGCAGCCTCTCCTACTAGGCAACTTTTGCCACAAAGACCTGATTGTACTTTTACATATTTATATCGTCCTCATATCCTTGAAAATGTAGAGTCATGGAAGGTCTTCCCTAGTGCTTAAAGAATTTGTGATTTCATACAAAATGAACCATATAATCCCAAGGAGATTATATCCATGGAGAACAACAAGATTATGAAGGGCTTGACTCCTCTAAAAAGTTCATTTTCATTGAGTGATGTGGGAAACAAAGAAACACATAAAGAAGAGGAGTAAAAAATAAAGTGGGTGAAACCATTTCCTTGAACATTGCGACACCCGATTCCCCAAAGAATGTTAAGATAGGTGCCCAATGTACTGATGAAGAAAAGTTGAAATTCACTGAGTTACTTCATGAATTTCAAGATGTTTTTGCTTGGTCTTATCAGGATCTTCGTGGTTTTGATAGTGCTCTTATACAACATGCCATTCCTATCAAGGAGGGCATAAAACCGGTTAGGCAAAAACAAAGACCCATTAACCCCGCACTTGAAGCAACTATTCAGAAGGAGTTGGAAAAAATATTGAAGACTGGGATAATTTTCCCTGTTAAGCATTCCGAGTGGTTTTCCAATTTGGTTCCTGTTTGGAAAACAACTGGTCATATCCGATTGTGAATTTATTTCCATGCATTGAATAGATCAAGCATAAAATACCATTTTCTTCTCCCTAATATAGAAATGATTTTGCAACAAGTTGTAGGGTCACAGATGCTGTCCTTACTTGACAGTTTTTCTGGTTATAATCAGATCAAGTTAAAAATGAAAGATAAATACAAAACCAATTTCATTACACGTTGGGGCACATTTGCTTATGAACACATGCCTTTTGGCTTATCTAATGCAGGTGCCACTTTCCAAAGAGCTATGCAAATAGATTTTGACGATCTGATCAATAAGATTATTCAGATGTATCTTGATGACTCAACTGTATATTCAAAGAACCGATTGGATCATTTTGGTCATCTTAAAAAGGTTCTCATGCGATGCAGGAAATTCAACATTTATTTAAATCCTTCTAAGTCTATTTTTGGCGTTGCCAAGGGAAAGCTCCTTGGGAATATTGTTTCAGATTCAATAATAAGCATAGATCCTGAAAGGATTGCTGCTATCCTAAATCTTCCTGCTCCTACTTCCAAAAAGGAGGTTCAAGCCTTTATGGGCATTATACACTTTTTCCGTAGGTTTGTTACTGATTTTGCTGTAATGGTTAAACCAATTCACAATATTCTCAAGCAAGATCGCTCCTTTTCTTCGACTGATGATGTTGAAAATGATTTCGTAAGGGTTAAGAAGGCAATTAGTTCCACACTTTTTTTGGCGAAGCTCGATTTTGAGAAAGAGTTTATTATATATACTAATGCCAGAGAGGAAGAATTCTCTTCTATCCTCATACAATGTGATGACTATAATAATGAAAAACCAATAGCTTACATGAGTCAAATCTTATCAGATGATGGATTTAAATATTCTTATACTTAAAACCATGCTTTCGCTCTTGTTAAATCTATGGAGAAATTTCGCCACTTTATCTTAGGTAAGCACACGGTAGTAAAAGTCCCTTTACCTGATGTGAAGTTTTTTCTCTCACAGAATTATCTTTCAGGGAATCTTTCACATTGGCTTGCCAAGATCCAAGATCATGATTTAACCATCATGACTTCAAAAACCATTAAGGGACGTGACTTAGCCCTTCACTTGGCTCAACATGCGGAAGCAAGTGAAAAACTTTATGAACAGTATAATCCTCTGTCACCACTATTTTATATTGATAGTCAAATCCTTCC
Source organism: Picea engelmannii (assembly GCA_009831015.1). Lineage (NCBI taxonomy): Eukaryota > Viridiplantae > Streptophyta > Pinopsida > Pinales > Pinaceae > Picea > Picea engelmannii. The sequence continues at coordinate 74,055 of ML793484.1, read as the reverse complement.
TGTAGATGAACATCCATGGTATAAATATCTGGTGTATTACTTGCAAAATCAGAGATGTCTAGATAACTTCGATACTCATCAAAGGAGAAATCTCCGTCTTGAATCTTCCAGATATGTCATTTTAGGATACTTCTTGTTTAGGAGATATGCCGATGGTATATTATTTCATTGTGCGAATAATGAGGAAGCACAAAAATTATTACAAGAAACCCATGGATCTTCAGATTCTATCATTCATGTGGGTGGCCACTTTTCTCCTAAAGCTACTGCGTTTAAAATCATCAGAAAAGGGTATTATTGGCCTTCAATTTTTCATGATTCTTATAATTTTTCAAGATCTTGTGACAAGTGTCAGCAGTTCACTGGGAAAGAACGTCTTTCTTCCATGCGTTTACAACCTCTCCTCCCTGACTTTCCTTTTTCAAAATGTGGTCAATACTTTATCGGTCCTATTAATCCTCCATCTTCAACAGGGAAAATTTTCATCTCGACAACTACAGATTGTTTTACGAAACGGACATAAGTTGTCCCACTTAAGAATTCACATGATGAGTAGGTTATTTATTTCCCTGAAACCAATATTTTCTCTAGATTTGGCATTCCTTTAGATATTATTGTAGATAGCGGTCTCGCCTTTATTTTCGCTGGGATCACTCAGTTTCTAGCTAAATTGGGAATTAAACATTTTACCTCACTAGCTTATTATCCTCAAGGAAATGGGCAAGCTGAGTCTACTAAAAAAAATCTCATTAGAATTATCAAGAGGCTCATTGAATATATGCCTCGTCAATGGCACACCCTCCTCACTTACACCCTTTGGGAAGATCTCACTACCACCAAGGTGAGCACTGGTTGCACCCCCTTTCAGCTTGTTTATGGTCAAGAAGCCATTCTTCATACCAAGATGGAACTTTCTTCTTTAAGGTTAATGCTACAGATGGAAGAATTGAATTCTTCTAATATCCCTCAAAGGATAAATTCACTATTGGCTTTAGAGGAACAATTGACGTTTGCCTTGGAAAACATAAAGAGAAGACAACTAACTGTTAAGAGATATTTCAATAAAAGTGAAAAAGCTGTCATATTTAAGGTCAATGAAAAAGTCTTGCTGTGGGATTCAGCTCACGCTGATAGAGGAAGGCATTCAAAGTTTCTAAAGTTATGGCTGGGTCCTTTTAAAATTGCTTTTTTCCTGGGTGCAAATTCTTATATTCTAAAGGACTTGGAAGAGCGGTTATTTTCCTATAGCACCAACGGTTCCCACTTAAAACACTATGTGGAACCAGTTTGAAAGTTTAAATGTTGTATGGAATTACTCCTGTATTATAGTTTGTTTCATTGCTTTTATTTTACTTTGTTGTTTATTTCTTTCTGCTGTTTCATTCTACTATTTTATTTCTTTTATTGACTTCTTTTCTTGTCAGAAATAAAATTTTGGATCAGTTTTGCCACAATGATTTTATTTTTGCAAGTATTGTTAATCAATAACAATCAGGTTACACAACTGTCATGATGTCCCTCCTTGAAGACATCATTGAAATTGTTATCTGCTTCCAGTACTGTTGTTAGATAAGATTATTGGTTTTTTATCCCTATTTTCTGCTTTCCTTTTCTTCCCTCTGTACCGAGATTCAAAAAAAGCATACCAGAAATTTTTCCCCTTAAAGCAAAGAACAATTTCACTATGATTAAACGAATTTTATGCATACATGAATAATCCCCTCATACATAACACTTTCCATGAGTTATTCCCAAAATCCCAAATCATTTTCCCCTTAAACCGTTCACTTCCCCTTGTTGCATAATCATTCCGATGTATATTTAATTGATCTAATGTTTCACCTGGTCTACGAAACCAGACAATCTGAGTTCTTAATTCCTTGGAAATAAATTTCCTTGTGGAGTCGCCAGTTTGTTGACGCTTAAAATCGCAACGATGAATACTGCGCACAAATGATTTCTAAGCTCTATTATTTATTTATATTAATAATAAACTAGTAGGTGGGACCCCCTTGTAGGTTTGTGGCACTATGTTGGATATGCTGAACTTATATTTTGTATCTATTGTGATGATACTACCTTAATCTTCTACGATTTGATGTTTTAAATTATGGTTTAAAATGTTATGATGAAATAAGCTGGTGGTTGATTATTACATGGCACTGGATGGTTTTGATGTCCATTTGCAAATTATATAAAGGCTGGCCTATGGATAAAATGATCATTATCAATTTTGTTTTGACATTGAAATTAAACATGGATTAATTGTTTTACTTATGATCTTGATAACAGATAATATGGGAGATTTTTTGGATTAAAACACTATACACAAGCCCTAATGTTATGTGTAATTGTGACAAAAGGAGGGTGCATAAACCATTTCTACTAGACTTATGCGCTTTGATATATGTTGATGCATATGGGGTAACATTATGGTGCATTTTTATTTCTCTAAAAGAGTTTACCAAAGGTGGCGCACTATGCAAAAATGGATATGACAATGGTTTTGTGGTTGATTACATGCTTAGAGTTATGGTGGGTTGGATGGCCCTTACATTTAATTGAATGAGGCCGAGGAAGGAAGTGACGTGCATTTAATGCACATCACTCAAACAACCCTCGAGGCCCATCACCCTAGCCATACTTGAATTTTATTTTTTGGCTCTGGTGGTTGTTGATGCTCCACGATTTTTGGTTGTGAAGGAGGATATAGTCTAAATCTCTCCCTCGTGCAAGATTTTCCAGGTGTGGTTCCTTATTATTCCATCCATGACGGTTACTTTGCATTATGAATCGATTTTTGGCTCAGAATTGCTTCAGGTCTGTGTTTTTTTTAAGCTTTTTGGATTGTGTATTAGTGTTGTGCTTATGGTTTCTTCTGGTGAATATTTTGACGGTCGACATTTTGGAAAAGAGGAATGGATATACTTTGATGTGTGTAATATGTGCATGGGTTTATTGGATAAATAGCAAGAGAGGCATGCTCGATCGGCTTGAGTTTTTGGGTCTGGTTCTCTGTGGAAATTTATGGTTTTTGATTTGGAAAGCTCTGAACTTTGCGCATAAGTATTACAACAAACCTTTGTGTTATGTTTTACCACTCCATTTTCGTCTCTGTGTTGGTTTTTTAGATTCTCTGGGTTGCAATGTGAACTATTTAAAGTTGTTTCCTTGTCTTGACCAAGTACCGAGCTGTTAATTATCATGGCATTGTCCTCATTATCGTTGTTGCATAAAAATCATTGCACAATCCGGTTTAACTTCACCTAGAACTCTAATGGAAGATTTATATATGCTTTTGGTTGGACACATGTTGTGCTTGGGTATTCATTTTACATCTCTTTTAAGAGTTCGCTCCTTCTCGTTCTTTCTTGAAGGTGGCTAACTGTCTTTTGATAACCCTCACTGTCGAGAGGATTGTTACATGTTACTTCTCTGTGGTAAATTTTTGACGGCATGAGTTGTCTGTGTTTTTTGAGGACTGATTCCTTTGATTGACTGTTATTACTCTCTGTTCACTGTGTTTAAACCCTAATTACGATCTTGATATCGTATCAATCCAGTCGAGGGTAAAATAGCACTATGTGTGTTTCTTTGAATGGGCACAAGTTGGTTCTGTTTCTTGATTGGGCAGTTTTAAAAAGAAGTATGTACATGCAAAATTATGAGAAGTTTGGGCTCAGAGTTGTATGTTAATTGTTGAATGTTGTTCGAATAAATCCCTATGTTGATTATATTTTTAAAAGAGACACCTGTGTGTGAAAGGATTGGGGCTCGATTATGAGTTTTAACGCCCAATTGATTATGACAAACAATTTGTAAATAATGGGAAAATCAGGGTTAATACTGTGCATATTCTTATTAGTTTTAAGGAATAAGAATTGGATATAGATGGCTGGGATCACTGTGCGTATTCTATTGGTTTTTAAAAGAAAGGAAAAGATATTTAGCGTTGGAATATGAATGGTTGTGGCTCAAAGGGTTGTTATGTTTATCATATAAATGGCAATGCTGTTATTGTGAATTCTATATAAATATTATATAGATGCAAAGGCTGCTATGATTGATTATGTCTGGGCATATGAATTATTTTTTTTGGAAGCCAACAAGCGATCTGTGAAAGAAGTGATAGTTTAAATGGTGGTTTTGAAAAGTGAATGCTAATTGAATTATGGATGTCTTAACAAAGTTATCTTTAATTGTTTGATTTGATTTATTTTTATATGAACAATATCCATATTACATTCTTGTCATGCGACCACTTTTTTGCTCATTATATCCCCCTCATAATCCCAGTTTCATTTTTGGCATCCCTGTTCTCTAAAATAAATTAAAAAAACTTTGTATAATAGTGACAAAATATATGACACAACAATGGTTGACAACTGATATTTTTCGTATTTTATTACACAATTAAATTATTTAATAAATTGCTGAGCAATATTCGTTTGTTTATTCCCCCTCATTATACCACATTTCTCTCATTACACTCCCTTCATATGTCCCATGAACCCTGCCACTCCCTGCTCACTTGGAAATTATTAAACAGTTTTTTATGGATGGATTTGCATGCATCACGTGTCAATTTGTGAGCCAATTATTGTTTCATGCAAGCAGGATGTCATGTATGGTCTATTAAGGGCTTAGTTACCGACAAATTTCTGCTACAGGATGAGTTTATTTAGTAGGGGAAGTCACGACATAAATAATAGAGGAAGAGGAAACTGGAACAAAGGGCCTATATTCTCCATTCATTTTGATGTTGATCCTGAGGAATTGAACCAGCTGTTCCAAGATGGGTTCTTTAACTGGAATGGGAAAGCAATAATACAACCTCGACCAGAGAGACCTCCCTTACATCCTCAAAACATCCCTGGTATTCCTGTGCCTCCTCATGTGTCCATGCAACCAAAAGTCCCTGCGAATGATGGATGGAAATAGATTTTCAATCCGGCTGTCTCTCACCATCGTGGTTATCCCAATTTGTCAGTACCTCCTCCACCACCTGTAAATCCTAATGTTCAAATTGCCCCTATGCCTTCACCTGTTCAATCGTCTCATTATAGTAAAAGGATTAACACTGATGTCCCCCATGTGCAAGATAAAGGCAAAGTTGCTGCCTCCCCTTCCTCTCCTTCAAATGACTCTTCAAAATCTGTTACCTCCCGCATGCATCCGAAGGACGATTGTTTGCATGTAATTAGTGAAATACAACCTCAAAGTTCAAATAACCTTGGGCTACTTCTGAAAAATCAAAAGGGGACAAAATTGATAAAAGAAAGATTGCCTCTCAGAGTGGTAAGTATTGATTTTAATTTATGTGTTTTTATGATTGAGTTGTTGAAGACAATGTTCTACAGAAAGTTTTGGACAACAAGCTATTTTTTTTGGGATAATGTGGATTATGTGGATATTTAATATTTTTGGATATGATTTGTTATTTCTAATATTTAAATATTCAAATTTTGAAGGTATTTAAGGGAGTTACAAGGTGGCATGTGCCTAAATGATTATCCATTTGTGTGTTATTTTATAATTTGAAAATAATAAAAGAAGGGAGTCACAAGGGGTCCCACCTACCTAGTTATTATTAATGAATACCCTTAACTATTATTATTATTATTATTTCTCCTAAACTAAATTAGTTAAGTCAAACTAACTTAACTAAAGAAATTAGTTGAACTACTTCAACTTATTTGGAAGGCATAAAAGTTAAATGAGAAGAAGAAACAAAGGGATAATAGAAGGATAAAGCAAGACTAAGGTTTTTTCTTTTGATTTCATGAGATAGTTTCAGTTTTCATTCATTATTGAGTTCATTCAATGCCTAATCCTCTTTTTGATAGCAGGGTCCTATTGTAGAAAACAAGGTTCAAAACTGAACCGAATCCTTCAGATCATTGTTTTAGAGGTGTTGATCCATCCTTGATAGTCTGTGTATACTTTTATCTTTATGGATTGAGTTTCATAGTTGATAAAGGATATTTTGCAGAGTCAAATTGTCTGCAGTCTGTGACAAGTTCATCAAGATTATAAATTTCAGTTTTTACTTCTTTTCAGAGTCCTTTTGTATGGTGTTCGTCGAGTTTCTTTAAATTAGACTTTGGTCCATGCCCTCACATGAGTTTTGTAAAGAGATAAACACTTTTGATATCTCAGAATGAAATAACTAAGATTGCTATTCTGTCTCATTTGTGTGTATTGTGACTTGGTTACTTTTGCTTTTGATCCCCAGATTTACTTCTGTAATCTGTATATTTTTCAAAAACTTATATAAATATTTTTATGTTTTTGTAACATTCTTTTCATTAATAAATCGACCTAAACCCTTGTAATTAATACTTTTGGATTGGGAAAATATTTTTGAGGCTATAAAACATAGGGCGACATTCTTAATTATCTTGTCCTTGCCAATAAATATTCGAAAATGATTGAGTAAGATAATTCATATCTTTTCCTCAACATTGACCTTCTGCTTCAAGGATATGATTATGCATTCTCCTCTTCCTCACTTGCCGCCTACTTCACAGGTGTCTTCATAACTTGCTTTTCCTTCTTTAGATCAAGTTCAAGATGGAGCTTTCAACATTTCTCGATCCAATTTCCTCTCATATTGCAGTGAGTGCAATAGTTGTGTGACTTCATGGCTATCTCGCCTTCACTATAGAGATATCAGTACTTTGTAGCACTATTTTTTTCCCGAGCATTTTGAGTAGACTTTGATTTCCTCCGGAATATCGTGCTAGATCTATCACTTTCAGAAGGTGATGTGCCATCATTTTTATTAGATGGTGTTGGTGATGAATTTGACTCTTTTCTTGAAGAATCCTATGCTTCTGCTGCTTTTGATCATTCTCCTTCACCATACCCCAATCCTACATATCAGGGTCTTTTTACAACCTCCAATGGATGAATGATTCCTTGGTCATTAATACCGAGACCTCCTCATTTATACCCCATATTCCTTAGAAACTTCAAGCCAATGCCCTTGGTGTGCCTGTAAAAAGAACCAAAAGGAGCATCATCATTAATGAGGGAAGGAATTGAACATGGGGAATTCTTTATCTCCATTCATGTTTGTGACACTTGGTCATCTTTATGAAGTTTGGCCAACTGCTCCTCCAGTTTGGATGAAGCTATAGATGAAGCTTCTAGGAAATTACCTTGGTTCCCTGGTGTCTGGAGAGCATCCTCTATTATATGGCAATATGTGTAACCATCAACATTTTCATGAAATGAACAATAACTAGTATACTTGCCATGGCCACAAGTTGGTTTGGTCTTGGTGGGAATTTCTGTTTCTCCTGTAGCAGAACATCGCCCAACTTGCTAGGAAATTACCTTGGTTCCCTGGTGTCTGGAGAGCATCCTCTATTATATGACAATATGTGTAACCATCAACATTTTCATGACAAGAACCATAACTAGTATACCTGCCATGGCCACAAGTTGGTTTGGTCTTGGTGGGAATGTCTGTTTCTCCTCCATAGCTTGTAGTTGCAGTCATATTTTTCTCTTTTCTTCTTTTGATTCTTGTAGAAACCTCCTAAATTCTTCGTTCTTTGTTGGAATTATCTGGTTGATTTCTTCAATCTCACAAAGCCATGCTTGCTTCTTTTCTTTTCCCATGATTATTCACAATATGCAAAATTGGTCAGACCTGATATGATACCACTTGATCCGAGATTTTCTGTGAGATATTTCCCTACAAAAATTCTACGATGAGGATCTTTTATTGACGATTAATTGAATGTGAACATGAACAAGTAATTTTTGAGCATTTCATATGAACATGATCAAAATTTTCATAATTATGTGCCTATGTGTAATTAAATCTCTACTTAATCAAGCGATAATACAATCAAAACTCACACATATAATTTGACACCCATGTGTTAACAAAGTTCACCCTTAACATCCCCTTAAGACTAGGAAACCACTTGTGATAAAATGAGGAAGAATCCTTAACCAACCTATGAGACTCTTATCCTCTTCTTGAGAATAGAAAAACTAGTTGTGATGTGGATTCTCACACAAAACTAATTTCCCCTTAAAACTAGGAAACTGATTTGTGAGGTGGATTCTCACACAACTGATTTCCCCTTTTTACAAATTAAAGGAAAAATACATGAGTAATTCCACTCACTCCAAGTATTAATCATTTTTCCAATTTGAATGAATAATACATGAGATTCTCACACTCATTTAAAGTATTAGTCATTTTTTAAAGCATTAATCATTCATTTAAAATTTTGTCACCTATCATCAATCAACATTTTAATGATCTTCTTCATGGTGGGAAAAGTATTGAATCCTTGTGTGGAGATCCTCTTGGATCACACAAGTTCAAGCAAGAGTTCTTGGATAACATCTTTGTTGAATCAAAGGTAATCCTAATAACCATAAAATCCATGGAGATCACATCCCATTATGATTCAAGAATACTTTGAGTTTGCATGGGTCCATGTAGGTAGTAATGCTTAACCTTCACTCATTGACATTCTAAACGTATGGACACATGTAGAACCAAATTATTTTTTGGTTTGACACAAAATAAGATAGATTTTAGGTAAACACAATGAGGAATAAATCCAAATTGGATAATTACAATAAATTACCTAAAATAAAGGGAGTGAAAATAGAATTACCATCAATTAAATGGTGTGAAAATATGAACTACCCATTTCATAGAATTGTTTATGATCTATTTAATTAGATTAAATGAAGAGGATGATCTATGAATAGTTTCATCTATAAATGAGTTTGAGTCATGTTTAGTCTCAAAACGCATTAGCAATGTGGAATTGTCTACCCTAAAAATTGAGTAAGATGAATGAATACATTAAGCCCAAAAAAAACCAGTTGAAAAACCAACCAAAATCCTAACTATATCTTATAATCCAATTATACAAAGTTCAGGGTTTAGTGCAAACAATGTAAATGGAAAATGTTAGGTGAATAAAATTCAAATAGTTAGGGGGAAGTTTTATTACAAGTATTCATGACAAGGTGAAAATAAAGCTCTAATACAAGGGCAAAATCCTACTTCCTTTTTGTTGGCCACTAGCAAGAGTTTCAGTTCTCGCCAATTTCAAAACACATGAGTAAGGTGGAATTGTCTACCCTAAAAATTGAACAAGATGATTGAATTACAATGAATTTTATGTTACAATTATATAATCTCCAATAAGTGAAACCCTAAAATGACAAGAAGTAATATAATTAAAT
>ML793484.1:37923-64169 GCA_009831015.1 Picea engelmannii | reverse complement strand
TGCATATGAACATGAGAAAAATTGTCATAATTATGCGCATATGTGTAATTAAATCTCTACTTAATCAAGTGAGAGCAAAACCAAAACTACACATATAATTTGAAACCCATGTGTTAACGAAGTTCATCATATTCTGGCTACATGATGCAGGAGCATCCACACTTCATAAAGCGAGCCAGCGTGGAGGGAAGAGAAGGACAACTGGACAACACCAACGCATACCTTTTTGAATCACGATGAAGATTGTTGCGCCGTCGTTTGAAGGAACAGATTCATATGAAGTGCACTTGTATTGTAATGTAGATAAGAAGACATTAAATAGCTTTAATGCTGGTAGATAGGGTTAGCTGTAGATTAGACAGTTTCATTTCCAGGAGGGAAAACGAATATAGGCACCCTCCTTGTGTAATTGATGGATTATTATTCAGATTATTATTCAGCATTTTGCATAGAGAGCAATAGAGAACATAGCAGAGAGTGCGTGAAGAAACCCCATGTACAGATTGAATTAATAGAAGAAAGCTCTTGATTCAATTCCATGGCTGTGTTTGAGTTCTGTGTGTTGTTGATATTATTTTGTTGCATACTTGCTTCTTTATATGCTTATCTTCTATATGCTGCTTATGTGATTGCATATCATGTTCGAAACCTGAGAGAATGAGCGAATGAGTTTCAATTGTTTCTCTGTTTGAGCCAGGAGATTCCTGCATAGAGTGTAGTTGAATTCCTCCGCATAGAGTGCGTCGAGGAGGCTCTACAGTCAAACTCTCATTCTCGTTCAACCCAGAGTTGATTTGGATTATTCGAGCCATGCAGGTGAGTGCAGGTCGAACTGAACTTCTAGTAGCAAGTCTGAGAAGGGAAAGGTCGGGTTGCTGTGACTGCGAGTGAAGGGAACCTGGAAATCTTCAACATTGTTGAGAGTTGACGAAGGTCGAGGTCGAGCACAGGGAGAGTGTTCCAGGGAGCTCTGAAGGAGTCAGAGTTGCAGAAGCTCAAGAGGGACAACGCTTTTGCTTCTCGGTGGGAGCAGACCACAGTGAAGATCATACAGGACGAAGGTGGTAAAGGGGAGAACTCTTCGAGAGGAAGAGAATCGACGACTTGAACTTCTGAAAGAAAGGAGTCTTCAAGAACAGGCAGAACCCGTTGGCCATCGTGTATCGGCATATCGGGGTTGGCGAGTGCAAGCATTGCATGCACGTCGAGATCGCGAGTCGTGATTTACCGACTTAAACGGGACCGTTGATTGGAGCGTGGACAGGTGGCACGATATCCTGCGGAGTCGGGATTCGACACTTCGGTGTTTTCGACGCTGGAAGGAGCACGGAGAGACAACGAAGTCCTGAGTTGCGACGGGTCCCACGGAGACTGCGTGGAGTATAACACGTGGCATCGACACTTTGGCACTCAGGGTTCCGGAATACAAGGGCTCGACATCGCGAGAGGCGATATCCCGAAGTATTGACCGTTGACCATCAGGGATCGGAGTTTCGGCGTTTGATTGCACGAGGACAGGGTTGCAGGCCTTGCAATATTGCGAGACCCGATCTCCCGATTCACGAAGAGGAGATCACCGAGAAGTATCCTGTGGGTGACGAGACTCCCAAGAGGAGTTAGAAGGGCATTGACTCTTCGGGCCTGTGAATCGAAGAAGGTCCTGGTGGAGCAACCGGCTGCTGTGAGAGCGGGGTTTGCGTCAGAGTGGTATCAGAGCGGGAAAGTCTTTTCTGTATATTTCAGATAGGAGGAGAGAAAGAGGAAAGGAAAAGCACTCTGATACTCATGACTTGCGTCAGAGTGGTATCAGAGCGGGAAGTGGAACTCTCTTTGTTCAGGTAGCCGAGAGAAGCAGATTTCGCCATGCCGCCCAGAAGAGAGAGGCAATCTCCTGATCGTGAAGATAGGGATGCCCGAAGAAGGGGTAGGCCAACAGGTAATGCTGAGATAGAGCGAGAGATGAGAGATCTCCGAGCCAGACTCGAAGAAATGGAGACCGCCCAGAGACGTGGTGTTGGTGCCGCAGAGTTCAGTGATCCTGAGATTGAAGAGGAAGCTGGACATGCTGAAGAAGAAGTCACAACAGAAGATGCATCAACCGAGAGGTTGATTAGATCCATTTCGAGGATGAGCTCGAAGACGAAGATGGACATTCCCGTCTATGAGGGAAGTCTAGACGCAGAGGAATTGCTGGATTGGATCCGAGCATTGGATACTTACTTCGATTACGAAGATATCAAAGAAGACAAGAAGGTGAGGCATGCTGTTACCAAGCTGAAGGGACATGCAACCTTATGGTGGGACGAGCTGCAGGCAGAGAGACGTTCCCGAGGTAAACAAAAGATCAAAAGCTGGGACAGGATGATCGCTAAGATGAAGGCGAAGTTCATCCCGAGAGATTACCAGATCACTCTGTTCAGGCGCATGCAGAACCTGAGATAGAAGTTGATGACGGTGAAGGAGTACACCGAGGAATTCTACAGGTTCAACATCAGAGCTGGTCATCGGGAGAGTGATGACGAAAAGGTGGCGAGGTACCTGAATGGGTTGAGGTATGATATTCAGGATGAACTGAGCATGGTTACCATCCGAACCGTTGAGGATGCGTACCAGATGGCTCTAAAGGCCGAAGAAAAGCTGAGCCGCAAGCAGGGACAGCGAGGCCGAGGCAGAAGCCAGCCCAGAGGCAAGACAATTTCCCAAGAGAAAACTCAGAGGGCCAAGGAGGATTGGAAGAGACCTCAGGGAAAAACTGAGAGAGGTGGAACCTCACAGCAGAGGAAAAATGATGAGCCGAGGAGGCAACAAGATGTTCAACAAGGAGGATATGCTGACGTGAACACATTTCCTCGTACTCGAGGTCGAGGCAGAGGTCGAGGAGGAGTTATCACATGTTTTACATGTGGTAAAGACGGACACAAAGCCGTGGACTGTCCGGAGAGGAAGATGGACGGAGGAAAATCTCACATCACTGAGGCGCAGAGGCGTGATGATAAGAGCGAAGATGCGGACAGCGGTAGATCGCTTGGGACGCACACAATTCTTTTGGCACCTGAGAAAGAGGTGGACAACTCAGTGCAGAGGAGCAGATTGTTTAGGACAACTTGCACATCCAAGGATAGAAAGTGCAAAGTCATAGTCGACAGCGGGAGCACTGACAATCTCATTTCAACTGAGATGGTGGAGAAGTTGGAGATGACAACAACTAAGCACCCGAGTCCATATAAAGTCTCGTGGTTACAGAAAGGACACCGGGTAAGTGTCACTAAACAATGCTTAGTTAAGTTTAAGATTGGGAATTATCATGATGAGATTTTATGCGATGTTATTCCCATGGACGTGTGCCATATACTGCTGGGGAGACCATGGCAGTTTGACCGGAACATTGTTCATAACGGGAGGATGAACACCTACACCTTGGAGAAGGATGGGAAAACCCATAAACTGCTGCCGATAAAAGATAATGAAGTAAATCCAGAAGCTAGCAGCACGATACTTCTCATGAGTGGGAAGGAACTTCTCACAGAGCTGGAGAAGGATGAAGATCCACAGTTCTTTGTTGTCAGGAAGCCGAAAATTGTCCTGACAAGCACAAGAGTGGACGACTTGCCGGAAGAGATTCAGGAACTGCTTGGAGAGTTCGCTGATATCATCGTGGATGAACTACCTCGTTCGTTGCCACCGATGAGGAGTGTGAGTCACCACGTTGACCTCATACCCGGAGCAAGTCTACCGAATAAGGCAGCATACAGGTTGACACCTCAGGAGAATGAGGAAGTCAAAAGGCAGGTACAGGATCTGTAGGATAAAGGACTAGTGAGAGAGAGTCTCAGTCCATGTGCCGTTCCAACGGTACTAGGTCCGAAAAAGGGTGGAGGCTGGAGAATGTGTACAGACTCCAGGGCGATAAATAAGATTACCATCAGGTACAAATTTCCACTGCCGAGAATGGACGACTTGATGGATTGCCTGAGTGGGGCAAATTACTTTTCCAAGATTGATCTCAAGAGCGGATATCATCAGATCCGGATGAGAGAAGGAGATGAGTGGAAGAAAACATTCAAAACAAACGAGGGTTTGTACGAATGGCTGGTCATGCTGTTTGGGTTGACAAACGCGCCAAGCACATTTATGAGGCTGATGAATGAAGTCCTGCGGGAATTCATTGGCAAATTTGTGGTGGTATACCTAGACGACATATTGATTTTCAACAAGACAAAGGCCGAGCACTTGAGGCATTTGGCCATTGTGATGAGAAGATTACAGCAGGAGAAACTGCTGATAAATTTGAAGAAGTGTTCCTTCATACAGACAGAACTCATATATTTGGGTTTTGTGATTTCGGCAAATGAATTGAAGATGGATCCTGAGAAGGTTGAAGTAATTAGGGATTGGCCGTCGCCGATAAATGTTTTTGAGGTAAGGAGCTTTCACGGTTTGGCAAGCTTCTACAGAAAATTCATTCGGAATTTTAGTGGAATTAGTGCCGCGATGATGGACACTGTGAAGAAGCGGCATAAGGTTTTCCATTGGACAACAGAGGCTGAAAGGAGCTTCAACCTGTTGAAGCGAAAGATAACAGAGCAGCCAGTGTTAGTGCTAGCTGATTTTCAGAAAACCTTCTAAGTGAAGTGTGACGCCAGTGGGTATGCTGTGGGAGGAGTTTTAAGTCAGGATGATAGACCTGTTGCATATTACAGCGAGAAGCTGGATGATGCAAAACTGAAGTACTCCACATATGATAAAGAATTCTATGCCATTATCCAGGCATTGAAAAAGTGGAGGCACTATCTCATACCCAAAGAATTTGTCCTGTACAGTGACAACCATGCGTTACAGTTCGTGAGTCAGCAAGAGAAGCTGAATCAGAAGCATGCGAAGTGGGTGGAATACATGCATAATTTCACCTTTGTCATAAAGCACATTTCGGGGACCGCGAACAAGGTAGCAGACGCCTTGAGCCGAAAATGTTTATTGCTGCAGGAATTCAGAGTCAAGACTTTGGGTTTTGAAAACCTGAAGGATATGTATGCAGGTGATACTAATTTCGGGGAAGCTTACGAGGCAGCCGAGAAACCAGTTCTCAGGGATAGGAGTCCGTGGATTGACTACCTGATCCAGGATGGATTGCTGTTTAAAGGCAATCAATTGTGCATTCCAGATTGCTCTATGAGAGAGAATTTGGTAAAGGAGAAGCACAGCGGGGGCTTAGCAGGTCATTTCAGACATGACAAAACATTCGCCAAGCTGAGCGAATCATACTTTTGGCCAGGCATGCGTGCAGATGTGAAGAGATTTGTTGACCGATGCAGGATATGTCAACACGCGAAGGGCCGAAAGCAGAACACAGGGTTCTATCAGTCGTTGCCCATACCTGAAAGGACATGGGAAGCCATTAGCATGGACTTTGTGTTGGGTTTGCCGAGAACTCAACGAGGAGTTGACTCCATCTTTGTGGTGGTGGACAGATTCTCGAAGATGGCACATTTCATTCCGTGTCATAAGACTAGCGATGCAACCCACATCGCAAATTTATTTTTCAAAGAAATTGTAAGATTGCATGGATTGCCGAGGAGCATAGTCTCAGATCAGGATACCAAGTTCATAGGTCATTTTTGGAGGACGCTATGGAAGAAGCTGGGGACTGACTTGGCATTCAGTTCTGCTTACCATCCGCAGACAGATGGGCAGACCGAAGTGGTCAACAGGAGCTTAGGGGATCTGTTAAGAAGTCTGGTGACGAAGCATCACACCAGTTGGGATCAGGTCCTACCGCAGACAGAGTTTGCGTACAACGATTCTGTGAATCGGAGTACAGGTAAGAGTCCATTTAAAATTTTGTATGGAACACAACTGAGATGAGTGTCTGAGCTCAGGGAGTCAAAACATGCTGAGACTAGCAGCGCGAGGGCTGAAGAATTTGCTGAAGCAATGCAAGAAATTCACACATAGGTGAAGCAGCGACTACAAAAGGCGAATCAGGAATATAAGCGCAGAGCCGATCAGAGTAAAAGACAACTTTAATTTGAAGTTGGAGACATGGTTCTAGCGCACCTGAGGAAGGAAAGGTTTCCAAGAGGGACGTATAACAAGCTCAAGATGAAGCAAATCGGACCTTGCAGAGTCCTGAAGAAGTTCGGGGAGAATGCATATGAGCTTGAGTTTCCAGAGGGCATCGGGATATCTCCGATTTTCAATGTTTCGGATTTATACCCCTACATGGCCAAGGAAGCGGACACTGGAACTGAGGAACCAGTGATCCAGTGGCAGAAGCAGTTGCCAGTTGCACAGAAGCCTGAGATGGAGTGTATATTGGATAAACGAGTTAGCAAGAAGACCAGGAGGAAGCAGTATTTGGAATACCTGGTGAAATGGAAAAATCACCCAGTGGAGGATGCCAGCTGGGAAACAGAAGCAGTGATTCAGAAGCATGGACACACCATGCAGCAGCTCATGGAAAGGAGCCCATGAAAACTTTTTGAGCCGAGGAGTATGATGCAGGAGCATCCACACTTCATAAAGCGAGCCAGCGTGGAGGGAAGAGAAGGACAGCTGGAAAGCACCAGCGCATACCTTTTTGAATCATGATGAAGATTGTTGCGCCGTCGTTTGAAGGAACACATTCATATGAAGCGCACTTGTATTGTAATGTAGATAAGAAGACATTAAATAGCTTTAATGCTGGTAGATAGGGTTAGCTGTAGATTAGACAGTTTCATTTCCAGGAGGGAAAATGAATATAGGCACCCTCCTTGTGTAATTGATGGATTATTATTCAGATTATTATTCAGCATTTTGCATAGAGAGAAATAGAGAACAGAGCAGAGAGTGCGTGAAGAAACCCCATGTACAGATTGAATTAATAGAAGAAAGCTCTTGATTCAATTCCATGGCTGTGTTTGAGTTCTGTGTGTTGTTGATATTATTTTGTTGCATACTTGCTTCTTTATATGCTGCTTATGTGATTGCATATCAGGTTCGAAACCTGAGAGAATGAGCGAATGAGTTTCAATTGTTTCTCTGTTTGAGCCAGGAGATTCCTGCATAGAGTGCAGTTGAATTCCTCCGCATAGAGTGCGTCGAGGAGGCTCTACAGTCAAACTCTCATTCTCGTTCAACCCGGAGTTGATTTGGATTATTCGAGCTGTGCAGGTGAGTGCAGGTCGAACTGAACTTCCAGTAGCAAGTCTGAGAAGGGAAAGGTCGGGTTGCTGTGACTGCGAGTGCAGGGAACCTGTAAATCTTCAGCATTGTTGAGAGTTGACGAAGGTCGAGGTCGAGCACAGGGAGCGTGTTCCAGGGAGCTCTGAAGGAGTCAGAGTTGCAGAAGCTCAAGAGGGGTAGCGCTTTTGCTTCTCGGTGGGAGCAGACCATAGTGAAGATCATACAGGACGAAGGTGGTAAAGGGGAGAACTCTTCGAGAGGAAGAGAATCGACGACTTGAACTTCTGAAAGAAAGGAGTGTTCAAGAACAGGCAGAACCCGTTGGCCATCGTGTATCGGCATATCGGGGTTGGAGAGTGCAAGCATTGCATGCACGTCGAGATCGCGAGTCATGATTTCCCGACTTAAACGGGAGCGTCGATTGGAGCGTGGACAGGTGGCACGATATCCTGTGGAGTCGGGATTCGACACTTCGGTGTTTTCGACGCTAGAAGGAGCACGGAGAGACAGCGAAGTCCCGAGTTGCGACGGGTCCCACGGAGACTACGTGGAGTATAACACGTGGCATCGACACTTCGGCACTCGGGGTTCCAGAATACAAGGGCTCGACATCGCGAGAGGCAATATCCCGAAGTATTGACCGTTGACCATCGGGGATCGGAGTTTCGACGTTTGATTGCACGAGGACAGGGTTGCAGGCCTCGCGATATCGCGAGACCCGATCTCCCGATTCGCGAAGAGGAGATCACCGAGAAGTATCCTGTGGGTGACGAGACTCCCGAGAGGAGTTAGAAGGGCGTTGACTCTTCGGGCCTATGAACCGAAGAAGGTCCTGGTGGAGCAACCGGCTTCTGTGAGAGCGGGGTTTGCGTCACTACATCTATGGATCCTCTTGGAATATAAATTTCTTTATAATCCTTCTTATGCAAGGGCTAGGACCTTCTCACAATTGTGTTACTTTCTCCATACAAAGCTACCTTCTCCTTAACAAAGGATTCAAGAAGATACTCACATAAGCGGCCTTAATCTAGGCACAAGAAGAAATAAATTCCTCATAATGCAAATCTCTCTCAATCCCTACCAAGCTCTCTCCAAGATCCCTAGAAGGGGCCTCTAAGGGTCCTCCTCTAGAGCTTACATAAGGAGTTTATATAGTTTCCTCAACTCCATAATTGAATGAGACAATATCCACAAATTTAGGATCTAATAACAACTCAAAGGATAAATATGAGAAAACATCTCAACCAACCTATGAGACCCTTAACTTCCCCTTGAGACTAGGAAAACACTTGTGATAAAATGAGAAATAATCCCTAGCCAACCTATGAGACTCTCATCCTATTCTTGAGAATACAAAAACTAGTTGTGAGGTGGATTCTTACACAACACTAATTTCCCCTTAAAACTAGGAAACTAATTTGTGAGGTGGATTCTCACACAATTAATTTCACCTTTTTACAAATTAAATGAAAAATACATGAGTAATTCTACTCACTCCAAGTATTAATCATTTTTCCAATTTGAATGAATAATGCATGAGCTTCTCACACTCATTTAAAGTATTAATCATTTTTTTAAGCATTAATCATTCCTTTAAAAATTTTTCACCTATCATCAATCAACATTTTAATGATCTTCTTCATGGTGTGCAAAGTATTGAATCCTTGTGTGGAGATCCTCCTGGATCATGCCTCCCCAAAAAAAGCACTTTCGGTCCTCAAAACGTATAGAGATAATCTGTAACTTGAATCTCCACAACCAACATCTAGGAAAAGTCTTACACTCCACGAAGCACTTCCCCACTACTCGATATACATAAAAAATTTCTTTGACAGGCCACACCCTTCTTCTCCTTCACCTTTTTACTTCAGAATGAGGATGTCAATGCCAACACTTGGATCAATACAAATCTATAGTTGATTCCTTGATCTACATAACAAATGTCTTTGACAAGCCACACCCTTCTTTTCCTTCACCTTTGTACTTCAGAATGAGGATGTCGATGCCAACATTTGCATCAATGAAAATTTGTAGCTGATTCCTTGATCTGCATAACAAATATATCTGATAGGATGCACCCTTATTTTCCTTCACCTTTGTACTTCAGAATGAGGATGTCGATGCCAACACTTGCATCAACGCAAATATGTAGCTGATTATTTGATCTACATAAAAATTGTCTCTGAAAGGATGCATCCTTCTTTTCCTTCACCTTTGTACTTTAGAATGAGGATGTTGACTCGAACACTTGCATCAATGCAAATTTGTAGCTGACAATACATGGATCAAAACTTTTGCAAAAATTTCAAAGCAAGACCATACTTGCCAATAGTTTATAAAACACTCATGGACAAGTTTACAATGATTGTCAAGACATGCCTTAGGAAAAATAATGCCTCTCACTCAATAGTGCCTACAAGACCCATTACAATGTTTCCAAAAAGGATTAACAAAGTTTAGGTAAAGAACAAAATGCCTCTCACTCTCATCATCACTTAAGAGTGGCTAGAAAACCCTTCACAATCGTTCAACATTAATTTTTCAAGGCACCATGCCATCAAGGTGCATTAATGGTAGACACCATGGTCTCAAACAATATGCACCATATGAAATTTCCATCTCTCTTGTTTTTCCATGATCCACTTTAATAGCCATGCAAAAATTCCCTACAAATTTATGCTCTCGTTTCGCTGCTGCAACGTAAAAAACCACCAGCATCTGCAAGTACATTTTTATCCTCTTACAATCCTCAAAAATAGGCAAACACACAATTAAATGATAATCTCAATGGTTTATGCACAAAGGAACTCAATCTGTGTCTTAAAACTCAACATACACAACACCAGTAGGTCTGTCTCATCATTTTGCAACTTTTGATTGTAAACATGGCCATATTCGGAAGAGTGTAACTCTTCCTTGTAAAGCGTGAAAAATAATCATGGGCTCAGGCCACGAGCTATCAGATCACAAAAATCTCTATATCATCAGATCCTACTCACAAAATCATGACTTTTGACTGTAAACTCGACCATACTTCGCAGCAGGTCTCCTGGCCTCGGACTACGTACACACAACATTGTACAACTGCAATAAATGTTCTGATAGACCTCGAAAATTGCACTTGTCCTTCCATTTAGATGGAATAACTTTGAGTTTAAATAATTGTTGTTGGTGGAGGTTACAAAGTGCCAAAGCTGGCACACTGGTTAAGTCGTTGCCAAATTTTAGGGGAGGTCCGAGGGTCGAAGCTAACATACCTCCATATATGGTGTGGTATGGTTATACGGTTAAACCGTAATTAAATTTAAACCATGCTTTTAACAAACTTAAAATGAAATTTAATCCGAGATTAACACCAAACCATATTTTAATCTGTCATTAAAACGATAAGCCAAGATTAACACTTAATTATGATAATTATCCCTTAATCCAATTTTAAACTGGATTTTTCGACGTGTGACAGTTTCTTCTTATTGTTGGTGCCATGTGGCGCCAACTGATTGGGCGACATGGTATCCCTTCATTGGCTAGTCAAACACACAGTCAACTACCACTTCACCTACGCAGTCAACATACGATGCCACACCATTTGTCTAATCAACAACCCAGTTAGTGCCACATCAACCGACACATCAACACCATATTTCCATGTCATTATCCCAATGAACAGTCCAATCAGTGACACATCATTGGTTGTAATTCCCAGTCAGCCGACACCTCAATGCCACATCAGTTGTCGTACTACCAGGTCATCCATATGGATGACATGTGGCAAAATTTTTACTATTCCATTGGACCCCTGAAAAGGCCAAATCCACCTAACACATGGCATTCTATGGGGTTTCCACATCAACATGCTAACGTCATGGTGTACAGACTACACAATCATCTTCCATACTGCCACATGGTCTCTGTACGACTGCCACATGGCACCTTTTTACTAGTCCACTTGGATCCCCGAAAGTAGCAAAAATGCATGACACATGGCACCTTGTGGTGATACCATGTTAACATGGTGATGTCATGTTGACGTCAACACTATATAGACAACATAGTCAGCTTCGTCGAATTTGCCTATTTGCCAAAAATTTCATATGGTCATAAATTTTTCATATCGAGTCGGATTGAGGCCATTTTCACGTCGCTGGAAAGCTCTCGATGAGCTCTTCGACTTGGTGTTTTTCCATCAAATTCTAGGCATTTTCATTTTTGAGGTCTTCTGGAGCCATATGGATCAACTACTCAAATAGGCTACCCATATCTTACCCAACGAGGCTAATGGGCTCTCTTTCTTTAGCTGGTGACTGTTGACGCTTAAAATCACAACGATAATATTGCTCACAAATGATTGCCAAGCTCTATTATTTATTTATATTAATAATAAACTAGTAGGTGGGACCCCCTTGTAGGCTTGTGGCGCTATGGTGGATATGATGCACTTATATTTTTTTGCTATTGCGATGATATCAACACAACCTTCTACAATTCGATGTTTCAAATTATGGTTTAAAATATTATGATGACATAAGCGGGTGGTTGATTATTGCATGGCACTGGATGGTTTTAATGTCCATTCACAAATTATATTAAGGATTCCCTATGGATAAAAGGATCATTATCAGTTTTGTTTTGACATTGCAATTAAACATGGCTTAGTTGTTTTACTTATGATCTTGATAAGGGATGATATGGGAGATTTTTCGAATTAAAAGACTATACAAAATCCCTAATGTTATGTGTAATTGTGACAAAAGGAGGGCGCATAAACCCTTGCTGCTAGACTTATGCGCTTTGATATATGTTGATGCATATGGGGTAACTTTATGGCACGTTGTTATTTCTTTAAAAGAGTTTACCAAAGGTGGCGCACTATGCAAAAATGGATATGACAATGGTTTTGTGGGTTATTAAATGCTTAGAGTTATGGTGGGTTGGTTGGATTGTACGTTGAATTGAATGAGGTTGGGGAAGGAAGTGACGTGCATTTCCTTCCCATCACTCAAAAAACCCTCGAGGCCCATCACCCTAGCCATACTTGCATTTTGTTTCTTGGCTCTGATGGTTGTTGATGCTCTGCTTTTTTTGGTTGTGAAGGAGGATACAGTCTAACTCTCTCCCTCGAGCAAGATTTTCCAAGAACGGTTCCTTATTCTTCCATCGATGATGGTTGCATTGCATTATGAATCAATTTTTGGCTCAAAATTGCTTGAGGTCTGTATTTTTCTTAAGATTTTTGCACTGTGTATTAGTGCTGTGCTTATGGTTTCTTCTGGTGAATATTCTTATGGTTGACATTTTGGAAAAGAGGAATGGATATACTTTGCTATGTGTAATCTGTGCGTGGGTTTATTGGATAAATAGAAAGAGAGGCATGCTCGGTTGTCTTGAGTTTTTGGGTCTGGTTCTCTCCGGAAATTTATGGTTTTTGATTTGGCAAGCTTTGAAATTTGTGCATAAGTATTACAACTAGCTATTGTGTTAAGTTTTACCACTCCATTTTCATTTATGTGTTGGGTTTTTAGATCCTCTGGGTTGCAATGTCAATTTTTTAAAGTTCTTGCCTTGTCTTGGCCAAGTCCCGAGTTGTTAGTTATCATGGCATTGTCCTCATTATCGTTGTTGCATGGAAAGCATTTCACAGTCGGGTTTAAGTTCACCCAAAACTTTAATGGAAGCTTTATATATTCTTTTGGTTGGCCACGGGTTGTGATTGGGTATTTATTTTATAGTGCTTTTAAGAGTTCACTTCTTCTCGTTCTCTGTTGAAGGTCTCTGAATGTCATTTAATAATCCTCATTGTCAAGAGGATTGTTACATGTTACTTCTTTGTGGTAATTTTTTGAAGGCACAAGCTGTTTGTGTTTTTTGAGGATTTATTCCTTTGATTGACTGTTATTACTCTCTGTTCGCTATGTTTAAACCCTAATTACGATCCTTATATCGTATCAATCCAGTTGAGGGTAAAAGAGCACTGTGTGTGTTGCTTTGAATGGGCATGAGTTGATTTTGTTTCTCATTTAGGCAGTTTTAAAAAGAAGTCTGTACATGCGAAATTATGAGAAGTTTGGGCTCAGAGATGTATGTTAATTGTTGAATGTTGTTCAAATAAATCCCTATGTTGATTATATTTGTAAAAGAGACACCTGTGTGTGAAAGGATTGGGGCCCGATTTTGAGTTTTAATGCCTAGTTGATTATGGAAAATAGTTTGTAAATAATGGGCAAGTCATGGTTAATACTGTGCATATTCTTATCAGTTTTAAGGAATAAGAATTGGATATAGATGGTTGGGATCACTGTGAATATTCTATTGGTTTTTAAAAGAAAGGAAAATAGATTTAGCATTAAAATATGAATGGTTGTGGCTCAAAGGGTTATTATGTTTATTATATACATGACAATGTTGTTATTATGACTTCTATATAAATATTATATAGATGCAAATGCTGCTATGATTGATTATGTCTGGGCATATGAATTATTTTTTTTTGGAAGCCAACAAGCGATTTGTAAAAGAAGTGACAATTTAAATGGTGGTTTTGAAAAGTGAATGCTGATTGAATTATGGAGGTCTAAATAGAGTTATGTTTAATTGTTTGATTTGATTTATTTTTATATGAACAATATCCATATTGCATCCCTATCATGCTACCACTTTTTCGCTCATTATATCCCCCTCATAATCCCAATTTAATTTTTGGAATCCTTGTTTTGTAAAATAAATTTAAAAAACTCTATATAACAGTGACAAAAGATATGCCACAACAATGGTTCGAAACTGATATTTTTCGTATTTTATTACACAGTTAAATTATTTAATGAATTGCTAAGAAATATTCATGTGTTTATTCCCTCTCATTATACCACCTTTCACTCATTACACTCCCTTCATATGTCCCGTTAACCCTGTCACCCCCTGCTCACTTGGAAATTATTAAATAGTTTTTTATGGATGGATTTGCATGCATCTAGTGTCAATTTCTGAGCCAATTATTGTTTCATGCAAGAAGAATGTCATGTATGGTATATTAAGGGCTTAGTTACTAACAAATTACTTCTACAGGATGAGTTTCTTCAGTAGGAGCATTATGGTATAAATAAGGATTCTCGATTCATTTTGATGTTGATCCCCAGGAATTGAACTAGTTGTTCCAAGTTGGGTTCTTTAATTGGATTGGGAAAGGAATAATACAATCTCAATCAGAGAGACCTCCCTTTCATCCTCATAACATCCTTGGTATTCCCGTGCCTCCTCATGTGTCCATGCAACCAAACATCCCTGCGAATGATGGATGGCAAGAGATTGTTAATCCAACTGTCTCTCACCATCGTGGCTGGCCCAATTTGTCATTACCTCCTCCACCACCTATAAATCCTAATGTTCAAATTTCCCCTATGCATTCACTCGTTCAATCCTTTCATGCTAGTAAAAGGCTTAAAAATGATGTCCCCCATGTGTAAGATAAAGGCAAAGCTTCTGCTGCCTCCCCTTCCCCACCTTCAAATGACTCTTCAAAATTTGTATCCTTGCACATGCTAATGAAGGATGATCGTTCGCATGTAATTAGTGAAATACAACCTCAAGGTTCAAATCAACCTCGAGCTACTTCTGAAAAATCAAAAGGGGACAACAGTGATAAAAGAAAGATTGCCTCTCAGAGTGGAAAGTATGGATTCTAATGTATGTGTTTTTATGATTGAGTTGTTGAAGACAGTGGTCTACATAAAGTTTTGGACAACAATATATTTTTTTTGGGATAATGTGGATAATGTGGATAATGTGGATATTTACATATTTTTGGATATGATTTGTTATTCTGATATTTAAATATTCAAATTTTGAAGGTATTTAATGTAGCTACAAGGTGGCATGTGTTTAAATGATTATCCAATTGTGTTTTATTTTATAATTTGAAAAGAATAAAAGAAGGGAGTCACAAGGGGTCCCACCTACCTAATTATTATTAATAAAGACCCTTAATTATTATTATTATTATTTTTTCTCCTAAACTAAATTAGTTAAGTCAAACTAACTTAACTAAAGAAAGTAGTTGAACTACTTCAACTTATTTGGAAGGAATAAAAGCTAAATGAGAAGAAGAAACAAAGGGAGAATAGAAGGAGAAAGCAAGACTAAGGTTTGCTCTTTTGATTTCATGAGATAGTTTCAATTTCATTCATTATTGAGTTCATTCAAAGCCTAATTCTCTTTTTGATAGTAGGGTCCTATTGTAGACAACAAGGTTCAAAACTAAACCAAATCATTTAGATGCTTGTTTTACAGGTGTTGATCCATCCTAGATAGTCTGTGTATACTTGTTTGTTTATTGATTGAGTTTCATAGCCGATAAAGGATATTTTGCAGAGTCAAATTGACAACAATCTTTGGCAAGATGATCCAGATTATAAATTTTAGTTTTCACTTTTTGTCAGAGTCCTTTTGTATGGTGTTCATCGATGATCTCTAAATTAGACTTTGGTCCATGCCCTCACAGGGGTTTTATAAAGAGATGAACACTTTTGATATCTCGTAATGAAATAAAGTAGATTGCCATTCTGTCTCATTTGTGTGTATTGTGACTTGGTTACTTTTTCTTTTGATCTCGATATTTACTTCTGTAATCTATATATTTTTTAGAAACTTATATAAATATTTTATGTTTTTGCAACATTCTTTTCATCAATAAATCAACCTAAACCCTTGTAATTAATACTTGTGGATTGGGAAAATATTTTTGAGGCTATAAAACATAGGGTGACATTCTCGATTATCTTGTCCTAGCCAGGCAAGATTACAATTTTTTTGAGTAAGATAATTCATATATTTTCCTCGACATTTATTTGGCAACCATACTCGGGAGATCTTCCATATCTCCTTGGTTGATTGCATGCATGATTATCATTGAATATTTTTATTTCTTATTTCAATTCTTTGACCGTTTTCTTTCCTTCATGAAAATACCTGTTACAAGGCAACCCAATATTGAGCCTCGTCTTAAAGACCAGACCAACATTACTTTAACCTTATTCAATACCATCTTAGAAACCACTAATACCCAGGTTGATATTGAATGCTCATGGGCAGTAATCGAACAAGACATAAGTGTCCAAGAATGCTGGGAGGCTAGACAAAGGCAACCTAAGAATCAACTATAGATTTGTTTTTCTTAAAGTTTGATCTTCTTTTCATGTCCTTAAATCCTCACATCTCTAGGAAAAGAAGAGGTTTATCTCCTAAAATCACCCCTATTGCTAAAATAAGAAGAAGAAACCATTTTTTTTCAACCCAACAAGGTACTCTAAAGAGAACTTTGTCTGATTCAATTAGTTCATCTTTCTCTCCCTTACCCATCATTCAGAAAATGGCACCTGTGGGTGGCTCTGGTGGCATTGGACGTGCTTCTTCATCTCAACCTTCATCCTCGTCAGTGATTGGTAGCTTGTATAGCCATCAAGTCCCTGTCCAATCTACAACCAACCCCACCAAGGTCATAAAGAAGTATGGACTTTTTCAATTCGAAGAAGATGCTACTACTACCCCATGGCATTTATCCTCTCCTCTGAACCTAGCACCTGCTACTTGTCCACTTCCAAAATTTAAAGAACATCTCCCTAGATTTTCTGGGAATAACATAGTCATTATGAATGAACACTTGGTGGCATCCTCTAATTCCTGTCACAACATAGGAGCTAAGGACAATGATACTTGTATGCACTTATTTGTTAATTCCCTTGAAGGAAAAGCAATGAAATATTTGTTTGATATTCCTCCCAAGATTCTTTCCACTTGGGAAGAGTTAGTTTGTTGGTTCAAATCTACTTATGGGCAGTCTCAAATCCCAACCAGACAATTACGGGAGTACAATAACATTGTTTACAAGGATGGTGAGACTATCAAGTCTTTCAACTTACATTTCAATAAGTTATATAACCAAATTGCCAAACTTATTCTCCCCAAGAACCAAGCTACTTTTATTCATTACTATAATGCTCTACCTTACCCTTACCATCATAGGCTTGAAGAAAAAACTATTGACAATCTTGGTTCCACTCTGCATACTTGTCTAGAGTATGAAGAACAACTTGAAAGAACACGTCTTCCCAAAGGAGACTCAATTAAGAAAACATACATGTTCTCCCTCTTACAACTTGTACAAGATATGAATAACTGAATGATAACATAAGAGCGGAAGGGAAATGTCCCCTCACCTACTCTTGTGGCCTCATCTTCTTCTTCATCAACCTTTAGGAACCCTAATGAAAACAACTTTCATCCCAAAGCGATCATGCCTCGCAGTTGGTGTAACTTTTGCGAGGAACATCACGAGGAAAGTACTTGTGAGGTAAAGAAGAGTGAAAGAGACAAAATCTTTGGTAAAAGCCTGAAACTACCATTGCTGTTCTAGATTTCGCAGAACCAGAAGATGTCATGATTATAAACACTAGGAATAAATCCTATGCTTCAAAAGGAAAATATGATCCCCCTCATACTTCTTCTATCCCAAGCTCATATTCACAAGCTGTTATTGAACAAGATACCAAGACTCTTGAAAGTCAAGGAACTCCCTCCCCTCTTCCCTCTTCCAAATACAACGTTCTCAATCAATTGGCGAATATCAAGGCCGATGCTACTTTTTTGGAGATGGTTGCCGTTCTTGACCAACAAAAGCATCTGAAAAATTTCATGGAAGGAAAAGCTTCCTCCATAGCTAATCTCTTTGAAGAGGTAAAAGAAGAGGATTCTAGTGTAAATAGTTTTAGACACCCTGTAAAAAATCCTCCATTTTTCATTTTTGTAAAGATTATGGAAAAAATAACCCATTGTTGTCTGATTGACGGTGGTTTGGGCCCAAGCATAATGTCAAAAATTATTATGGAAGAGCTAGGCTTGTCTTGTACAAATGAAAATGCTAGAAACATGCTCTCTTATAATAGTTTAAAACTAGCAACCATAGGTGAGATCTAATACGTGACTTTGGTTTTGTGCGCGCATCCTGAAATAAGGACAACCCTCAATATTCAGGTAATTGACATGCCAGTGAGTAATTACTCAATCATATTAGGATGAGACTGGAAAACTTTGACATGTGGATACCTCTCACTCGACGAGACACACTTATCCATTCCTCGGAATGGGAAGAACATCATAGTCCTAAGGGAGGGAAGAATTTCACCGTATATAAAAAATATTCCACAACCTAATGTAAATTATGTCGAGGAGAACTTAGGAGTGTATTCCATCTTCGCCAATGAGGATAACACTACCTTGGAAAAAATTGACCTAGAGGATGGGATGTGGCATATGTACTTTGATGGTTCATGCACCAACAAAGGTAATGGAGCTGACATTATCTTGTACTCTCCTGTAGGTAAAATTCACAACTTTTCCTATAGGTTAGAGTTTTCTTGCACAAACAATGTCACCGAATTTGAATCATTACTGCTAGGCATTGAAAATGCCTATAATTTAGTTTGTGGCCACCTTACCATTTTTGGGGACTCTGAACTTGTTGTAAACCTTATACGTAAAATACATTCTCCTAGAAAAAAGTTAATGAAACGATATACCCAAACTGTTTGGGCGCTTATCTTGAACTTATTATCATTTAACATCACTCACGTTAAAAGGGAATTGAATTCAATGGCTAACATGCTAGTTGTTTTTGTAGCCTCTCCTACTAGGCAACTTCTGCCACAAAGACCTGATTGTACTTTTCAATATTTATATCGTCCTCATATCCTTGAAAATGTAGAGTCATGGAAGGTCTTCCCTAGTGATGAAAGAATTTTTGATTTCATACAAAATGAACCATATAATCCCAAGGAGATTATATCCATGGAAAACAACAAGATTCCGAAGGGCTTGAATCCTCTGAAAAGTTCATTTTCATTGAGTGATGTGGGAAACAAAGAAACACATAAAGAAGAGGAGTCAAAAAATAAAGTGGGTGAAACCATTTCCTTGAAAATTGGGACACCCAATTCACCAAAGAATGTTAAGATAGGTGCCCAATGTACTGATGAAGAAAAGTTGAAATTCACTGAGTTACTTCGTGAATTTCAAGATGTTTTTGCTTAGTCTTATGAGGATCTTCATGGTTTTGATAGTGCTCTTATACAACATGCCATTCCTATCAAGGAGGGCATAAAACCGGTTAGGCAAAAACAAAGACCCATTAACCCCGCACTTGAAGCAACTATTCAGAAGGAGTTGGAATTTTGTTTGAAGACTGGGATAATTTTCCCTGTTAAGCATTCCGAGTGGGTTTCCATATTGGTTCCTGTTTGGAAAACAACTAGTCATATCCGATTGTGAATTTATTTCCATGCATTGAATATATCAAGAATAAAATACCATTTTCCTCTCCCTAATATAGAAATGATTTTGCAACATGTTGTAGGGTCACAAATGCTATCGTTACTTGACAGTTTTTCTGGTTATAATCAGATCAAGGTAAAAATGACAGATAAATACAAAACCAATTTCATTACACGCTAGGGCACATTTTCTTATGAACACATGCCTTTTGTCTTATCTAATGCAGGTGTCACTTTCCAAAGAGCTATGCAAATAGATTTTGACGATATGATTGGTAAGATTATTCAGATTTATCTTGATGACTCGACTGTATATTCAAAGAACCGATTGGATCATTTTGGTCATCTTAGAAAGGTTCTCATGCGATGCAAGAAATTCAACATTTCTTTAAATCCTTCTAAGTCTATTTTTGGAGTTACCAAGGGCAAGCTCCTTGGGAATATTGTCTCTGATTCAGGAATAAGCATAGATCCTGAAAGGATTGCTGCTATCCTAAATATTCCTGCTCCTACTTCCTAAAAGGAGGTTCAAGACTTTATGGGCATTATCAACTTTTTTCGTAGGTTTGTTCTTGATTTTGCTGTAATGGTCAAGCCAATTCACAATATTCTCAAGAAAGATCGCTCCTTTTCTTGGACTGATGACATTGAAAATGATTTCATAAGGGTTAAGAAGGAAATTAGTTCCACACCTGTTTTGGCGAAGATCAATTTTGAGAAAGAGTTTATTATATATACTAATGCTAGAGAGGAAACAATCTCTTCTATCCTCATACAATGTGATGACTATAATAATGAAAAACCAGTAGCTTACATAAGTCAAATCTTATCAGGTGATGAATTTAAATATTCTTATACTTAAAAACATGCTTTTGCTCTTGTTAAATCTGTGGAGAAATTTCACCACTTTATCTTAGGTAAGCACATGGTGGTAAAAGTCCCTTTACCTGATGTCAAGTTTTTGCTCTCGTAGAATTATCTTTCAGGGAATCTTGCACGTTGTCTTGCCAAGATCCAGGATCATGATTTAACCATCATGTCTACAAAAACCATTAAGGGACGTGACTTAGCCCTTCACTTGGCTCAACATGCGGAAGCAAGTGAAAAACTTGATGAACAGGATAATCCTCTATCAAAACTGTTTTATATTGATAGTCAAATCCTTCCTGTAGATGAACATCCCTGGTATAAATATCCAGTGTATTACTTGCAAAATTAGAGATGTCTAGATAACTTCGATACTCATCAAAGGAGAAAGCTCCGTCTTGAATCTTCCAGATATGTCATTTTAGGATACTTTTTGTTTAGGAGATATGCCGATGGTATATTATTTCGTTGTGTGAATAATGAGGAAGCACAAAAATTGTTACAAGAAACCCATGGATCTTCAGATTCTATCATTCATGTGGGTGGCCACTTTTCTGCTAAAACTGTTGCATTTAAAATCATCAGAAAAGGGTATTATTGGCCTTCAATTTTTCATGATTCTTATAATTTTTCAAGATCTTGTGACAAGTGTCATAAGTTCACTCAGAAAGAACGTCTTTCTTCCATGTCTTTACAACCTGTCCTCCCCGACTTTCCTTTTTCAAAATGTGGCCTGTACTTTATCGGTCCTATTAATCCTCCATCTTCAGCAGGGGAAATTTTCATCTTGACAACTACAGATTATTTTACAAAACAGATTGAAGCTGTCCCACTTAAGCATTCATAAGATGAGTAGGTTATTTATTTCCTTGAAACCAATATTTTCTCCAGATTTGGAATTCCTTTAGAGATTATTATAGATAACGGTCTCACTTTTATTTCTGTTAGGATGACTCAGTTTCTAGCTAAACTGGGAGTTAAACATTTTACCTCACAAGCTTATTATCCTCAAGGAAATGGGCAAGCTGAGTCTACTAACAAAAATCTCATTAGAATTATCAAGAGGCTCATTGAAGATAAGCCTCGTCAATGGCACACCCTCCTCACTTATGTCGTTTGGGAAGATCTCACTACCACCAAGGTGAGAACTGGCTGCACCCTCTTTCAACTTGTTTATGGTCAAGAATCCATTCTGCATACCAAGATGGAACTTTCTTCTTTAAGGCTGATGCTACAGATGGAAGAATTGAATTCTTCTAATATCCCTCAAAGGATAAATTCACTATTGTCTTTAGAGGAACAAATGACGTTTGCCTTGGAAAACATAAAGAGAATACAACAAACTGTTAATAGATATTTCAATAAAAGTGAAAAAGATGTCATATTTAAGGTCAATGAAAAAGTCTTGCTGTGGGATTCCACTCACGTTGATAGAGGAAGGCATTCAAAGTTTCAAAAGTTATGGCTGGGTCCTTTTAAAATTTCTTTTGTCTTGGGTGAAAATTCTTATATTCTAAAGGACTTGGAAGAGCAGTTATTTTCCTATAGCACCAACGGTTCCCACTTAAAACTCTATGTGGAACCAGTTTGAAAGTTTAAATGTTGTATGTAATTAATTCTGTATTATAGTTTGTTTAATTGCTTTGATTTTGCTTTGCTATTTATTTCTTTCTACTGTTTCATTTCTTTTATTGACTTCTTTTCTTGTCAGAAATAAAATTTTGGATCAGTTTTGCCACAACGATGCTATTTTTGAAAGTATTGTTAATCAATAACAACCAGGTTACACAACTGTCATGATGTCCCTCCTTGAAGACATCATTGAAATTTCTATCTGCTTCCAGTACTTCTATTAGATAAGATTATTGGTTTTTTATCCCTATTTTCTGCTTTCCTTTTCTTCCCTCCGTACC
Source organism: Picea engelmannii (assembly GCA_009831015.1). Lineage (NCBI taxonomy): Eukaryota > Viridiplantae > Streptophyta > Pinopsida > Pinales > Pinaceae > Picea > Picea engelmannii. The sequence goes on along the minus strand of ML793484.1, from coordinate 41,908 downwards.
GAGATTCAAAAAAAACATACCATAAAATTTTCTCCTTAAAGCAAAGAACAATTTCACTATGATTAATCAAATTTTATGCATACATGAATAATCCCCTCATACATAACACTTTCCATGAGTTATTCCCAAAATCCCAAATCATTTTTCCCTTAAACCACTCACTTCCCCCTGTTGCATAATCATTCTGATGTATATTTACTTGATCTAATGTTTCACCTGGTCTATGAAACCAGACAATCTGAGTTCTTAATCCGTTGGAAACAAATTTTTTTGTGGAGTCGCCAGTTTGTTGACGCTTAAAATCGCAACGATGAATACTGCTCACAAATGATTTCCAAGCTCTATTATTTATTTATATTAATAATAAACTAGTAGGTGGGACCCCCTTGTAGGCTTGTGGCACTATGGTGGATATGTTGAACTTATATTTTGTTTCTATTGTGATGATACTACCACAATCTTCTACAATTTGATGTTTCAAATTATGGTTTAAAATGTTATGATGACATAAGATGGTGGTTGATTATTGCATGGCACTAGATGGTTTTGATGTCCATTTGCAAATTATATTAAGGCTTCCCTATGGATAAAATGATCATTATCAATTTTGTTTTGACATTGAAATTAAACATGTATTAAATGTTTTACTTATGATCTTGATAAGGGATAATATGGGAGATTTTTTGAATTAAAAGACTATACTGAAGCCCTAATGTTATGTGTAATTGTGACAAAAGGAGGGCGCATAAACCATTTCTGCTAGACTTATGCGCTTTGATATATGTTGATGCATATGGGGTAACGCTATGGTGCATTTTTATTTCTCTAAAAGAGTTTACCAAAGGTGGAAGACTATGCAAAAATGGATATGACAATGGTTTTGTGGTTGATTAAATGCTTAGAGTTATGGTGGGTTGGATGACTTGTACATTTAATTGAATGAGGCTGGGGAAGGAAGCGATGTGCATTTACTACACGTCATTCAAAAACCCTTGAGGCTCGTCACCCTAGCCATACTTGCATTTTGTTTTTTTGGCTCTGGTGGTTGTTGATGCTCCACAATTTTTGGTTGTGAAGGAGGATACAGTCTAAATCTCTCCCTCGTGCAAGATTTTCGAGGTGTGGTTCCTTATTATTCCATCCATGACAATTACTCTGCATTATGAATTGATTTTTGGCTCAGAATTGCTTGAGGTCTGTGTTTTTTTTAAGCTTTTTGGATTGTGTATTAGTGTTGTGCTTATGGTTTCTTCTGGTGAATATTCTGACAGTCGACATTTTGGAAAAGAGGAATGGATATACTTTGATGTGTGTAATCTTTGCATGGGTTTGTTGGATAAATAGCAAGAGAGGCATGCTCATTTTGCTTGAGTTTTTGGGTCTGGTTCTCTGTGGAAATTTATAGTTTTTGATTTGGAAATCTCTGAACTTTGAGCATAAGTATTACAACCAGCTCTTGTGTTAAGTTTTACCACTCCATTTTCGTCTCTGTGTTGGTTTTTTAGATCCTCTGGGTTACAATGTGAACTATTTAAATTTATTTCCATGTCTTGGCCAAGTACCGATCTGTTAGTTATCATGGCATTGTCCTCATTATCATTGTTGCATGAAAAGCATTGCACAATCCGGTTTAACTTCACCCCGAACTTTAATGGAAGATTTATATATGCTTTTGGTTGGCCACATGTTGTGCTTGGGTATTCATTTTAAAGTTCTTTTAAGATTTCACCGCTTCTCGTTCTTTGTTGAAGGTGGCTGACTGTCTTTTGATAACCCTCACTATCAAGAGGATTGTTACATGTTACTTCTTTGTGGTAAATTTTTGAAGGCACGAGTTGTCTATGTTTTCTGAGGACTTATTCCTTTGATTGAATGTTATTACTCTCTGTTCATTGTGTTTAAACCCTAATTACGATCTTGATATCATATCAATCCAGCCGAGGGTAAAATAGCACTATATGTTTTGCTTTGAATGGGCACGAGTTGGTTATGTTTTTTGATTGGGCAGTTTTAAAAAGAAGGATGTACATGCAAAATTATGAGAATTTTGGGCTCAGAGTTGTATGTTAATTGTTGAATGTTGTTCAAATCAATCCCTATGTTGATTATATTTTTAAAAGAGACAAATGTGTGTGAAAGGATTGGGCCTGATTATGAGTTTTAACGACCGATTGATTATGACAAACAATTTGTAAATAATGGGAAAATCAGGGTTAATACTGTGCACATTCTTATTAGTTTTAAGGAATAAGAATTGGATATAGATGGCTGGGATCACTGTGCGTATTCTATTGGTTTTTAAAAGAAAAATATATTTAGTGTTGGAATATGAATGGTTGTGGCTCAAAGGGTTATTATGTTTATCATATAAATGGCAATGTTGTTATTATGAATTCTATATAAATATTATATAGATGCAAAGGATGCTATGATTGATTATGTTTGGGCATATGAATTATTTTTTTGGAAGCCAACAAGCGATCTGTAAAAGAAGTGATAGTTTAAATGGTGGTTTTGAAAAGTGAATGCTAATTGAATTATGGAGGTCTGAACAAAGTTATGTTTAATTGTTTGATTTGATTTATTTTTATATGAATAGTATCCATATTACATACCTGTCATGCTACCACTTTTTTGCTCATTATATCCCCCTCATAATCCTAGTTTCATTTTTGGCATCCTTGTTCTGTAAAATAAATTAAAAAAAGTTTGTATAATAGTGACAAAATATATGACACAACAATGGTTGACAACTGATATTTTTCGTATTTTATTACACAATTAAATTATTTAATGAATTGCTGAGCAATATTTGTGTGTTTATTCCCCCTCATTATACCATGTTTCTCTCATTACACTCCCTTCATATGACCCATGAACCCTGTCAGTTCCTGCTCACTTGGAAATTATTAAATAGTTTTTTATGGATGGATTTGCATGCGTCTTGTGTCACTTTCTGAGCCAATTATTGTTTCATGCAAGTAGAATGTCATGTATGGTCTATTAACGGCTTAGTTACTGACGAATTGCTGCTACATGATGAGTTTCTTTAGTAGGGGTAGTCATGGTAGAAATAATAGAGGAAGAGGAAACTGGAACAAAGGGCCTAGATTCTCCATTCATTTTGATGCTGATCTCGAGGAATTGAACTAGCTGTTCCAAGATGGGTTCTTTAACTGGACTGGGAAAGGAATAGTACAACCTCGACCAGAGAGACCTCCCTTTCATCCTCAAAACATCCTTGGTCTTCTTGTGCCTCCTCATGTGTCCATGCAACCTGAAGTCCCTGCGAATGATGGATGACAATAGATTTTCAATCCGACTGTCTCTCACCATCGTGGCTGGCCCAATTTGTTAGTACCTCCTCCACCACCTGTAAATCCTAATGTTCAAATTGCCCCTATGCATTCACCTGTTCAATCCTCTCATGCTAGTAAAAGGCTTAAAACTGATGTCCCCCATGTGCAAGATAAAGGCAAAGCTGCTGCCTCCCCTTCAAATGACTCTTCAAAATCTGTTACCTCCCGCATGCATCTGAAGGATGATTGTTTGCATGTAATTAGTGAAATACAACCTCAAGGTTCAAATCAACCTTGGGCTACTTCCGAAAAATAAAAAGGGGACAACATTGATAAAATAAAGATTGCCTCTCAGAGTGGTAAGTATGGATTTTAATTTATGTTTTTTTATGATTGAGTTGTTGAAGACAATGGTCTACATAAAGTTTTGGACAACAAACTATTTCTTTTGGGATAATGTGGATTATGTGGATATTTACATATTTTTGGATATGATTTGTTATTTCTGATATTTAAATATTCAAATTTTGAAGGTATTTAAGGGAGTTACAAGGTGGCATGTGATTAAATGATTATCCAATTGTGTTTTATTTTATAATTTGAAAATAATAAAAGAAGGGAGTCACAAGGGGTCCCACCTACCTAGTTATTATTAATGAATACCCTTAACTATTATTATTATTATT
>ML793484.1:4953-33711 GCA_009831015.1 Picea engelmannii | reverse complement strand
ATGGGATAAGGTCCCAATCATAGAGATCAATTTCCACATATTACAGTCATCATACAAGCCAAAGACCAGAGTCCATGCACGAGACGAACCTGTCCAAACCTTATCACACATCATGAATCTACAGTCATGTGGGGGAGAGCATAGATGGACACGCAAAAAAAATGGGCTCTTCGATTTGACTATATTTTAATTCAACATGATTTTGTGGTTATTGATGTTGGCTCACCCATTAACAAAGATCTCATAAATTACTTTCTTTCTGACTTTTGTTTAATTACGTCGAAAGACGTACATCTATTGACAATGGGCACAATTAATGATCTTTTAACTTTATTTAACCTTAAACCCTAATCTGATGGCTATGCATTGAAGATGCTGGCATATTCTTAGTCGTCCTCCAAAATCAATGGATCAGATTTATTGTTCATAACTTTCTTGCATTTATCAAGGCATCCGTTAACATGTTTACTTTTTAACATTTACCTAATCACATTAAAAAATTACTGTAAGGATATGTAATTGCCACGTTCCATTTATCAACCTAATGCAGCCAAACGTTTCATATTACCACAGATGAATTACCACAAACATTTTATATTGAAGTCGCGCATTCTCAGTATATTGCAGACAAACATTCTCAACGACTACCTTTCGGCGTTCTCAGCCGCAAGTTAGCAGCTGTGCTAGTTTTATATAAGTCTATGCAAAATTGTGTCCGACTGTTGATATGATTTCACCGGTGCCACAAAACCTGCTGAAATAATTGTGAAAGGTATATTGAGGACTTTCATCAACCTTCAGGCTATTGAAACCAAGAGAAGCAAGTGGCAATTCCAGCAGTTCCAACTAGAAGAAAAAAACACAAGATTATTGGTTGAGCCAGTGCCGAGAAGATCTCCCATCTACCAGGATTAAGCCAATTATTATTTGTGCTAACAAATGTCAAGTATAAATTGAAGGTGTCAGGGTTTTTATGTGCGCTGGTGTTAAAAAGTGTTGAAAGAAAAATAACAATCGATAAACAAGTTCCCATAATCCCAGATGCAAGAAACTAAGTGTCTCGGTCTTGCAACATATGGTGACGAGATATATGTTGTGGCTCCTGTTGACCTTTTGAAGCAGACATTTAAAATACCATATTCCAAAGCTTGATTGTCTCTTGTATTTCATCGTATTGGGAAGACTCTTACATTGAATACATGAACATAGGAGAAGGGTAAAAAAACATTATAAGATGGTAGTTAAAGGCTCTTGGTCAACTGGAGAGTAGGACCTGTGGTAGTAGCAGAGAATTCAACTCCAGACTCTTTGCAATTAAATTTGAGACTTTAGCAATTAGTTGATTAGATCTAGATTCGATGATACAAAAATAACATTCAAAGAGGAGATGACAGAGTATTTTTTGGCATAAAATCAACATGATTATCAGTTAATCCCAACTTTTCATGTTCGAAGAATACATGTGGAAGATTATTTCCAGATTTTCAAGACATATGTGGCAGAGCATCCCTGATTTTTAGGAACATGATTAGTGGAAAAAACTTATCTCAAAATCACTTGAACAAAGAAAAGACAAGTGGAAGCAAGAATTGGACACTTGACAACAATTATCTCCAGCCAACAAATCCACCAGCTTTCAACAACTCGAGATTATTGCAATCAATTCGAGTTTTAGTTTTATGTTTTATTTTTCTTTCCAGCGAACAAGGTAGAGATAATGATTATTTTTATTATTTAAGAAAGCATTTTGAGAGGGGCTTTAGGAGAAGAAAAAGATGTGTGCCTATTTGTATGCCTGTCCCTGAGGGCTTATGTTGTAATCATTTTTGTCATTGAAGATTCAGCCTAGTATCCATGCTATTTGTTCGAGTACTTCTTAATCCATTTTTGTAGAGAGGATATTTGTATGATGACTGTTCTTCTTTTTGTTATGCTCTTCATCCTTTTCATAATTATGTAAGCCTGTGTCTAGAATGCTGTTTGATTGCATTCAATCTACAAAGTGAAAGGACTCATGCCCAATGGTACATTATTGATATGAAAACAATCTGCTGCCCTCTCTCTTGATATATCTTGCTGATCCACCTACCAAACTTGATTTTATCTTTCCAACATTCAAATGCATATTAGGATTGTTCTTAAAGAAGTCTAAGAACAACTCTTGGTGCTAACAACAGTCACAAGGAGAAGGATATGACTGATGTTTTCTACATCAAAATCCACATGAAACAAAACAAGGTGGATTTTTTGTTCAATAACAGTTCACAATCCAACTTGATATCTGCACAATTGGTTGAGAATCTTGGGTTAGAGACACAAGATCATCTGCATGCGTATCCCCAATAAAGAAAATTCAATTTTTCCATCAACCCAAACTTTGTCAATGAAGTGGTTTCAAATGTGGTTCCATTAGATGTATGTGGAATCATCTTGGGAAGTATATACTTGTATGTGAGTGATGTCATATTCAACATAAGAGAAAACTAGTATAGGATATTAAGGGATGGAAAGGAATATGCCATAAATGAACACAAGGACAAAGCAAAACTCTCTCTGATTAGTGCTCACTGAGCCAAAAGAACAATGGGTAGTGTTATCACATAAAGTTTCCCAGGGTCACAATTGATAGCCATAAGTGCAGGCAAGAAGGCGAGTGCAATTTGCAGCAGCAAAAACCACTGTGCATTTCAATTCAGTACCATCTCTAGACACAGTTGGAAGGTTTCCACGATTGGCAGGCAGATAAAACTTTGGCGGGGGCTCTAAAATAGCAGGCGCACCTAGATCTCAGATCCCGTTCAGATCAACGACCTCAAATAATTTCGGGGCCGCAACATGCTCAGGCGTTAAAAGGCCTTGAGCGTGCTGAAATCCTAACCACGGTTTTGCAGGGATGCTACGTGGCAGAATATGGTGTATTTCGGGCCCGAAAGTGGTGTGGTTCCAAACCGCTTTCGATGGCCCTGAAATCACGTGTGCATATGATGTATTATCCAACAATGACAAGTGGCCGCCTGAGAATCGTCCAACTGCGCTCCGATCCTGAGGATGATTTAGTTAATGAACAAGGACTAGTAGCTGAAACCTCAGCTCAGTCCATAAATAGGAAAATTGGAAGCTATGGCTGAGGAGACATAATTGTCAACCCGAGGTACCACGATGGACGATTTCTTCTTGCAAGCCCATACTGATCCGAGCTTGCATTTGATAGGATGAAACACATGCAGTCTGACAGAAGGATGCACATACGTAAATACTTGAATGGAATGGCCATATCACACTCCTGGTAGTTGTGGACTGATCTAAGTATAAATATATCAGTTCAAGATTTTGTTAAGGTGGTCGATGGTTGAGCAGAGCTCCCTATTTTGTAATATTTTGATAACAAAGTTGTTCTCTGGTTTTGTATGAGACTTGAGACTTTCGCATTAATAGAAGTCATCTTCTTTCATCTCTTTGTTTAAACTGTGCTGAAACACTCATGCATGGAGGATCTAGATGAGGGTTGTGGTTGTATTGTAATGTAGGTTTGATTATAATGTTGTTGTGACATGTTACAATACTTTCCTTTTGTTATTTTATTTCCCATTATGTTGAAATGATCGTGCATGGAGGATCTAGACAAGTTGTTGTAGTCGCATGGTAATGGAGGTTTGATTATTATGCTGTTCTGACACATTTCAGTTTCCGAAACTTGAGTTCAAGAGTGCTCTTGTGCCCGAGTTTTTCTTCACCAAGCTGCTTGAAGGCCGAATTCTCATCGCAGACTTGTCCACTTTTCTCACTAAGTCTTCCTTCTTCTCACCTTTAAACTTAAACCACCGACTAAAGTTAATGAGGACCTCATTTCCGTATGCATCGCTTGTCCAGTTCCTGTGTTAAATCATTCTTGTACTGAGCTTTGTCCATTTGACCTCCACTCATAAACCTACCTCCAAAAACATTTTGATGGGTACTGGGCTTATCCTCTTGCAGTCTGAGGGTGACTCTCAGTGCTAACAGGAAATACAAATAAGTTTGTCTTGCGATTTTTGAGAGAAGGAATGTAGTAAGGAGAAGGAAAAAAGTTGGAGATGAAGGAATCTTTGGAAGGATGTAGTGGAAAGTAGCACCAACAACTACAACAACTGATTAAATCCTATAGGGAAGTGTTTCAAGAGCCTTAGAGATTTCCACCCAAGAGAGAGGTTGAGCATGAGATTTAGTTGTTTCCAGAGTCACCGATGTCTAACATTGGGCTATGCAAGTAGTCCTTGAATCATATGAAGTGAAGAAGTATCTACAATAGTTGTTGGATAAGGGAGTCATCAAACCTTGTACATTGCCATGTGGTTCACCCATAATCATGGTGCCAAAGAAGGATAAAATCTAGAGAATGTGCATGGATGACCATGCCATGAACAAAATCATCATCAAGAATAGATATCCTCTACCAAGGATTGATGACTTGTTAGATCAACTGCAACAAGCCAAATTATTCACCAATATGGACCTCAAATCAAGTTACCATCAATTGAGGATCAACGTGAAAGATGCATGGAAGATAACATTCAAAACATGACAAGGATTGCATGAGTGGTTACTGATTCCTTTCAGTTTATGTAATGCACCTGCAACTTTCATGCTACTGATGAATGATGTGATACACCCTTTCATTGACTCATTTGTGATAGTATATTTGGATGACATTCTAATCTTCGTAATATATGGTAACATCACTTCTCACATGTGACATAGGTATTAGAGACCTTAAGGAAGAATCAATTGATTACAAATTTGTAGAAATGTGAGTTGGGGAAGATGTCCTTGATATATCTTGGACACATGATTGGTGGAGGAGAGTTGGGTGTAAATCCAAAGAAGATTGCATCCATCACCCAATGGCCTATTCCCACTAGTGTTATATAAATTATGAGTTTAATGAGAGAAACCCAATACTTGAGGAAGTTCATTGTAAACTTTTCCATAGTAGAAATTCCATTGTATGTATTGACGACCAAAGGAAATAAATTTCATTGGGGTAAGTCACACCAAGAAGCATTTTAAGAATTGAAGAAGAAGATAAATGATCCTTTTTTCTTAGACATGCCAAATTTGCAACTACCTTTTTAGCTAGAGATATATGTCAATGGGTATGCATTATGAGTAGTGCTCATGCAATGAGGAAGGCCTATGTGTTACCATTCATAGTTGTTTCATGGAGTAGTACTTGACTACCACATGTATGATAAGTATCTCTTTATGATTGCACAAGCGGTGGAGAAGTGGAAGCACTATCTACAAGGAAAATAAACCATAATACACATGGATCATTAGCCGCTTTAGTACTCACAAATCCGGAGAAAGATGCAGTAGGTGATGCATTACAAGTTGTTTTGATTCTTGCAACAATTCAAGGTTAAAAAATTCCAAGCTAGAGATTGGGCACTCCTCTATGACTCCAATTTGAAGGAATTCAAAGGAAAGCTCATAACCAGATGGCTAGGACCATATGAAGTTGATCACATATTCAATAATGTCTATGTGAGGATAATAATAATTGACCAAGACAAGACACCACTTATTAATGGGCACCAATTAAATTTGTATAAAAATCCATTAACTAAAGAGGAGTTTATATTAACTCCCTATGAAAGAAGAGACAAACTGAACGTGATTGAAAACATCTCTACCATAATTCTAGAGTAATACTTTCCATCATCTCGTTAAAAAATAACAAGATAAAATAAAAATAAAATAATAATTGTTATTATGAAAACCTGCAAAGGCATCATAAGACAAAGAAAACCCTAAAAACCAATTTTCTGGAAAACCTCCTTTGCTAAAAATACTCCCCTAGTGAAAATACCGATTGGGGTGCTATATGATAGTGGGAATTCAAATTCCATATTTTTGGTGAGTTCCTCATAATTTCATGCTTTATCTATTTTGTCTTGCTCAAATTGTAGAAACAAAGTCACATTCCAGAATCAAACTCAAGATACATAATCAATTCAAGTTACCGAATTAAATCAAAGTCAAAGGTTGTAGAATTACAAAAATATGTGGAGTAACATAATATTGTATATCTCCATAAATTTCATATTTACGATATTTAATTACCATTTCATATTTACGATATTTAATTACCATTGTTAGTTAGAAAATAAACCATGTCATCCCTACAACCATTCCTGAGATTCTACCCAAATATTATCTATTTTTGTAGCTTCTGTATTCACTAGATTCTCCCAATTCCTAAGGTCGTTCGGGGGTATTCAGAATCCTTCGTGCATTAATTTGAAATTTCACATTATCCTTTGTGCTACTAAACTAATGCTTTAGCATGATCCATTACCGATTTTAAAGGAAAAGACTATAATTGAAGAGCCAAATGGCTGATTACGATGATGACAACTAGTAATAATTTTTTTTTTTATGCCTCATCACCCTGATTAATAATAAATCATTTGTATTCAAGCCTACTTGTCTAAATTAGTTTCCAAACACTATGGAAATGGTGTGGAAGTAATGGAAACTACTAATGAGTAGTTATGGAGGTGAAAGATTCACTAGCCCTCCACTATAGCAACAAATTTGAAATGGTTTTGGCACAAACGATTAGTGATTGTGAATCATCGACCTATAGTAGTGATATAGAGGTTGAAAATGTTGGAAAATGCAATAGGGAAGAAAGTGTTAAGAAATAGACATCAAAGTTCACAAATTTTAGGTTATTGCAAAAGTTAGAATTAACTGTAGAGTTTATTAGCAACCATGGGAGGAGCATTGAGCAAACAAGAGCATGCATATATAGATTTAATCCTCAATAGCCTTGAGGTGTAGTACATATTCCAACAATCGAGATGTATGGCATTATTTGATAGACTCAACATACACAATGGTATGATTACTATAGAGTTTGCTCAACAGTTGCAAGGAAATTCCACGATAGTTCGAGGTTTGTTGACAAAGGTTAGAGAAAAGACAATTTCGGAGGTGAAAGGTCTCTCCACAAGAAGGGAGTAATGGTTTAAGAGTAAAATATACTCCCACAATGCCAAATTAAGTTTTGTGGATGCGAGTGAATCTATTATAGACATAGGAAAATGAGTTAAAAGATAATCATGACCAAATTCATTGGATCAAGTAGTTTTGCATGTTATGAGGTATATCACATGCAAAGGAAGGCAAAACATTATGTTTTACTACTATTTTAAGATCTTGAAACATTTAAGACACTAGAGGATCATTAACATTCCATATTACTTAATGAAGTCGCTCCAGAGGATGGATACAAAAGTCTAATTTTGGATAGAATCAATTGTTACACATTGTGTGATCTAACTGGACATCAGTGGCCAGCCAACTCTTTCACCGACTCAACATGATTCTCCATCTTGGCTATTTTTTTATCTACATTTTTTCAGGCCCTAAACTTCTAGGTCCGTTTTGAGGCCTTAAACGATGTTTTTTGGCCATTAGGGGGCATGGGGTGGACGTAGATTGCACAAGCCTTCCAACAATTGTACTTATGAATTAGATCTTTCCAACGAGCTATTGTGCGCCCCAAATGGAGTTTGTATGTAAAAGTTGCACCCATAGGAAGTTGGCGTATCAATTAGCCACCTTGGGGACTGTAATCCTTTTGGCAGTCAATCTCCTAGGGTTAGGATTTTGGATCTTGTTGACGAGTGTTTATGACACACTGCCAATTGGAAGGGAATAGTCCGGTCCGAGGTTGTCTAAATAACCCAATCCGTTTGGAATAACTACCCCTGACGGGTTTAACGACTCCGTTAGCCGATAAAGGAATCTAATCTAAACTACGAAAATAAAATAACTAACTATGCATTAATGAAGATCTACTATATACATTCACTATTCTCACTTTTATATACAACATATACAAATAAACAGGTGCAAGATTTACGAGAAACCTTGTAAACTAAGGTTGTACACGAGAATCGAATCTTAGGAAAAATTAAATAGATCTAGAACATACTACTAATCTAATTTTAATCTTGAAACTAAAAAAAGTAAATAAATGAATGTAAATAATAATGTTTTAACTTAAATAAACAAAGTATTTAAGCTTAAATGTTAATTTACATTCACAAAATATAAATCAAAACAAATAGAAAATCATTAACCTATGACTGACCAGTATTTAAAGAGAAATTTTGGTCGTGCCTTCCTATATAACGCTGCTCCAACAACCTGTTTGTTAAGAGAAATCTATAGTAGAAGGTTGTGTAATTCTAAGATTGTGACAGTGTCAGGATGAAAATCACTTTGACTACCAATTTAAATCTTATTTAAAATGCAGAAAGAACAACTTTCAAATCATGATTCTTAGTGAAGATATAATAGCCTAATCGACAATAAGAAAAATCTCAATTGAACAATTATATCTTTACAAATCCAAATTACATGAATAAACTCAATATAAGACAAGATTTGTATCAAAATAATACAATCACCAAGACCAAGATAATTGGAATAATAGTCTGTTAGAGATTGACAAAATGAATATATAAATGATAGCAATTAACCATATATTGATAAAACAGACTAAAGCTAATTTAAATCAATGCATAATCCATTACTCAAAGAATATGAAGCATAATCAAAATATATTATAATGAAAACAAAACCCTTTTACTCACAGGACAAAAGCCATTAAACAATATGGAATTTCATATTCTTCTTCGAAAATACTGGTCCATTCTCCCAAAAATTCCAACCATCCGTTACTCCTTTTGAATAGAAAAAGTTTACAAAATAAATAATAAACAAAAAAAATGATAAAAATCCTCCTCTGAATTCTTCAATCTCCTCGTGGCTCTGAACTTTCTCATATATTTATGCAATGAATGAATAGTCTGGGTGTCACTAATAATTTTCGCCGCCTGGAATTTTCCTTGGAAAGATACCACAATATCTCTCAAATCACGGGTTTGTTTGGGAAAAATATCGTGTTTAAGCTAAATGGGTCCATTCTGCAGATGGGTTTTCAACCATTTCTTGACATTCCTCACGGTTTAGCTACAATCAGTCCTGCAAAATAGTTTGTCTTTTCTTGAACGCATTTCCAAATATTATCTGTTGTTGCTCATAAATTATTTGGAGCAATCCAATGTTATTTTTGGATCAATTATCTTGAACATATTTAGATAAGAAAATCAAGTCATAATCAGATTCGTACCAAATATCTGATAATAGAAACCCATGAAACAAAAATAAACCAATTTAATAACCTAAATATAAAAATTGTGAATAAAACAAAATCTAGAACAATAAAATTAAAATGAATTTAAACTAAAAGATAACTATAAGTTGTAAACAAATATTGGTTATATTTTCCTTTCAAATATGATCTTAAAATTCTAGAAGCTTCAATTTGATGGAGAGGAAAAAAATATTTATTTTGGGTTTCCAAAAAATCAAACAAATGATAGATAAGTCTTTTTATTTTTATTTTGAAATGAGATGCAAAATGACAAAAAAATTTAATTTATTAAACCTACCAAATGATTTTGTGAAAATGAGAAACCAACCAAGATATTATTTGATGAAGTATTGAACCCATTATTCAGAATAGTCAAACTTGCTAATGAGAAAAAAAAACGAAAACATAATCATAATTTAAACGAAAGTAAACAATTGATAAAAATTAATGTTTTCGTTTAAATTAATATTTCTATGCTCGTCACTCCATTCAAATTTGATCAAATGTGAACAAATGTCATAGAAAAGATGTGTCATAATAAGTTTTCTTCCTATAAAATCATTGTTATTCATCCATTTCTTTAACCAAACCATTCTCATAGCAGATAAATTCAATAAGGAAGAGGTAATAACAAACTCCCAAATTATGAAGCTCGCCCATCAACATCAAAACTCTATAGAAGCAAAACAAAATGGGATTTGAATTTCATGAAATTCAAACCAAACAAAAGAAAAGAATATAAACTCAAACCAACCTCGAAATAAAACAAACCAATACCAATCCAATCAAGTCAAAGGGAAACAAAAGAAGAATCCAAGTAAAATTTAGAAGGACCTGTTGATGGGTTCTAAATTCCTTTAACTCAACAACAGGAACCAAACTCACCACCGAGGCCCAATTAGACTCTGCAACATTTAATAGTAGAATGGTTCTCCAGATCTTGCGATCCGACCAATTAATCGACGGGCTTTACGTTTTCTTGTGAAGGCCTCTCCTTCAGTTTAGACGTTCTCTCTTTTTGTATTTTCTCTTAGGTGTGACTGGTATAAGATGAAAAAACCAGTATAAACCAACTAGACAACAAATGGGAACAAACTTTAACTATTGGAGAAGAGACTGGGCTTGGGACAACCCTTACACCCTAGCATGTAGACAATGATCATATACCACATGCCTAGTACTAATATGTTAACCATGTGAATATTCTGATTACTGACTGAGATACAAATTATCAGAAGAAAACATGCATGTGATAAACAATGGTAAGTAAAGTAATTCAATCAACTCTAATCATCAATCACATAATAACACAAATATTCATTTTCATCGTTAAAGAAAGAACTGTAAAACATTACATCAGATAACTTATCAATAGATTTAATAGCTCTTACTTGTTACTACATCCATTCATGAGACGGAATAGGAAATGGTTCTTCTCCACATCCAATCATACACACATTTGATGAAAACATAAACTTGTCTCTGGTCTAGAAGGACTTCTCAATTAAAGGTAGCTCCAAAATAATTCTTAACAAAACAAAAAATGAGAGTTTCTTGCAACAACCATTGACGCTTAACTAATCGGTCGATGCTCCTATTTATAACATAAAATTAACTAAAAATAATGACTAAAGTGGAGATAAGTAAAACAAAATTCACCACGTGGCGTTCTCTCCTATCAATTTGTCTAAGAGTCAACTCAAGATATCACTTTAAAAGGGTGACTCTTCTCGTACTCCGACCACTGGATGAACAAATCCTCGCAGGTGTTGGCATATAGGAATCTATGTTGTTCAATTAGGGCCGCGTAAATCTGTTTTATTTTTACTGCATGTGCCCGATACTTGACCAGACTGGGACTTAACTGTTGCAGCACAACCCGAGCTTTGATCGGGTGTTCCATAAACTGTCGCACCTGACCTGACGTTGTGTCTGTCACCTTTGCTAGTTCTTTGACCCATGCTGAGTCTTGCTCGATGTGCAATTTGACTATGTCACACAAGTCGCCAAAGTCATTGGGCGTGCCAAACTCGGAGAGCCCGATATCCTTCATTTCCTTGTTGATTTTGATCTAGTTCCTCTCGCACTTGGCTCGTTTTCTTGAATTTCCCGATGAGGCTCCCGAGCTATTATTGTCCAATACTCGGAGGAATCTTTCCTGCAATCAAAAAATGAAATCCTTTAGAGACCGCGTATAGAGTAAAAGTGGGTAAAATACATGTATAAGTGTAAGTATGAGAAATCCAGTCTGGTACATACCTGTAAATCTCGCTAAACCTAGTTATTCGATACTTACCGGATCTCTACAGCTTTTGAATCGCTTGATTCGCTTATGTTAGCGCCATCATTTTTCAGGGTGGGTCTGTGTGCCACGACATGAAAGATCGGGTATGGAATAACATGAGAGTTGAAGTCATGGCAGTGGTTGGTTGGCTCTTGGAGTCGGGAAAGGATGTCAGAGCCAGACATGTGTTAAGAGTACGAGTATGTTCCAAAAGAGTCGAGTCCTGTCATAAGGGAAGTAGTTAGGTGCCTCAGGTCGAGGCAAGTTGTTAAAATAGAAGTCACATCGGTAAGTGCAACAACCATCATCAGCTCATCATGAAGGTTTAAAGAATAAAAAATCACAACGCTTGTGTTACGCACGCCCTGCAACTCCTATTGACTATATCTCACACGCCCCAAAATGTATTCGTCGCACATATGTGCCACACAAAATCTTCAGTTTTCTTCAAAACATCCAGTCACCATGAATTCAGTGTTCCCTGGAATGTTTCCACCCACTTCCTACTCTGTTATAAATTCTGGATGTTCTTCATGTATTCTAATCACCAACCGAGCTTATGCACTGTTGGTAGTTCATCTCGTGAGCTCAGATTGATAAAGTTTTCCGCTTCGATCCCTTGCCAAGTTCCCTGCGCATAAGACAGATACATGTCACACCATGAGAACCCCTCAAAACATAAGAAGGGGCATGCGAAGCAACAGAAGTGCCAAGCTTGAGCCCCAAAACGCCTGAGATTCATTTTTACTTGCAACGGGCATTCTCGAGGTTTCAAAGCGAGGTTCCTACCTGCACATAGAGATGATGATATCGCACTGTGCGGAGGCCGAAGTGGAAGAAGTTGTGCCGAAAGGAAGGATGTTGGAAGACATGCCTCCCCAACAACAGATACCCTGGAAAAGGGGAAGGCCAAGGAAGAATAAGGAGGCTGGGGAAACCCAAATCCCAAGCGAGCTGTGCACAAGATCGACTATCGAGGAATTACTTATGCATGCTATTCGCTAGAGCCTGTCGGATTCATAAGTTGGGGAAGCGGAAGCAGAACGAGGAGGATGGATGCCATAGACACTAACGTTTGAGAGTCGACTCAGCAACGGAAACATGCCCAACTTGCCATCACCAAACTCTACTAGGAAAATAGAGAATTAAGACAACAGTTGGCGACAAAGACCCTTGAGGTGTCAGTATCACAGGGTCATGAAGGGAATGTGACATGGCTCAAGAGACAGCTCCGGGAAGCGCAATATACAATCGTGCAGTTGCACGAAGCACAAAGGGCTTTGGAAGAACATAATATGAAACATCTTAGAGAATGTGAAGCAGCCGGGGAGAAAGTCCACGCGAATCTTGCCCGTGCGCAGAAGAGACATGATTAACTAAATCTATTTTGTATTCTCAGACGTGGCACAAATCTTGATAGTGTTTGAATAATTTTCATGTTTTTAACGTAAACCGGGTTGGTTGGCCAAATAGTGTAGATAGTGTCTATTGTATGTAATTTGAGATTGATTGAAACCTAATGTAAAAGTCATGAAACTTTGATGAAAGGATTCTGGTTGTAGCGGTTGGATGTATCATTTCTTTTCTTTGTGTATTTATTTCTTGTGTTCTTCATCCATATATTTTTCTGTTTGATTCATAACGTATTTTCGAGCCTGGTATTCGCTGCGTAGCACCCCTTGTTCGCACCCTTCAGAAACCGTATTTCCTCTAAGTTAACTCCAAATCTTGCAATTTAATTCATCATGAGTTGACAGCGAAGGTGCAGAGGGTGATGTGTTCTATCGGTAAATTCAAACAACCTTTTTGTAAAACCTCCGACGCTGATCTATTTCATCGTACGGTGTTGACGTGGTGAGACTGGATTGGGACACGTGGCAATGAAAACCAGTGACTTAACTCACGCATATTAGTCAGAGTCGGGACCTTCCTCCAGTTGTGCGTTCTTAAACTAAACCTAGGATCGCTGATGCCAAAACGGTGTCGGGGATCCGCGATCGGGGATAAACCTATCATGTATTTTACTTTGGTTTAGCGTCTTCAAAACTCCTGATGCCAAAATGTTTCAGGAGTCGACTATTGGAGAAAACTTGTAGCATGGTCCGAACATTCGTCGTGGTTTGGTGTTCTCTGTTTCGCTAAGCATGGCGGGTATCGACCATTGGTGATATCATTTCTTTCTCCATTAACGTTTACTCTTTTCGCCTTTTACCGACATTGAAGGGGATCAGTTGTCGGCGATATCCTTGTGTGATGCTTGTTGCGAAAGAAAACTTCCTTTTTCCGATGCCGATGAAGATTGACGCTCGACGACTATGGTTTTTCGAGTGATTTTCCTTCATCTTTTAAGCTCTTCCGATGCCGAATTTGGGCGCATTGGGTGAAATGTCTTGGCTGTTGATTCTTTATTTAAAGGTTAGGCCTTTTAAGTTGTTAGTTTTCATAGATTCAAGCAAACTTTGAAAGACTTAATAAGAGTCAAGATGATAAGCAAAGGCAACATTTTTCACAATGAAGTCGAATTAGACAGTGAAAAAGATCAAGTGGTACCCAAAAAAGTAAAATTTGACATAGGCTTTTTAGAGTGTGTTGAGTGTTCAACAAATGGCGACTTACTGGGCGAAAGTAGAATCTCTGTTCCTCCTTCGGGCTCGACTGATGCAAAAACTGGTGGAGAACTTAACGAGTTTTAAATCAGAGCCTCTTTTACCTTTGCATTTGAAATTCTCTTGTTGATGCCTCCAGGTATGCCTGTGGGGTTTTCAACCTTTATTCCTCCTTCTTTTACTATAACCCTGACTCATGCCCTCTTTTGAAAAGAGTCTAGTAGAGAATTCACTGGAACTAGGCCCCTTTGTTACCTTCATTTATTTTCTACGGTGTTGCTCTGCTGCCAGTGAGCGTCCATAGCCTCGACGTAGTCACCCTGACGTCACAAACCTTGCTCCGCTGCCAGCGAGCGTCCATAGCCCCGACAGAGATATATGCATACCCTCTCCTGCTGTGCGCTCATTTGATATAGTTGACTTTTACTTTGGCAGAATGCCCTGAGCGAGCGAGAGAGGAGGACGTCTGTTATTTGAAAAAGTATGAGGTGATTAAGGTGAAACTCACTAGTTCTGTCTCCGAGGTGTATGTAGTCCTTTCCAACTTTCCTTCTTTCCCTTAAGGTATTACTAAACCACTAAGCAAACACTTCTGCATTTCCCCAAAGTTGTTCATTTACGTAAGTTAGATAGATAATCCCTTGAAACAACTGTAGATTCTTCAACATTTCTTGTGTTTGTATGTGAGCAACGAGTTAGGAAGAGAGTTTTATATGTCACACAATTTGAGGTCAACCATTGTCTTGCTAAACACAATCTTCAAAAGCGCAAAAGTTCAAACAACAAAAGAAAACAAAAATTCATTTCGCAATCAGCCTAGCTAACAACAAAATCATGAAAATACGCACACAAAACATAAAAGTATATCTATATCTATATATATATATTATTTTTTTAATGGAAATATTGTTTTAAGGCTTGGCCATTCACTGGGAGAGCGTCAGTTTCCCCCCTTAGATTTTGTAACCGATAAGTGCCTGCCCAATCTTCTCGGCCACCTGGAAAGGTCCGATCCATAGATTTTGAAACTTAGAATGTTTTCCTTTAGGCTCGTTTGCTCTGTCCCACTTCAGGACTAGGTATCCTACTTCAAAATTCTTCTCTTTAGCCTTATGCTTGTCAAACCATCTTTAAACTATCTGCTGGTGGGCTATGAATTTTGATTTAGATTTCTCCCTTTCTTCTTCTAACATGAGAAAGGTGTCAATTCTTTGCTGTAAGGTTGATGAGGGATTCCCCCTGGACTCTTGAGCAAGTTGAAGAGATGGGAGATATAACCCATTCCGGAGAATGAATTCCTGTCCATATACTAGAAAGTATGGGGAATTTCCTATGGCTTCCTTGGGTGTAACTCCATCTTCCCATAAAGCGTTATGGAGTAGATTATGCCAATTCCTTTGGTTGTCTGCAACCGTTTTCTTCAATATCCTCACTAGGTTATTATTAGTTGATTCTGCCACTCCGTTTCCCCGTGGATAATAATTCTCAGAGTATCTAATTATGATTCCTTTGTCTAGGGAAAACTTTGTTAATAAGGTGGAAGAAAAATAAGCTGCATTATAAAAGACAAGAACAGAAGGGACGCCAAACCTTGTGATTAGTTGTTGTTCTATGAATTGGATTACCACCTTCTCGTTTACATGGGGTCAGAGGAATGGATTTTGCCCATTTCATGAAGTAATCGGTGGCATTAAGTATGTACTTGTTGTTTTGAAGAGCTTGGTGTAATCTATCCTATGATATCTAACCCCCATTGCTCGAACGACCTAGAAACAATCACTGGTTGGAGTGGTACCACTGCTCTCTTCTCCCCCCCAACGCTTATTTGACAAGTTTTGCAGTTTATAGCATATGTGTGAGCATATTTGAACAAAGTGGGTCAATAATAACCAACTCTCAGTATCTTATGAGCGGTAGTGTCTCCTACAAAATGACCACCTATAGGGCCATCATGGAGCTCCTTTAGAACCTTATTTGCATCTTCACGTTTGAGGCATCTCAAAGGTACCCCATCATAATTAACCTGAAAGAGTACCGAATTTATGAGGCAATATTGCATAGATTTTAAACCAAGAGCTCTCCTTTCCCTAGGGTTGAGGTTTTCTGGACAAGTCCCATGGTGTAGGAGATAAGTCAGTTTCTCATACCAAGACTCTTGTCCCCGGGAAATGTATGAAGATTCACCACACCATAATGCCATTTCATTCTCCCATCTGGGGTCTTCATTTAATTGGTCTTGAGCTTCAACTGCCAGTTTGCATAACTCTTGTCCTTTAACTAGTTTAGCAAGATTTATATCTAGATCAAATTCTTGAACTACTGCCATCCAATTTCCTCTTCTTTCCCCCATCTCTCGTTGAGTAAATAGGGATCAGACTGTAGGGTGAGGCACAATTACTTTGGTGTGGTTCTTGAGGATGTAAGAGATGAATTTTTTTACTGCCTTATATACCGCATAAGCTTGTTTATCTATAGAATGATAGTTAAGTTCAACACCTTGGAGGTTAGTGCTCATGAATGATACATGGGCTTCGTTTTTGTCATCATCCATCTGAGTTAATACTGCGGCTAAAGATTGGTCGAAAACGAAAGTGTAGAGGAAGAAATATTTGTTGAAATTAGGACTTTGCAACACTGGGGCTTGATACATAATGGTTTTGATCTTGCTGAAATCCATCTTTCGTTCATCATCCCACTTAAACCCAACATCCTTACGAATCATCTTTTGTAAGGGTTTGATAGTTTTTTCAAAATCGGGGGCAAGGATGATTTTAAGGATGGAAATTTATTTTAAAATGTAGAAACCTTGGCGAATCTTACTAATCCTTCATATGCCAACTATAAAATGTTTGGCGATATTTTTGTAAAAATATTCAAATTTCTAAGGATTTTATACAATTTGTATAATATTTTGGTGATTTTTAAGGTAAAATAATTTTATCCTATAAAATTTGGGCGAATCATTTTTAGAATAACGAATCTTCTTTTGGGAAAAACCTTGTAAAATTAGCCCAGGAGAGAAATTTAGCCCCTAAAATCATCCCTGATTCGGGGGTGAACTTCCTCACAAAATTGATTTTCCCGAAGAACGACTGCATAGCCTTCTTGTTGTGAGGTAAGGGAAGCTGAGCTATAGCATTTATCCTTTTTGGATCTATGTGAATGCCTTCTTGAGATATGATGTGGCTTAACAACTTACCTTATTTGACACCAAAGATAGTTTTCTTAGGGTTTAAGGATATACCGTATTTTCTACACCTTTCGAAAATCTGGGTTAAGTGTTGGATGTGATCTTCCCTATTCTTTGAATACACAGTCACGTCGTCCAAGTGCACTACTACATGCTTGTTGATTAGTCCCCGAAATGCTACGTCCATGGCCCTCTAGAAGGTCTCTCCTACATTGATTAACCCAAAAGGCATGCATTTGTAAGAGAAAGTTCCACACTTGGTTCGGAAGGTAGTTTTCAAGCGATCTTCTTCTAAAACTAAAACCTGGTTGTACCTTGAGAAACTATCTAGTAAGGAGAAAATTTCAGAGCTAGACACTGTTTGCAAGAGTTGCTCCATTGGTGGAACTAGGTAGTTGTCCTTTTCTGAAGCTCTGTTGATATTTCTGAAATCTACGCATAAGCGAATCTCCCCAGAATTTTTCCTTACAGGAACTAAATTAGCTACCCATGCAGAGTGTCTAACTTGGAAGATAATTTTGGCATCTAATAGTTTCTTTAACTCCTGACACATGAGAGGCTCCAAGGAAGGGTGATACTTTCAGAGCTTTTGTTGAAAGGGTTTCAGTTTAGGCTTTAACGAGAAAATGTGTTGAATGATACGGGTATCATACGTTTTCAGATTCGGTAGGACCACACAAAGACATGTTGATATTATCTGAAGAGTTTGAGATAGGCCTTCCTTTCTTCTTTAGATATGGTTTTGCTGAGGTTTACGTTTTTTGGTTTTTCTGGGGTTCCAAGATTTATAGTTTCATGCATGGGGCAGGAACTACCAGTCTTCTTTTGACCCCTTAAACCTTTCCTTTAAGTCAAAAAGGTTTTCTAAATTAGCTATCCCCTTTGGTATTCTGTGAGACTTCGATCTGTATGTTGGTTGATCTGTCTGAGGATTGACCTCTGTTGATTATTCTTGGAATACTTCATCGTCAATAGCCAAGTCTTTGAAATTATCTTGGTTAGTCAAAAAGTTTATGATCTGTTCATCTCCTTCAAATACCTTCCAATTAGAAATATTGTTGGGCACTGGCGGCTCGTAAATTAGCTCCATAGTGAACCTGGAGGCTTTATAATATTCTAGAGGTGATAGCCTTGAAGCAACGGTGGCCAGAGAATCAAGAAGAATGTTCTTTTCTCTGGGAATCGCTGTAATGTTGAAAGATTCAATATGTTCTATGAGCTTGTGCACTTCCTGTTGGTAGTTCTTTAGGTGTGGAGAGTTGCAATGTATAATATTCCTTATTTGTCTGACAATGATTTCAGAGTCTCTGAAAACCTTTAATCCTTAGATGTTTAAGTCTATGGCTTTCTTTAGCCCCTGTACTAGAGCCTCATACTCAACGATATTGTTTGTGCACTCAAACTCAAGTCTACAGGATAGAAAACGTTGTTTACCTTTAGGATCAATGAGGATTCATCCCGCCCCAGACCCTTCTTGTGATTTAGAACCATCAAAGTATAAGGTCCAAACTTGTGGGCATAATCTTCCAACTTCTTCTTTCCTGTCACTTTCCTCTTTTCCTCCTGTTGGTTTTGTGATTTCTAACACGGGTTCTTGGCAGAAAAGGGTTTCTTCTGCCGCCATCGACAATTCCTCCCGAAAATCCATTTCGGATTTTTGGGTAAGGGGAAAATTAGATGATAGAGGGGAGAAGTTCCTGAAGTAGCAATCACAGGAGTAATTTCCTAGCACATGGAAATATGCCGATGAGGGCTCGTTTAGGGTTTCTAGGTCAGTAAAAATATGTTTTAGATATCTTTCCCTATTGATTCTGATCATGTTTGTGTGCCCCTTTAACGGTAACCAAAGGTGAGACTAGTCTATACTAAAGTGTTCGTTTAACTTCTCAGACCAGTCTCGGCTTAATAATAATCCATAAGCTTCTGGGATATCTACTACAATGATGTCAATCACTTGCAAAAATTTAGGATGTGTTTCTATTCTTATCATCACATCTTTAAGCTCTCCCATGAACTTCACCTGGGTTCTGTCTAGCTATATTACATGCTTGTCACTTTTGAGAGGGACTGCGTTTAGTTTTTTGCAAATAGACAGTGGAATAACATTAGAGGATGCTCCTGAATTGACCAAATAGTTATGGAGGTTTCTATTAAAGACTTCGAACGCTAAAAGGAAAGGTGGGATGAAAGGTTTTCCTTTCTTATCTTCAGAACATGCATTCACAATTGGTTTATTTACCATATCTGTGCGCGTTAGATTTCTTTCCTAATCATTTCTTGTCGTAGGGTTTTATACTGATTTCAAAGCTTGTAACATGAAATATTTTTGCTGAGGGATTCTACATATGTCCATGACTGAAATATTAGCTTTCAACTTCTTCAAATCTTCAACTATGTTGTAACAGAGCTTGGGCGATTCTCGTGTATGGATGTTTATAGGGTTCTTACAGGGAGAAAAATATGCTTTCGGGTGATCGAGAGTTGGTCTTCCTCCTAAATTTTGGGTAGCAGTAAGGTCGTTTGAGACATGTTGACCCCTACTTCGTGTTTGCACAACCAAGACTTCAGCAGGTGGTTCTTGAACCTCAAACAGGTCATCGAAAGACATGGCTAGGTCAGGATCCCATATCAACATGGATGTTTCTTTTGGTGGATCAATTTCTTCCTGATCGACGATATTCATACTAGAGTCGCTTGGTTGTTTGGTCAGGGAAACCTCATCTAGAAACTAGTTGGCCATCAAATTTATGGCATGTACCCATTGAGGGCAGTCTCTTTTAGAGTGACTCTCTTGATGATAAGTACATAAATATTCAGATGCTACATTTCCCAGATCGATGTTTAGGTTGGACGGGGGAGGCTCAATTGCCTTGAACGGTGGGTTCCTTTTAAAGAAAGGCTTATAGGGCCTTTGGCCTTGGTTTCCCTCCCCTGCGCTTCTTTTCATGTCTATGATTTCGTTGGATAACTTCTTGACCATGCGTTATAGGTCCTCTATGTCCCCACTTCCCTTGTCAGAATCTTGTTCTTCTTCTTTCCCTGGGGGTCTAGTGAGAAATAACCCTCTCCGGGGAGGGGGTTGAGCTTCTTTATTAACTAAGGAGACATGAATTTCTTTGCATCCTTTCATCTGGAATTATATCATTTTGGATTCTTCAAAATTCTCATCTAGGGTTAGTTTAGCATCCCTCTTCACAAACATGGAAATAGAAGCTGGGAGAGCATTAAAATATACTTCGATTTGCAACTCCTGAGTAGGTTTAGCTTTGGTATGGAATTTTTTTTAATATAGTTGTGAAACTTATATTTTAAAACTTAGAATTGTTCGGTTGTTGGTAATGGGGACATTACAAAGTGGTATCAGAGTTGTAAAAAAATATATTTTTGTGTGGCATAGCCCAGCCTTGGTGGTTGGGAACGTTGCACTAGGGAACATGATTCACCTAGTAAAATTTTAGAAAGTTAAAGTGGAAAAAAGGGGACATGGGTCCTAAGCTAATAAAAATCACTTTAAAATTATAAAGTGAGAAACCCACTAAAGTGAATTTAACAAAATAAAATAAAAGAGTGAGTGGGAAAAGGCTCAAGCAAGTATTAAAAAGGAAAATGAGGAGTCTCTCCTCATTCTTTCATTTTTACACTCGAGTTTTTTTTTTTTTGGAGAGCTCTTGGAGAAAGAGTCTAGGGTTTGAGAAACCCTTCATTTCTTACTGGTTTCAGTGTTTCAACGATACACCCTAGCTAGTCTTGAGATCATAATCACTCATATTTCAACATTGTGCTTCAGTGTGGATGAATGTTATCTTTGACAACAAAGTTCTTTATTTTATAGAAATGTTTTCTTGTGGTAGTAGAGAGTGTGGTATTGTGGTTCGAACCTCTCATTTTGGAGCCGAGTGTTTGGAGGAAGAGGTCAAGTTTTCCTTGTAGAAACAAAGCTACACAATGCTGGGTCATTTTCCTCATTCCTGGGCTAAATATCCCTCACTTTGGGACAAAGACCTCACTGTGGGAAAAAAGTTTGAAGGAGGAAGGGGTTAGTTTCCAGTGGTGGAGCTGTGCCATAAAGGAGAAGCAAGTTCGTGTGATAGAGGGGTGATTTTATCACAAAGAGGCGGGACAAGTTATGCACACAGATGTCACAGACTTCAGTTGGAGGTCAAATCCTCTCAACATAGGACTGTTACTTACAAATATGAGGCTAATTTTCTTCTTACGGAGGTGAAGATTCATATTGGGGTGTTTTCCTTGACCGAGAATGAATATATTTGTTGTTGGGAACATACTGTACTTGTTAGGAGGGTGAAAATTAAGTGTAGTCATCTCCAACAGAGTAACTAGGTTTTGAACTAATATCTCTACAAGTTGGACACTCCCCATTCACCTACTGTGATGCTATTGGGTTCGCTGCAACACCTACATGACTTACATATCAGCGTGGTAGATATAATACTCAAGCAAGAATATCAGGTTTCCATTATTTAGTTAGTTGTATTGTTGCTATAGTTTTCCTTGATGTATTTTTTTTTATAACTCTTTAATGAAAATAATTATTTGGGAGTTTCTGCATTGGTGTTTTTACTACATTTCATAGCAGAATCAAAATTGTCAGTATATCCTCTGTGGGTAGCTTTTTGAATGCAAGTACTTTGATGAATTGCCTACACCATTACACTTGAAAACAAACAAAATATCAACAAGGAACACTACAACATTAAAGAGGAAACATGGCCGTTAAAGAGTATTAAAGAGGAAACGTGAAGGGAAAAACCAGTTATGAGGAAACATCATGTCAAAATGACTAAGATGTGTAGTAATAAATGGAAAGTACCATAGAGATTGTAACATACTGAAAAATCTAGACCAAGATACACTAGAGGATTCAGAATTATTGCAGGGTTAAGGAAAGTATTGAATGCAAAGCACTAGTGGATTAGATGACAAGTTTAGGTGTGGAGGTAAGCTAATGACTGGCGATGAGTTATAAAGGCAAGTGAAGGGTCGACGAGGAGAGGTTATTGTCAATTACAGTTTGAACATAGAGCCAAACGAGAAGGAGTTGCAGAGCCGAGAGAGTATTGCAGAGTTGCAGGCATTAGTCACAGGAAGATTGTTGCAGAGAGAGATGGCACCACCCAAGGTAGCAACATCAACATCAACACCAAAGAAACAATGCAGTAAGCCATCAGTATTACCAGTATAGAAAGAAAATCTAGGAGCGTCCTTGCTAGTGACGAATCTGAGAAATTTTCCAAGGTATTACGTACCACCAATGAAGCCATCAACAAAGTCGGTCCACCTGCAAAAGGTAGAAAGGATGCAACATACATTCGAGAAGGTCTATAAAGAAATCCCAAAGGCTTAGACAGAGATAGAGGCCCCAGTTGAAGAACAAGTAACAAAGATAAGTGAAGCCATTCAAGGCTTCCACAAGCATATAGTTGACTTAGAAGCATGCATGACACCAAGTACTCCACTAGAGGAAAGGGAGAAAAGGGAATAGATAGTGACCATGGTTGTGGAGAGCATTAAAAGTATGGAAGCAAAATGTGCTAATCTCTATGTAAAAATCATGGGCGTATGGATGCAACTAACTGAAGACGTGGAGCTACAAAAGATTAGCCAGAAGATACAGGTTGTGCAGGACAAGGCACAAAAGTTTAAAGAAGTAATGGGTACATTACCGCCAACAGAGGTGGTAACAACAATGGACGAGAACATGAAGTTATATTCGGAAATGAATCGGCTAAAGGCAGAGCAACATGATCGCACACAAAATATTGAGGTATTGCAAGAAGAAGCCTATATGGTGACAACAAAGTTAGCAACCACTCAAGGTATGGTCAAATAGGTAGTAGAAGAAAGTGTCGAGAAGTTGAAGTCTCAGATTACTGTTGAAACAATAGACACAATTTTCCAAAAGGAGACATAAGTAAGGGAGAAGGCCGCGACAACAAGGGAAACATTCGAGAAGTTCATGGTGAATTGGAAGAAGGCCTGAGTGGCTCAAGATGAGCCATAGGTGAGTGTTGGGGGCCTGTTGGACAAATGTTTTGGATAAGTTTTGGTATCTGTGTCGTAACAAGTCAAATAATAAAACAGAGTTAGAAGATGGACCAGAGTGCACAACAAGTGCACCTTTTGTGGAGTCAAATAACGTGGAACGAGGAAAAGCAGCGAAGCGATGCACACAATATGTAAATGGTTATAGACCGTTGGGTTTCTGGGGACATTTTGTAATGAACTTAGCCCAATTTTTATGTATAAATATGTAAAGGGTCGGGGTAGATAGGGAGTTCAAATAATGAAATGTTGTTGTTCGTGAATAGAGATTTCATGAGCTTGAGATTTTGGCTAAGTGTTTGGATGTTTTGGGTTATGACTGAGGTTTTGAGGGGTTAGGATTGCACTGTAGCAGAACGACTGAGGTAGGCTTGGGTAATGTTACTGTTACATCTTTTTGTAAGTGCAATGCATAGCTGTAAGGAGATTGCAAATGAATAATAAGAAGCTAGTTGTTGTGGATGTAGCCCAGTTTTGGGTGAACCACGTTAAAACATTGTGTTTTGATGTGATGCTACGTGTGTTATGTTTTTGATAAATGTGTTGGATGGTTAGTATAGATCTATTTACTAATGCATAGTGATGATGAATGCTTAATAGTTTGAATATGTCATTGATACATGTTGTTATGATACTGCGCACTTAAGTTGATAAGGAATGAATGAATGTTAAGTGGAGTAATGTTGCACACAGGGTATATTGCATGATAAGTAACTATTAAGTAATGGAAATTGCGCACACAGTAAATGAATGAACAATGCATAGTATGGACATGTTGAATGCCTTACTTCCCCTCATCACTATAGAAACTTGGTTCCTACAACCCCTCTAAATGCCTTAGGTGAGACTTCACTTTCTTGCAGGTGATGCCAAAAGGGCCGGTCTCTAAGGGTTTTGTTGGTTTATTATATTTGAACCTAGGGTCTTCCCACTATGCGCCAACACTCCATGAGATGGAGTATGCTAATTGTATGTACCTGCATCTATATAACATGTAAGGGGCATATCGCTGTAAGACTTGGATATGAATGCATACCCCTTTTCCATGTGTCCCTGATGATTTTGATAACTTGTTTGGTATAGTGCAGAAACCTCTATTATAGAGTTGGTAAAAACTTAGAGGAGTGGGCCATGTGTTGGTTGGATGCTCTATGAGTGGACCATGTTGGTTGTAGACTCTAGGAGGTGTCTAGAAACCAATTTTTTTACATTCAAGGGGAGTTCATCAAGAAGTTGAATGAACCATGCACACGAAGGACATCATATTAGACCAACGGTTAGGTACCCATGCATTCTGGTGGATGGTTGTTCCTTTATATGGACTTTAACAGTTTGGTGATGTCTGCATGATCAATGTACAAGGTGAAAGTGCCAGGATGGACCATATATACACTTTGGTGATTAGGAGCTTATTTGTTTCAAGATGGAGCATTTGTTGTAGAGCACTAGATGATGATGAAGATCTCACCTGACAAATATTAAGACAAGTAGTCATTAAGGAGGAGTGTTAGAATTATTAACTCCTACTTGTTTAATGTGTGATAGTATTTGTGGTTATTATGGTTATTGGTCATTATTAGATAGTACTTGTCTTATGTGTGATCATATTTGTGGTTGTCATGGTTATTGGTCATTATTGGGTAGAGTTCATCTCTACACAAGGAGTGTGTTTCTATACTGAAGTTGTTAGATCTAGTTGGATATGAGAGATTCTCTCCAACTAGTTAGCTCCTAGTTAATGTGTGGTTGAGATATTCTCTCCATGGTTGTTAATGTGTCTATCTTGAGACAACATTCATGTATTTATATGTCTACTATTACATTGATTTAATAGAGCCTTCAACACAATTTTTGGTGTATGTAATAATGTCTACTCTCCCATTTCCTAACTTATCAAAAATATTTAGAATTCATTTATCCTTTGCAGGGTAACTTGTTTCCATATTATATCTTTAAATATAAATATTGTTTCCATATTATATCTTTAAATATAAATATAGTGGTTTGAATTATAATATTTTTGTTAATAATTAAAAATAAATAAATTATGAACTTTCCAAAACCAATAACATGATAATGAACACATATTTAAAAAATAACATTTTTTTATTATATTATTGAGAAAATAGTAAAACAGTAACCAGTTAATCCTGTATGTTTAGAGAATAAATCCCAAAAGCTCTCCTGCTGGCCATTTGAAACATACAGCACACCAACTTTCGGATTTCAATATGGTGACATAGCTCGCTCAGGACAGAACTGCGCTTTCCCAGTTCAATAAATGGCAGAGAATAACAGTCATGAGAATTATTGTCAATGAATCTCCCAATCCGGATATAATGCAGCAATGGCCATTGAAAGCCAGGCTGAGCCAGGATGATCAGTCTTTAGGAGAATCATTGGGAAGCTTCTTCACGACCAAAACTGGGCACTGCGCGTTACGCACACAATGATCACTTACGCTGCGAAAGAGTGTCCTGCAACATCAATATTACCCTAAATAAATCATAATGGCCATTAATACGACAGCATGTTTTATTTTTTTAAAGATTATACATGATTGGAACTAGTTATTCTGGGTAACATGCCTTATACGGTCTGACCTAATCCTTCAAGTTAATTAACACCAAAATAACGCTCGATCCTTGGAGTTAATTAACAACAAAATTAACAAACAACCAAAATAACAATTTCACCGTTTGAGAGCTCCGTGTCCATGGCTGCCAACAACCAGAAAATCAGATCTGTGCCTTTTCACTGCTTCACAAAGCACATCTCTCGGATCTCCTTCAACCGACTCTGCTTCTGCCATGATCTGCTATATTCATTACAAATTAATTTTTATTACACTGAAAACCTTGCAGATTACAATGAAAACTTTGCAGAAAACTTTAAGGTATTTCTTCTCATTTTTAAATATCACTTAGTAAAAATCCAGCTGAATAAGGTACTTGTAGTTGTACGAACATCAAATAATACATACAACAAATACAAATACAGTAACTTCAGGGACCTTTTACATAGAACCCAATTTATCTAGTTATCTAGTTTGGTGAGATAGTTCGACTGGTTGACTGCTGTGTGGATTATAAGTATATGAGATTAGGTCAAGTTCTGGGCTGGTTATTTCTGTAGGTATTATTGGGCCTTGCTGTGTGGATTATAAGTATATGAGGCTGGTTATCTCTGTAGGTATTATTGGGCTCTGCTGTGTGGATTATAAGTATATGAGATTAGGTTAAGTTTTGGGATCGTTATTTCTGTAGGTATTATTGCGCTTCACTTGGTGTCTTCTCAGCTAAAAATGTAATCTATCTATTTACTTCTCATACCATTTTCTAATGAGAAAAAATACATAAAGGATTTCTGTAGGTATTATTGGACCTCACTTGGTGTTCTCTCAGCTAAAAATACAATCTATCTATTTCCCTCTCTTACCATTTTCTAATGAAAAAAAATACATAAAGGATTTTGAAGGATTTCCTACCATTTTCTAAGGAGAAAAAAATACATGAAAATTGAAGGATTTACAGAGATGAGAGGATTTGCCAGAATGTATATTCCATCAAAAAAAAATCAACTTAACCAGTCTAACAAATCCACCTTGCTAATTCGAGTACTTCATGTATTGCAATATATGCAAAAATTTAGGATTGGCAAAAATAAAAAGACTACTTGAGCAGAGAGAGATCATGCAGCTTACGTTTTTGCTATTACAGATGGCAGTTGCCCGAGACATTATTTTGTTTGTGATATTCTTCGTCTCGCTGTCTAACAGATCTGCACACACCTTTGTGAAATCAATCAGAGAAAGTTTTGACAGATCTGTTGCACAGATCAATAATATTGAACATTCAACTATGAATAGTTGAATATTGGAATGAATGAAGAATGAATAATGGGATATAATCAGTGTTACCAGGCCCTCTGAGGCTGGTGGGCAGCTCGGCATGCAGGAGGAGGAGCCTCTTATCTATTCCCGAAGCCTCGTACAGCACAATTATATTGTCGAGAGCCCATTCTAATGCATTCATGCTCTGTTCGCTGTCGTCGACTGCTACAACAACGGTTTTCTTCTCCATATTTCCTTCAAAACATGATTACATTTCAAACTTGTGAATAAGAAATATTGGCTTGGAAAGCCATGGATATATATGGGGCTTGATCCATTGAAATAGGAGAAAATTGTGGATCTGGCTCCTAATGGATGAACCTGGAAGTCTGGGTTGCATGTGGCCTGGGTCTCTAGGAAAGGTTAAATTGATTCATCAATTCAGGTTTGAATTTTGTCCATTTTCCTAGGATAGTGTGTAGTGAATGTGGATTTACCTTGTCCTGTATTTAAAATTATGAATGGTGAAACCATTACAAGTCTCTCGTCCACCTCTAGATTTAACATCTCATCAAATTCTTTAAGTCAATCTAACTCAACCAATGTGTTGAGAAACTTGCAATATAAGTAAACTTACCTTTAGATTTCACTTCTAATCAATTTCTCTAGTCAAATCTAAATTAACCAAGGTGTTGAGGTACAATACATGTGAACTTAATCTATAGATTTCACATCTTGAATCAAGTGGTGTGTTGAGATACATATTACGTATCTGGACTTCTATGACATGGAGATTCAATATTACAATTATAAATATATACATTCAAATAAATATGAATATGGAATAATTAAGAGGAAGTTTTATTGAAAATTTTGTACTTAAAAACATTTTCATGTATTATTACATGGAGCAAATGAGAATATAAAGATGTTTTTTTTTTACTAGTGAAGGTTTTATTTAGTATGTAGGTTTTTAGCCCTACAATAAAATGTCCCATTTGTTGTGTTGCTCATTTTCCTAGTTATTTATTTATGGGATGTTTTAAGCATAATTATTCATTGCAAAAGTTTTACATGGTGTAGAGTTAGTGTGGGCATGGTCTCTCTCATGATGGAGGCCTGTGGATTGTGTTTGTAGGTTATGCTTTTGCCCATTAAAGTCCCTGTCGAGAAGGACATTATTATAGCTCTTAGAAGGCATGAGAGAACGTTGGTGGAGGGAGTTTACTTGATTGTGTCTATTTGTGTTTGTAATGGTGCTTGAGTTTGGACACAGTGAGCAACATGTAGTGACCAATTTTTTTTTTGGATCTTTCCTTGTTGGTGTCATATATATGCATTTTAATTTGCTAGCAGTGAGAAAAATGTTTATATGGCTATCTCAAAGTTGTGGCATGTGAGTAGCTATTGAGAGGGAAATTGTGAGTTGTTGTAGAAAACATTGTGGCATAGTACATGGTGCATGGTGTTTGTTTGTACGATGCGTTTTTGCAAGTTGTAAGGAGAGAACGGAGTGGTTGCAGCAATGAAAGACAACTTGTGGAGAAGCATGTTAGGAGTGACTCCCATGAC
>ML793483.1:313718-332707 GCA_009831015.1 Picea engelmannii | reverse complement strand
TCATTCCCCAATGAGAGGCCATATGGGCCACCCTGAGGCTAGCCAGTGAGATTTGGAGAATCAACCAATCTTGTGAGGGATTGACAAAAGCCATGGGGAATGTACAAACTCTGTTATTCAAACCAAAATTTAGGATGAACGAGATGCTATGTAAGTCTAATGAAAAATTCAAGGGGAACGTACAACCTCTGTGAGCCTAGTCAAGCCTTATGAGCCATGAGAAAAAGTCAAGGCATGTAGAAAAAGTTAGGTTGAATATAAAATTCCTATGAGCTAGAAACAAACAATTTCCCTAATATTGAAAATGATATAAATGTATTGATCTAGTGCATTGGCACATGTAACATTATCCACCATGAAGAAAATTTTGAATTGGCTTGTAAAGAGTCAAGTTGTAACTGAAGTCTTAAGTCTAGTTCTATTTTTGAACTAAAGTGTAATGTTGAGTTGCAACTGAAGTCTTAAGTCTAGTTCTATTTTAGAACTAAAGTGTAATGTTGAGTTGTAACTGAAGTCTTAAGTCTAGTTCTATTTTAGAACTAAAGTGTAATGTTGAATTGCAACTGAAGTCTTAAGTCTAGTTCTATTTTAGAACTAAAGTGTAATGTTGAGTTGTAACTGAAGTCTTAAGTCTAGTTCTATTTTAGAACTAAAGTGTAATGTTGAGTTGTGACTGAAATCTTAAGTCTAGTTCTATTTTCGAACTAAAGCATACCAGTCTCAAGTATAGTTCTATTTTCAAACTAAAGTGTAATGATGAGTTGTAACCATTCTCAAGTGTAGTTCTAAGTTCAAACTAAAGTATGAAGTTGAGTTATGATTAACTCATGCAAACATGTTACTATTTCGAGTCTCTCCTCTTCTCCTCTTCATCCTATATAAGCAGAGGCTGAACCCTCTCTTCAACATAGTTTTGAGATGAAGGTTAAGGGTGAAGAAATAGAGGCACACATCAGTGATAAAGAGGCAACATACCAAAGAAACATATCAATGCTTCATATCAAGAATAGAGCTAACATATCAACAATAGAGGCATCATATTAGAGGTGTATTTCAGCAAGGTATTTTAGGTCTTTGTCAAGTCAGAGTCAGATTGGTAAGCTATTAAAGAGTAGAAAATTCATGGTGGATATTTGTAAGTGATCTTACATTATTAATGCAATAAAGGAATGTCATTTTTTGGGGTTTTTCTCCCTATACAGGGTTTCCCCAGGGTATCTATCTTGTTGATGTTAATGCTTACTCATCTACATATTTATTGATATTCGATTATGATTTGGTATTATTGAAGTTTATTAAGATGTAATCAAAGTGTTGAACAAAATAAAATAATTAATCTGCATAAGAAATCAAGCTCATAATTTAACAATAATCATCAACAGATAACACATGTCTTCACCTTTATTTCTCTGCATTTTTATTGAGAAAATCGTTCTCAGCCTGTGGGGGAGGCTAGCACATATCTTCACCTTTATTTATCTTATTTTTATATAGTAAATCGTGCTCATCCTGTGGAGGCATATAACACATGTCTTCACCTTTATTTCTCTGTGTGTTTATTGATAAAATCGTTCTCAGCCTCTGGGGGAGGCTAGCACATGTATTCACTTTATTCTCTATGTGTTTATTCAGAAAATCATGCTCAGCATGTGGGGAAGGCTAGCACATGTCTTCACCTTTATTTATCTATGTTTTTATTGAGAAAATCATACTCCTCCTATAGGGGAGGCTAGAAAATGTATTAACCTTTATTTCTATGCTTTTTTATTAAGAAAATCATGCCTAGCCTATGGGGGAGGATAGCACATGTCTTCACCTTTATTTCCATGCATTTTTCTCCCTCTTCACCCAACGAATTCAGACTGATACCTCTGTGTATCCCCTTTTTATCTCTGCATGGGAAGGAGTCCTCCAGCTTGGTGCAGGTCCATTTACATGAATTATGATTATGGAGTAAATTTAGATTTAACATTTACATTTAGAGTTCTTTAATGCTATCAGCTCTTTGTATCCTAAATTCATTGACGGTATATCCAGAGTCTTTAATGTTATATGTTCTTCTTTAATGTTGTATTCCTTGATGCTATATTTAGAGTCGTTAAATGTTATATGATCTTTTTGTAATGGTATTGTAAACTATTGTCTCACTGCGCCTTAAGAATACCGTGGATGGATAAAATATTTACTCATAATTTTACTCACCCCATGATATATATATATATATATATATATATATATATCTAGGTGTGGATAGTCATGTGTGTAGTTTACTCTTCCACGATTAATTGAATTGACGAATAATTGTTGAAAGGAGGAGATATCCTTGCGCACTGAGTTAAATGGATGATACTATTGTGCCTAAACTTAATATGATGTATGTTGAATTTATGGTTTAGATTTTCTTGCGCAATACATATTGATGATGAGATTAATTAGAAGTTAGATTTATCGCGCGTGTAAATTATAGTGTAAGTAAATGATTTTGTGGACCTTATACTTTTGCACAAATGGAATGTAATGAAAGGAATGTTGTTCTAGATAACAAATTTCTCACATGCATAAATGATGATGTATTGAAGGATTTTTGTAGTTACTTAGGTGCCACAACAATTTAACGAATATTTACCTCGCATTGTTGATTTGTTGTGATATAATGACAAAATTACATGCGTGACTTAATTTAAGTGGACATGCGATTGCTTCTTAATTTTTTCTCTTGCACCTTGATTTTAATGTTAATTAATCCTGCGTCTTGAATTATTTGATTAATGACTGATTTAGTGGCAAGTTTCTCTTGCACCTTTACTTAAGTTGACATGTGACTGTTCTAGAATTGTTACTCTCATGTGCAGCGAATATTTAATATGGATGTATGAATGATGGCGATACTCATTACCATTGCACTTTGATGATTGATGATTAGGATTGATGGATTGATCTATATGATGATTGGACTTGTTATTAGTGGGATGTAGACACCTCCTTGTTCCTCAGAAAATTTGTCATCCTTGAGACCTTAAATGGTTAAAATAAATTGGAACCTGGGATTGAGCATTGCTTATCTGTTTGCAGGTCCTTACCTTGCAGGGTAGGTTGGGAAAAGAGTATTTTATGTCATTATTATGATTATATTTATTCTCCTTAAGTTAGCACTATGTTATCTCATGTTATCATGGTGTTATTTGATGAATATCCTGAGGACAGGAGTTGAGCGCTTTGTGATTCGTACTGTTTATGCATCCTTATTTATTTGTATGAATGCAGTGATTATGGGCTGCTATTTATTTGTGTTAATGCATCGATATGTGTATCGTTATTCATGGCAATGATTTGTAGACTTTATGTTGTGAATGATTGATAATGTGTTAATATTGTTTCGCTAATATATTGGATGATGTGTCAATGACGTGGTTATTAATTGTAATGGATAATTCCTATCGCAAAAGAAAAATTTTACCTGTTGTATGTCGCTTTTGTTTTCATAAAGGAGGGGATATTACATATGGTATCAGAGTGGGTTCAACCCTGTGACTTGGGATCATTACACCTTCCACTGTATAAACCCTTGATTAATAATTTATCCCTAATTAATTTGAATTGTATTTGTGCAGGTAATCATGGTTAGAGGACATTGTGGAGACAGACGATGTGGTTCTAGAGGAGGAGGGGAGATGCCTCTAGTGCATCCATGCCAGAGGGGTCTAACCCCCAAGGAGAAGAAAACGTTGTTGGACATGAACACATTTTTGTGGGGGATGTGGTTGGGTTGATGACATCCTTTCAGAGGATGTCAGAGGCCTTGATTAGTCATCTAGATAGAGATGAGGCCAGGCCACCGATACTCCATGAGGGTCCACCGTACGCACTAGCTAGTACTGGTAGCATTCACCGAGAACTCGAGAAGGTCAAGTTTCCCAAGTTCTTTGGTGCCATAGACGAGACAACTGCCGAGGTGTGGTTGGAGAACATGGTGATGTTATTTTCACTTCATGATTGCACCTCCAACATGAAGGTCTACATGGATATCTTTCAAATGAAGGGGAGTGCTCGTCTATGGTGGAGGATGCTCCTACAAAAAATGAACATGGTTTTTTAAGACATGTCATGGGAACTATTTGAGGAGAAATTTTGGGAGAGGTATATGTCTAAGGAATTCATTGAGAATCAACTCAATGATTTCAACACCTTATGACAGGGATGTTGCACGTTTCCCAAGTATGAGGTCTGTTTCATGGAGTTTCTTAGGTACACTCCAGATATGAACATCAAGAAGCTCAAGTTCAAAAAGTTTGTGTTCAGCCTTAACATCATCATTCATGCGAACATGAGGATCCTAATACCTCAGACATTTCATGATGATGTCCAGAAGGATCTCATAGTTGAGGAAGAGCTCATCAATGGGGGTCAAAGAAGGACTCCTACGAGACCGACAAGAAAGGTGACATCTTGTGTGCAATAGGATCAGACACGAGCTAGGAATCCATCAAGGTATCGAGGTGCTCTGAGAGGATCCACATTCACGACACAACAGAGAACAATGCCTCAGTAGAAGACTCCCTACAGAGGACCACAACAATAGCATCAACGTTGACCGCAACAACAATAGTTCAGGCCTGGTGGGACATCAAATTCTACTTCGGGGACCAAGAGTACTGGGCCGAAGACTGGATTTTGTACATGTGGAGAGCCACATTACCAGCGTGACTTCCCATTTTAGAGGGCCAGAGTAGCCGAGTCTGCAAGACACACTACAATAGGAGATTTGGGCAAGGCCCACCAGATTCATGCTACAGTGAATAACCGTTAGGCCGAGCATCAATCTACGTTGCTTGAGACGTGAGGTACCATCGCTAACTAGACCTTTAGTTTTTTGATAGATCCAGGTGCTACATAGAGATTTATTTCTAGAGTAGTGCTAAAAATAATTAAGGTAAAGGCAGTCAAACAGGATGAGCTTAGATATGTGGAAATGGCATCAGGAGCCAAAAAGAAGGTTGGAGGAAAGGTTATGGACTGTAGCCTTAACCTAGGAGAATTCGTCACGAAGGCCAACATGTATGTCACAATCTTGGGATCTTATGACATCATGATTGGTATGGACTGGTTGGAATCACATGATGTGATACTCAACTGCAAGTTGAAACGATTGAGTTTTACCGATGACGAGGGACATAGATGAGTGATTGTAGGAAGGAACCAGAGAGTTTCCCTAGGGTTCATCATTTCCCTACAACTACAGAAGAGAATGCGCAAGGGATGCAAGATTTATGCCATCCTTGCATTGAACACAAAGGGCATGGAAGAATGACTAGAAAACCTTCTGGTAGTACAAGTGTTTGTTGAAGTATTCCCAAAGGAGTTACCAGGTTTGTCGCCTAAGAGAGAATTGGAATTTACAATCGACCTAAAACCTGGAACTGAACTGATAGTAAGCACACCTTATCGGATGTTGACCCTTGAGTTACTGGAGTTGAAAATGCAACTGAAAGGGTTGTTGGACCTAGGGATTATACGTCCAAGTGTGTCTCCTTGAGGTTCACCTATTATTTTCATACACAAGAATGATGGGTCATGGAGACTCTGCATTGACTACCGTCAATTAAAAAAGGAAATGATCAAAAACCAATATATCTTGCCAAGAATAGACGATTTGTTTGACCAAATTAAGGGCGCGATAGTGTTTTCAAAGATCGAATTGAGATCAGGGTATCACCAGTTATGAATCAAGTAGGAAGACATTCCTAAGACCGCATTCAAGACGAGGTTTCGAAATTATGAGTTTACCGTATTACCTTTTGGACTGAAAAATTCCCCAGGGATATTCATGACATTGATGAATGGGGTGTTCCTTGAATACTTGGACAAGTTTATTCAAGTATTCATTGATTATATTTTGATATATTATCAGACGATGGAAGAACATGACGAACATTTGTGCTTGGTACTACAGTGCTTACGAGAGAAAACATTATATGGGAAACTGTCAAAATGCTCTTTTTATCAATCGAGGATTAATTATTTATGGCATGTCATCTTCGACGAAGGTATCATTATGGATCCAACGAAGGTAGAGGATATTATGGAATGGACTGCGCCAACGAACATACCTGAAGTACACAACTTCATAGGTTTAGCAGGATATTATCGATGGTTCATCGAAGGTTTTTCGAAGATACAAAATCTGATTACAAAATTGCAAAAGAAGAACAAGAAGTTTGTATGGATCGAGAAATGCACGGAAGCATTTCGAAGGCTCTATTAGCGCCTCCATTTTTCTTTCCATTTTAAGAGTCGATTTTAGGTCATGTTGTGACCCATGTGTCCAACCATGTGAAGTCAGGTACGTAGCACCTTGAGGTCGAAGTCAACAAGTGGTGGCTTGGCCCTTGGAAATGGGAAGGGATGTCAGGGTCAAAACTCATATAAGTGGTACAGGTATGTCTTTTCCAAGAGAGTCGAGTCCCGTTGGGAAACCAGTTTCTACGTTCCTAGGTCGAGTAAATTAGTTAATGGAAATCACATCAGCAAGTACATAAGTTATTATCAGTTCATAATGAAAGTCAAGGGAATGAAAAATTGTGGCATTCGTATCATGCGTTCCCAACAAACCTTATCACCTCTATCCTACACGCGGGGATTTTCCATGGAGAACCTGCAAATCGACTTGGAACATCTCATCGCCATTAATTCACTGTCATTCAACATGATTTTGTCTCTTGTCTAATTCATTATAAATATCGGACGTTCAACACTCTCTAGTCGCAGAACCAGGCCTGAACTCTATTCATTACATTTCCCCTTGCTAGTCCAGTTTGTTCAAAGTTTTCCCCCTGTGCATATGCTATATATACCGCACGTAGAATACACATTTGTTTCACCATGGTGACCTCTCATAGCACAAGGAAAGGCACACAGAGTAGCATAACTGCAAGGTCCAAGGCCCAAAAATACTGGGAGTCGTTCCCACCTGCGACGGACATCCCCAAAGATGTGAAAGGAGATTTTCTCTTACCTACAACGAAGACTATATCAAAACGTGAAGAATCCAGCGCATAGGAACATAAATTTTAACAAGTGTTCGTTTCTACATCCGAAAAGCATCAGACAAATTTTTTCAGTTTTGAAGGACACATTTCCCAAAAGCACTAAACCTTTTTTATAACGTCTATGACAATCAAACAAACATTTGTTGTGCACTCTCCTCTAGCAAATGAGTGCGTAACATAAATCAGAGTTGTTATAGCAGTCAACAAGATCCTGACATACACCTATTGTTGGGACACCTGATCAAAGGGATACAACGACACATCTTTCTTTGCATCTAAGCCTGACTGACGATCATATTCCCATAGGAAACCTGCAAACGATCTCGAGTGAACAGACGTGATTATTGTCTATTTTTGGAAAACACCATGCGAAGAGTCTCTTGCACATGCTTCTCAGTTTTCCTACTTTAGAGTTAGAAGTTAGGAGGCAAGGTATCCCAAGCGACACCCTCTCTTATATATTTCATCTTTTCAATGTGTACCAGGTTGGTTGGAAAATGTCGTAGACAACATCTATTGTCTGTAATCTGAGTTTTGACCGGAATTTAATGAAAAGGTCCTGTAGCTTGACGAAAAGATTCTAGTTGTAAAAGTTGGATGTATTGTGGTTTCTTTCTCTACGTATGTGCTTCCTATTATATTTATTTCATATCTTTAGTGTCTATTTCAGAACGAATTTGAGAACCTATGATTTCGTTGTACATCGCCCCTTGTTTGCGCCACATAGAAAAAATGTTTTCTTCTAAAGCTAACTCTGAATTCACTCACAACGATGCTCCAAGTTACTTCCTATATTTTCTCCCGCCACACATTATAGTTTTACAATGAAGGTTGTTTCTCGCCTAGCCTTATCCTCTCTAGTTCAGTCATTGATTCATTTATCCTTTCTTTTCCTCAGACCAAACCCATAGCCCAAGTCTCACTTTCCTGCGCCAATATAATCAAAACCCATTATATCATAGGTGTTAAATCTAGCCACTACTTTCAAATCCATATCCTACGTGGAGACCACGCCATTTCTAAGAGAGCCCTCTCTAGATCTGAAAGGCTAGTTTTTGTGTCTCAAAGTTGGTTGAAAAATTTACCTTTGTCATATGTTTATCAGCCAAACAAATTTACAGAGTGCTAACATTTTGGCGCCCTTGTCGGGGATGAGGTTGAACAAATTTTCTCCGAAAAGAAACGACAAACATTACAGTTTGACCCCTGAGGGTAACAAAGGGACAAAAATCCATACCGGATGAAACCTTTACCCTGGAGACTTCAGCCCAAATAGACCAGTAGCCCCAAGTATCACAGTTCAGGAAACCTGGCTCCAAAGATGATTTACACCAGAGTGAATCCTTACCCAAACCCCTTGGAGCCTGTGTACAACCTCGAGAAGATTTTGCACAAGGCTAGAGAGAAAGATCCAGACCCATTATACTACCTAGACAAAATATTGTCCTTTCCCAAAGATTGCATGCTGAGCATTGAAGACATTGATTTTAATACATTCTTTGAGCAAACTCTGTTCAGG
The DNA here is from genome assembly GCA_009831015.1 of Picea engelmannii. Classification (NCBI taxonomy): domain Eukaryota; kingdom Viridiplantae; phylum Streptophyta; class Pinopsida; order Pinales; family Pinaceae; genus Picea; species Picea engelmannii. Next base: position 324,142 of record ML793483.1, on the reverse strand, counting down.
TTGAAGTCAGAAAACAGTTTGTACGAGACTATGTTCGACCTAAAAAAATTTAAATCCCTAGTATCAAGTAATATCCCTCAGAATCTAAATCCTTATAGGGCTATGGCCACCAGATTCACTTCCCTCATCCTACCTACCCAATTTCATGACTTGCCTGAAAACTATAGTCAGAGGATCATGCTCTACGACACTGAAGGAAATGTTTCCTCTCATAGGTACCTGGATTGGTTTAATGATCTCATTGACCTTGAGGAGGTGGACTACACAGATGAAAAAATGAGGTTGTTTGCACAGAGCCTTTCAGGAGATGTAAGAAAATGGTTCAAATCCCTCCCGCTCGTGATCATTCGGGACTTCACTGCATTCGAGACGTCATTCCTAGATAAATGGGGGGATAAGAAAAACCCTTTGCAGTTGGTGACACAATACAATAACATGAATAAATAACTAGAAGAGATGGTGCAAGAATTTTTAGCCCATTTTTTGAAAGTGTAAAACTCAATCCCTACAGAAGTCAAGCCTCCCCCCGGTGTTGCGTAGTTATGGTACACTAATTGCTTCAAAAATGATTTTGCCCTGTTGTTAAGAGAAAGAATATCAACAAATATAGATGTTATAATGAGTAATGATGTCGATGTCTAAGTAAAGATGATGGACTCAATAAAAACAAAACCAAGGTTCAACCGAGGCGACAAGAGACCCCAGGGAGATGCACAACCATCGACGTCGCGGTCCTTAGACGATAAATTCGACATGATAATGAAGACCATGGAGAAGTTTATGGAGAGAATGTCCATGGGAAATAGACTTGTTTCCCGAGAACAGAACGACCCACCTCCCAGGAATCAAAAACTCAAAAGGGGTCAAATCCCTCAGATCAGACAGAGAGAAAAAAAAGAGAAAAGGGATCAAGGTGACCCAAAAAAAAGACCTCCTTTCCAGAACAACTACGCATACGAGTATTTCAACCAGATATTCGACGACCAATTGCATTATTGCGATGCCCAAAACCTGCGCGTGTTCTGGACAAAGAGAAAGCATGATCGGTATATGAGTAGAAATGAAGAATTCATACCACATGATGATGATGATATGATACTCGAGACAGATGATGCGTCATCTTTGGAGATAGAAGAATTCAGGAAAGGTTATCAAAACTCCATCATGCAGTTCCATAAGAAGTACAACCTTCGGAGAAAATACGTGCCTACCGAGTTGCAACAAACGAACCCCATAAGGAAGCCTTCAATGGACACCCCTTCCTCAAGCCGACCAAGTTCAGACAACATGGCCAAGGACGTGATAAAGAAATATAAGTCAAAGGAAAAGGTCCCCAAGAAAGCTCCGAAGACAGGACGGGAGGGGAGCGTAAAAGAGGTAGAGAAAATTTGTCCCCCTTTCAATCTTGAACATGAGATGGCCAAAATAAAAATCTTTGTCCTGTTCAATGAACTTATTATAAAGGGATATTATCGGGAACAAATCATTAAAATGCTAAAAATTGGGGGGAGCCTCGATACTCTGAATATTCAATAAGATCAGCCCGCCATCCTTTTTGGTTTGTGCGTTGAAGAGATGACCGATACCAAAGATGTCCCCCCTTTCTATGTCAATATGAAGATCCATGACATGAACCTGCATAATGCCATGCTGGATTTTGGTGCTTCACACAACCTCATGCCAAAGGTGATCATGGATGAACTAGGTTTGGATGTCACCATGCCATAGAGAGAACTCTTCTCCTTTGATTCAAGGAAAGTCAATTGTTCAGGCCTTATCAAAGACCTAGTTGTATCATTGGCTCAAATCCCCACTAAGAACATGGTCATGGACATGGTCATCATAGACATATCCCCAAAAATTGGCATGTTACTCTCGAGGTTGTGGGCTGCGAAGTTGAAGGGCACATTGTAGATGGATATGTCATACACCACTATCCCTATTTTTGGCCGCGACATAAGGTTGTATACATAAGTGCTACTAAAATATATGGTAAGCAGCAAGACATAGCCACACAATCATCCCATATATTTCATCGATACTGAGGTGGGTTCTTCTATATTCTATAATGATCTGAGTTTCGAGGAGGAAGAATTGACTACCATCATAACAACTGATGAGAAGACCGTGCAGGAAACAACAAAATTCGTTGACCCAAAAGAACACACAGAAAACAGGGTGTGGAACATGAGTCTTGATGGCACAGTGAGAAGAGAAGGAGTTGGGTCCGACATATGGGTGAGCCCCCCTAAAGAAAGCACAAATTTATGCTCATACAAGCTCGTGTTTGAATGCACTAAAAACATGGCCGAGTATGAAGCACTAATATTGTGCTTACAAGTTATGAAAGAATTGGGCCTGTAGAAGATAGCAGTGTGTAAAGATTCTCAGCTGATCATAAATCAGGTAAAGGGTGTATATCAGACCAAACACCCCAGGTTGAGAGCGTACATAAATTTGGTTTTATACCTCCTTGAAGGATTCTCATAATATGACCTATCTTCTATCCCTAGAGATCAAAATCAAAAGTTGGGGATCTTAAAAATTGAGGCCGATGCGTTGGCCGCCTCGGCCTAAGTTTTTAAGATGCCCATATTCCCAAACAAAAAATTCTAAATTAAGGTCAAGCACAGACCGATAGTGCCTAATAATATCAAACACTAGCAAGTGTTTCATGATGACAAACAGGTGGAAAGATTCCTCCTTATGGACGATGAGTTCGCTAATACAAACATTGACAAGGAATGCATGATGACGAAGATGAAAGCATGGAGGCATGCATTAAAGATGAACCTTTGTAAAAAAATATCGCAGGAAGGGACATAATACAATTCAAAAATAATATTATTCCAAAGGGGTTGGTGCCACTGGAAAAGTTGTTTGACGAAAATGATGTGGCTAAGAACCCCAAGATCACTGCAAGCGAAGAAGGCGTGGAAGACTGCAACATCGGGACTGCGGAGAAGCTGAATATGGTGAAATTGTCCAAGACACTCAGTTGAGAGGTCAAGAAGTACTATGTAAATCTCATGAAAGAGTTCCCGGACGTTTTCGCATGGAGCTACGATGACCCGAAAGTGTATGACACAAAAGTGATCCAACATGTTATCCCTATCAAGGAAGATTAGAAACCTTTCAAACAGAAGTTGAGACAGATAAATCCCATGTTGTTGTTGATGACCAAGAAAGAGGTAAAAAAAAATTTTGACGCTAAAATTATTGTTTCTATGAGGTTCTCAAAATGGGTAGCTAATTTGGTACATGTAAGAAAGAAAAGTGGCGAGATAAGCCTGTCTGTAGAAGTCTAAAATTTAAATAAAGTGTCTCTCAAGGACCACTACATCCTTCATAAAATGGAATACATCCTGGAAAAAATGGTGGGGTCCTAGAAGATGTCTATGTTGGACTGGTTCTTAGGATATAATCAAATTATTGTCCACTCGGACGACAGAGAGAAAACGACTTTCACAACTCCATGGGGAACGTTCATGTATGCCAAGATGTCGTTCGGCCTGATGAACACTAGAGACACTTTTCAGAGAGCCATGGACATCATGTTTGCCGATAAAAGGGAAAAATTCATCATGATTTATCTAGATGACATCACTGTGTACTTTACCTTCGACAAACAACATCTCGATCACATGAAGAGAGTTTTCCAGAAGTGCAGAAAATTTAGCATATCACTGAATCGAAAGAAGTCTCACTTCATGGTAGAAGAAGGAAACTTGTTAGGGAACATCATTTCCAAAGAGAGAATTAAAATAGACCCTACAAGGGTTGAAGGAATCCTGAAGATCGACACCCCGCGCAATAAAAAGGAGGTACAATATTTCCTGGGAAAGGTGAAATTTTTTAGGAGATTCATCCCAAACCTAGCGGAAATCATAAAAAATATAACCTGCATGCTCAGGAATGGAACGAGATCAAGTGGAACTCAGAGGCCAAGAATTCTTTTGAGGATATCAAAGTGGTGCTGAAAAAATCTCTTGTACTAGCTAGCCTGTATTTTAGGAAAGATTTTCTCATCTTTTCATTCACCTCAGAACACACTATTGTCGGCGTCCTGCTATAGAAAGATGAATAGGATTTCAAAAAACCCATATCTTACTTCAACCGGATGTTGCACGATGCTCCGCTAAGGTATGGAATTATGTAAAAATAGGCATATGCATTAGTGAAATATTTGAAAGAATTCATGACATACATATTGAACTCCCATGTTATCTCTTTTGTACCCAACAATTTAGTAAAAGATATTCTGACTCAACCTGACCCGGAAGGAAGGAGAGGAAAGTGGATAGTGGCCATGTTAGAATACAATATTGAAATCAAGCCTACAAATATGATCAAAGGTTAGGGCCTCACAAATTTAATGGTGCAGTCAGACTGCGACACTGTAGGAATGAATTTCATCATTGATCTGTCGGAATGCCCCCAAGGAGAAAAAATTGTGCAGGCGCCTTAGCAGTTCATTGATTCACCATGGTACATGAACATCATCTATGTGTTGCAGAATCTCTAGGCCCCTCCAGGCATGATTAAGACTAAGTCCATATTTCTCAAGCTCAAAGTGGTTAATTTCTGCATCCTGGAAAACTCACACTACTAGAAAGATCCTGGGGGAATATTGTTGAGTTGTTTGTTGGAAGACGATGCGAAGCGGGCCATACAAGAATTTCACAAAGTCGATTGTGGATTACAACACTATTGGAAGACCATTGTGCAAAAACTCCTGAGGGCATGTTATTACTGGCCTACAATTTTTGCTGACGTATAAAAGGAGGTCTCTAGCTGCCACAAATGTCAGATTTTTGACCGAAGAAGAAAGTTGCAACCCCTTCCACTAAAGTCGATCTCAGTGGAAGCACATTTTATGCAGTGGGGTCTATATTTTATAGGAGAGATAAACCCATAATCCTCTGTGCATCACAAATGGATACTCACGACCACCAACTATTTCATGAAATGGATAGAGGCGATCCCCACAAAACAAGCTACCAACGCAGTGATTATCCAATTCTTGGAGACAAATATCTTGTCGAGGATTAGGTTTCCTGTTAATATCATTACAGATAATACAACCACATTAAAGTCTAAGAGGATGGAGAAATGTTTCTAGGATTATAACATAATCCTGGGGCATTCCATGACGTACTATCCACAATGAAATGGGTTAGCAGAATCCATGAATAAGAGCTTGACCAGGATTATCAAAAGACTCCTGCAAGAAAGAAAGAGAGCCTAGCATAAAAATATTATATACGCACTGTGGGCAGACCGGGTAACCACCAACAAATCTATATCAACATCACCTTTCCAGATCGTTTATGGTGAAGACACAATTTTCGCCCGTCAGGAAGCTGTTGCAAGAACATGAGGTCAAGCCAAATGCTATGCAGAGGAGGATTAATCAGCTAATTCACATGTAGCAAGAGAGAGAGAAGGTGTATAATTGGTCACAACTCCATCATGAAAATATAAATAAATCCTTCAATAATCTCTCTAAGTAGGAGGATTTCTGGTTGGGTGATCTAGTTTTGAGATGGGACGCGAGAAATGAAGGTAAAGGGAAGCATGCAAAGTTCAACCACCTTTGGACAGGTCTGTTTAGAATCAACTATCATAGCGGAAAAATGATTACTTTCTAGAAGAATTAGATGGAGAAATTTTTGATTTGGGCCCTGTAAACGACAGGTTCCTCAAACATTACATGATAAAATGAGATCCATTTGAGTCAGTCGTCATTTTAAATAGTCATTTTATTTTGCGTCAAGTTAGTAGGTCAACAAAAAATTGAAGCCTGAAGTGAAGGCCCTAATTTTATGTTGATGTCTTAGAAGCTGCGTCGATAGGTTTAGTTTATTTTCCGTCTGTCAGTTATTGTTTCTCAGTATCTAGATGTCAAATAAATCCCAATAGTTAGGCACATGGTCTATTGTTCTTTGCTACCTCACAGGGAGGATAGCATCCTCGTTGGAGCTAGCTGTTAGCATTGTCATTTTTCTTTCCATTTTAAGAGTCAGTTTTAGGTCACGTTGCGACCCATACATCCAGCCATGTCAAGTCAGATACATAGCACCATGAGGCTGAAGTCAACAAGTGGTGGGTTGGTACTTGGAAATGGTAAGGGATGTCAAGTTCGAAACTCGTATAAGTGGTATGGGTATGTCTTTTCCAAGAGAATCGAATCCCGTTGGAAAACCGGTTTCTATGTGCCTAGGTAAAGTCAGGTAGTTAATGGAAATCACATCTGCAAGTACAACATTTATTATCAGTTCATAATGAAATCTGAGGGAATGAAAAATCGTGGTGTTCGTATCATGCATGCCCAACAAACCTTATCACCTGTATCCTACACACGGGTATTTTCCATGGAAAACCTAAAAATCAACTTGGAACATCTTGTTGCCATGAATTCACTATCCTTCAACATGATTTCCTCTCTTGTCGAATTCACTATAAATATCAGATGTTCGTCACTCTCTCTAGTTGCAGAACTAGGACCAAACTCTGTTTGCATTTCCCCTTGCCAGTCCATTTTGTTCAAAGTTTTCCCCATGTGTGTTTGTTGGATATACCGTGCGCATAATACACGTTTTTCATGCCATGGAAACCTCTCAGAGTGAAAGGAAAGGCATGCAGAGTAACAGAACCGCAAGGTTTGAGCCCAAAAAATACTATGAGTCATTCCCACCTATGACGGACATCCCTAAAGACATGAAATGAGATTTTATTTTACCTACATAGAAGACTAGATCAAAACATGTAGAATCTGAAGTGGAGGGATTCAAATAGGAAGGAAAGACAGTAGGGGGCCCCTCTCCCCAAAACAAAATGCCTCGGAGAAGGGGCAGATCGAGGAAGGACAAGGAGACCATGGAAGCGTGAGTTTTAGAAGAACCGTGGGCCAGATCGGTAGATGAAGAACTACTCATGCACGTCATCTAGATAAAACCTGCTAGAGGATCGAGCCATGAAGACAAGAGCAGAAAAAGGAGAGAAGATATCACAGGGGCGAATGATCAAGAGCCATATCCACAACTGAAGCAGGAAAAGATGGCTATCACTGAACTATAATAGGAAAACATGGAATTGAGGTGACAGTTAGTGAAAAAGACTATGGAGGCACCGACAGTGCATGGTCGAGAGGGGAACGTGGCATGGTTGAAAAGGAAGCTCAAAGAGACATAGGACACCATTGTATAGTTGCAAGAACCACAAATACTGGCGGATGAAAGGCATACAGAGCATCCCAAAGAAGGTAAAACGACAAAAAAAGAAGCATGCACGGCTCTCGCTAGTGCACATGAAAAGAAAGTTTAACAACTGTTTGTTTCTACATCTGAAAAGAATAAGACAAATCTTAGCTGTTTTGAAAGACACGTTTCCCCAAATCACTATTCCTTTTTGATAAACTCCATGACAATCAAACGACCATTTTTTGTGCACTCTCCTCCAACAAATGAGTGTGTAATAGAAATTAGAGCCGTTATAGCAGACAACAAGCTCTTGACATACACGTGTTGTTGGGACACCTGATCAAAGGGATACAATGAAACATCTTTCTTCGCATCTAAGTGTGACCGACGATTAGATTCTTGTGTAAAACCTGCAAATGATCTCGAGTGAATAGATGTGATTACTGTCTATTTTTGGAAAACACCATGTGAAGAGTCTATGGTGCATGTTTCTTAGTTTTTTTAGTTTAGGGTTAGCAGTTAGGAGGTAGGGTATCCCAAGCGGCACACTCGCTTATATATTCCAACTTTTCGATGTATACCAGGTTGGTTGGCAAATGTGGTAGACAACAACTATTTTATGTAATCTGAATTTTGACCAAAATTTAATGAGAAGGTCCTATAGCTTGATGAAACGATTCTAGTTGTAACAGTTGGATGTATTTTTCTTTATTTCTCTGCGTATGTGCTTCCTATTATCTTTATTTCATATCTTTTATGTCTATTTCAGAATGAATTTTCGAACCTGCAGATTCATTGTACAAGCCCCCTTGTTCACGCCACTTAGACAAAATGTTTTCTTCTAAAGATAACTCCAAATTCGCCCACAGTGGTGCTCCGAGTTACTTCATGTATTTTCTCCCACCACACATTACAGTTTTACACTGAAGGTTGTTTCTCGCATAGCCTTAAACTCTCGAGTTCAGTTACTGAGTCATTTGTCTCGTCTTTTCCTCAGAATGACCCCATAGCCCAAGTCTCACATTCCTGAACAAATATAACCAGAACCCATTATATCATAGGTGTTAAATATAGCTATTTCCTTCAAAGCCATATCCTTCGCGAAAACCACACCATTTCTGAGAGAGCCCTCTCCAGATCCGAAAGGCTAGTTTTCGGGTGTCAAAGTTGGTTGAAAAAGTTACCTTCATCATCTCTTTATCAACCAAATAGATTTACGGAGTGCTAACATGCTCAAAGAGTTGTTTATGACATCACCGATGCTTAAATTTATTGACATGGATGAGGACTTATTCGTATGCACAGACGCATCCAAGGAAGGCTTAGGTGGAGTCTTGATGCAAGACGATCGAGTGATTTCTTACATATAAAGGAAGTTAAGAAAGAAAGAGAAGAACTACACAACGCACAATTTGGAGTTATTATCCGTTGTGTATGCCCTGAGAGGGTGGAGACACTACCTGGTTGGATGAAAATTTGAACTACAAACATACCACTGTGGTTTGCAACACATTTTGACACAAAGTGACTTGAACATGCAACAAAGGCATTGGTCGGAACTGCTTAGCGAGTATGATTTTGAGATTATCTACATAAAAGGAACAATGAAAAGAGTGGCAGATGCATTGAGTCAGAGACCATGCATATTTTCTGTGATACCTCTTCGAACGAATATTTGTGAGAATATTCTAAGTCTATAGCGCGACGATGACTGGTATAAAGAGGTTAAGGAAAATATTGGACAAGACACCATGTTGGTTCTAAAATGTGATGGATTTACTATGGAAAACGATAGATTAATTAGGTATACTGACCAGATTTACATACCTTCTAACGACGAGTTGAGAAGGTTGATATTAAATGAATCTCATAGAGAATTATACGTGGCTCATCCAGGAGTCATGAATATGAGGGAAACAATTAAACCCTTATTCTTTTGGAAAGGAATGAAGGAGGACATAGTCAACTACGTGGCGAGATGTCTAGAATGTCAGCAAGAGAAGGCTGAACATAGACACCTGGCAGGATTACTACAACCACGCACTATTCTAGAATCAAAATGGGAGGTCATTTCGATGGACTTCATTGTTGGATTTACACTAATGGAAAGGAGACAAACTCGATTTTCTTGGTAGTTGACACTGTGACGAAGAGTACACATTTTATTCCTGTGTGTACGAAATACCAGGCACTAGACACAGAAAGATTTTTTTATCAGTGATATAGTGATATTTAATGGCATGCTTAAGAGGATCATATTCTGTCGAGGATTGGTGTTTGCAAGACAATTTTGGACTAGTTTCCAAGAGGCCATGCGAACCCAACTTAACTTTTGTACCGCATATCACTCAGAGACAAATGAATAGACAGAAAGAACGAACAAAATCTTGGAAGACATGTTGTGTATGTACGTGATGTACCAACATAAGAATTTTGAGGATTTCTTGTCATTGGTATAGTTTGCATACAACAACAACTATCAAAGCACCATTAATATGGTGTCGCTTGAGTTTATTTACGAGAAACCGTGTCAGATGCCTTTGAATTAGGATTGACTTGATGATAGGGTATTGGTAGGACCAGATGTGATCCAAGAAATGTAAGAACAAATGAAAATGATAATACAAAGGATCAACGAAGCGTAGGATCGACATGAGATTTATGTCGATGCGCATCGCGTTGACCATAGTTACGAAGTTGGATATAGAGTCTTCTTGCGGGTGAAAACGCACAAGATTTCGATCAAGTTTGGAAAGGGTGCTAAAATCTCTCCTAGGTTTATGGGTCCTTTCGAAGTTGTGGAAAAGAAAGGCCACCTATTCTATTGACTAGCCTTGCCTAATTATTTGAGGTGTATGCACGATGTTTTTCATGTATCTATTTTAAGACATTATGTTAGTGACACTACACATATGATTCACATGAGTTCCTTGCAGGTGTCAGACAAGGGTGTACTCATGGCGGAGCCAATCCAAATTTTAGACCATCGCATTCGACAACTATAGCATTGAACATTCGATCAGGTTAAGGTCCAGTGGGACAATTATAGTCCACACTCGACTACCTGGGAGAACGCATATGATATGTGCCAATGATTGTCATTTTTGTATGATAGTTAGACATTTAGATCTTGTCAGATACTTTATTTACTGCACATTATATTGTGAAACTTCGAGATGAAGTTTAAAACAAGATAGGATGTATGTAACATCCCTCTCTTGC
>ML793483.1:296404-308152 GCA_009831015.1 Picea engelmannii | reverse complement strand
CATGGAAGTATCGATCATGTTTCTACAATCATTGGCTATGTGTCCATAGTTATGACATTTGTAACACTCAATGTTACATGTGGCCACATAGACACTTATTGCTTGAAAAATTCTTTAATAATCCTTGCAATCTGCAACCTTATGTCCAAAGTTAGTACAATAAAAACAATGACCATAAAATAAATTTGCATACCTGGGAGTGAATGATCTTCTTTGTGGCGTAGTCCTTCTGAATTTTTTCCTTAACTGATCATGATCATGATTTAATATTTTTTGTGGCTTGAACATAGATGATATTCTTGAAGAATGTATATTCAATAGTTTTCTTAGATTCTGGTTGATCATGATTCCTTTCTTTGAGTACTTCTACATAACTCTTTATATTTTCTTCATTCTTCTTTTATAACAACCTAGAGTGCTTCTTTTCATTCTCTATAACTGATGTGGATGTTTCTGTCTCTTCAACGTTCTTGTTGAGATTGACGATTTTACTTCTCAATGTGACAAATTCTTCTTCAAGATGCTCAACCTCTTCTTATTTCTTCATTATCTGAGACGTCATGACTTCTTCTGTTCTTTTTGCTTCTTCAATATGAATTTTTAATGTGATTGTTGTTAGAATATGAAGGATTGTTCTCGTTTTACCATTGACAATACCCCTGTCACCCAACCATAGGTCGAAGCCACCCTCCGAGCACCTTGATGTTGACAAAGAGAAGAATCCTAGTATCAATCAATATCCAATAAAGGATAATGCACCAAGCAAGAAGTAACCAAGTTGATCATAAAGTCTCACCCAAAAAATGGAACAACACCTTCCCCAAGACTTGCGCACAAAATTGTTAGACTGTAGTGCACAGAAATTGCTCTCTGCAATTCTCAGAAGTGTGAATAAAGAGAGAATGGCGCCCTATATTTATAGTAATTCTGGCAGGCGTGCCTGGGCCAACTTCTCTTTCTGGATACTAATTAATTCATATTAATTATATTTCTGCATCTCACATCTTGTCTAGGGTTTCCTTCATTTCTTTGCTTCCTTCCAGAACATTCTAATCTTGTCAAAGGTCACAATAGAGGTTCATACCTCTCGAATCTACCATAATATCAACACTCCCTCCTATATAGGGAGGTATGGTCTTGAGCACAAACATACCATTCAATTGGTAGTGTCACGAGCATCGTCATTATTATCCGAATAGATAATCTCCTATGACAATGGGTACAATATTAATTGATAGAACACACATGTGTTTATCCATGGTAGTACACACCTACTCAAACCATTACACATAGTCACAAATAGTGGAACAAATCCACCATAGTAGTATATCTCTACTGTCTCGAGACAGGTAGTCTCCATAACAATCATCTGATACCAACCTGCAATCATCTGATGCCAAAATATTGTTAAAATAAACTGAATCATCTGGGCGAATATTTCACTCACATCTGTGAGATATGAAAGAATATATGCCCTTAGAGTAGAACAATGAGATGTCTGGACTATTCTTCTCAAGAAAGGAAGAATAACTATCCTGTATTTTGAACCTGGACCATTCCCCACCCTGGGCCATTCTTCCTACACTAATCAAAGTGCACCCAGGAGAGAATGTATAAACCCTAAGGAATGTCTGTCCCTAATTTCTGAGCTTGGACCATTCCCCACCCTGGGACATTCCTCCTACACAATCAAAGTGCACCCTTGAGAGAATGTATAAACCCTAAGGAATGACTTTCCGGACATTTTCCCTTGTTAACCACAAGAGGAAAAGACTGTCCTATATCAACCTCCAAAACATACCATTCCTCATGTTAACCACAATGAGAAATTATTGTCCGGTGAGGCGGGCCAATCTTCTTGAGTAACCCTCAGGAAGAGAGACTTCTCTAGACCACTCCCCATGTTAACCATAATCGGAAGTCGTTGTCTATGATACATCAACAATCTAGACCATTTCCCATGTTAACCATAGTGGGAAATCATTGTCCGTCAGAAATCTCATGCCACTTTCTGAATAGGAAATAATCTGTACAAGCTAGAATATTTTTCAATATCAAAAAATAAATGTCTTCAATAATATTTTTAGTGCTCCCTCCCAACCTGGAGAGTCATTTCTTCCCTTTCATCTAAGGGATTTATTTCCACGTTCCCCATCTTCTCTTGAAAATATGAAAACTTTATTCTAGATAGAGGCTTTGTTAGGATGTTTGTTGTCTACTCATCTGTGGGGATATACTCGAGATTTACCTCTCCTTCCTGGAATTTATCTCGAATAAATTAGTATTTTATCTCAATGTTTTTCGAGTTTTCATGAAACACGAGATGTTCTGATAATATTATACAACTCTGATTATCACAATGTATTATGGTCAATTCTGGAATCTGATGAAATAAATCGGAGACTAACTTCCTTAGCCATATTGCTTATGTGCATGCTTCACCATGCTACGATATACTTTGATTCTATTGTGCTGAGTGTGACAGACTTTTGTTTCCTACTGACCCAAGATATCATAGCGGAGCCCAAGTTGAAACACATGCCTGAAGTTCTCTTTCTGTCTTCTGCACTTCCTGCCCAATATGAGTCAGTGAATCCATGAAGTTGTATATCGCTAGATGCAGTATATATTAAGCCATAGTTTATTGTTCCATGAATATATTAACACATGTTTTGTAGTTATCCAATGCTCATGTTTGGGTTCCACCTGGAACTGGCTTAGTGTATTCACGGAAAAACAAATGTATGGCCGAGTATTTACCAAATACATCAATGACCCAATTAGTTTTCAATGTAGAGATGGATGTACTGGATCAGAATCTAGATCCTTTACGTTTCTTATATCTATATTCATCGGAGTGTCCATGGACTTGCAATCCATCATTCCAAACTTCTGAAGTATCTTTATTGTGTACTCTCCTTGTCTAAGGAATACTTCACCACGCTTCTGCCATACTTCTAGTCCCAAGTAGTAATGCATGAGACCTAGATATTTCATATCAAATTCAGAAGCTAGTTCCTTCATGCAATGGATGATGAGAGACTCTTCACCTGTTATGAATAGATCGTCAACATATAGTAGTAGAATTACAGGTGCATTGTCCACAACTTTGTAATAAAGGTTTGGATCTGGATTACTCTTGGAGAAACCAAGTCTTGTTAAATAGTTGTCCTTTCTGGCATACCAAGCTCTTGGAGCTTGCTTGAGTCCATATAGGGATTTATTTAATATGCAAACATGAGTGTCTCTGGAATGTACCTCAAATCCTTGGGTTTGTTCAATATATACTTCTTCTTCAATTGCTCCATTGAGGAAAGTTGGCTTTACATCCATCTGATGTAAGTTCCATCCCATGGAAGAGGCAAGAGATATAATAGCTCTGATGGAAGTATATCTATCCACCAGAGGAAAGGTTTTGTCATAATCTTCTCCCTCCTTCTGGGAGAATCCTCTAGCTATGAATCTTGCCTTGTATGTATCCATGCTTATGTTTGCTACATGTTTGATCTTATATACCCATTTTGAAGTTACCATTGATTTCTCTTTAGGTCTCGGTATGATTTCCCATACTTCATTCTTCATAATGGATTGATGTTCTTCCGTCATAGATTCTTTCCATCGTCCCTTCTGAATTTCTTCTTCAAATATGGTAGGTTCTTCATCTAGAGTCTTCGTCATGTATGTTGCATAACTTGAGAATATTTTAGGTCTTTTACTCTTTCTGAATGTTCCTTATGGAACCTTAAGTCCTTTTGTGTCTTGTAAGGTAGCTTCAAGCCAAGATGGTCATTTCTTGGTCTTGGGTACAATATCTGAATCAATGTTTTCACATGGCTCCATAGGATGATCAGGTTGTTCCTTTTCATCATTTTCATTTTCTGTGTTTTCTTCATTAGGTTCTTCAGTCTCTTCTTCTTCAATAGTTTCTTCTATGGATTTCTTGAAGGCCATCTTTTCATTGAATGTTATGTCTCTACTAACTTTGATCTTATGTTGTTCTAAAATATATATTCTATAGGCTTTAATTGAATCATTGTATCCTACGAATATCCCCTTCTTTCCTGAGGGTTCTAGTTTATTCCTTTTGTCCTTTAGAATGTGAGAGTAAATAGGGCATCCAAATATTCTTAGGTTTTCCACATTAGGTTTCTTACTTGAGAAGGCTTCTTCTGGTGTCATGTCCTTCAATATACGATGAGGAATTTTGTTCTACACATATATTGTTGTCATTGTTGCTTCTCCCCATAAGAACATGGATAGACCTTGATCATTTAGTAAGGATTTTATGGTTTCTTCAATAGATTCGTTCTTTATTTCTGCTACACCATTTTGTTGAGGGTTATGAGGAACAATCAACTCCCTCCTAATCCCTGTCGATTTGTAGAATGAAATGAATTCCTTCGAGGTGTATTCTCCTCCATTATATGTTATTAATGTCTTGATATTCTTGTTTGTGAGGTTTTCTATCTCTGATTTGAATTCTTGGAATTTGTTGAATACTTTGTCTTTTGTGATGTAGGAGCATTGCTCCAAGCCAGCTACGTGTCATCCAGCTAGCACATCAAAGCACACATTCAATGGAAGGAGAGGGGCACAACCCTCTCGTTTTTCAAATTTTGGAAATGTATTAAATGTTTGTAAGGCTGGTAGAGCCAAGTCGTGCCTTTGAGCATGGTGTAGTTAGAGTCACCTTAATGGATAACATTTTGATGGGGATCTAGATCCAATTCGGATTAGATGGCCCATTCAATGTAATTCATTTTAATTAATGAGAGTTGGTGAGGATGGAGGGAAGAGCTCGAGGAGGCCCCTTTTTGTAAAAAGATCCTTTGTATCTGTAGGAGTTAGTCGGTAGAGGGTAGAAGAGAGAATAGAGAGAATAGGGAGAAGAGAAGAGTCGAGACTCTGTTGCAGTCCGAGCTCGAACACATTGTAAAGAGGCATTTCATATTAATACAAACAAAGCAGTTTTTCCTACATGTTGTTGTTCATGTGTTAGTGAGCTCATGAATGAATGTCTTTATGTGTTGCTGTAGATGTATGTTAGATGTGCATTTGTAGGGATAGGTATATTTTTCTATGTGTGAGTTCTCCGATTCCAGGTTTGGGTTCTTTGAGGCATTCATGCAAAGGGTTGCATGACAGAATATTGCAGGTTCTGAAAGTGAGTGCAAGGAGTGCACTTCTGAATTCTGCAGAATTTCAGACAAAGACGTGCCAGAAGGTCGCACCAGCTGTAGTCATTGAATCAAGGGAGGAAGCCTCATAATTGTTGAACACCCTGAAGGAAGAACTGTGAAGAGGAGAGCACAGGGAGGAGAAGAAGAATTGTTGAGAATTTTGTAAAGGCTCGGCCAAGAGGGCATTGAAAAAATGCACAGGATGCATTGAGCAGTTGCATAGAGTGCACCAAGACGAACTCTCTTTCGAGTTCTGAGATAAGGGAAGTGTCACAGGGAAGACACTCATAGGGTTACTGAACACCCTGCAGGCTCAACAAAGTGTGCTTGAGTAGGAAGTTGCTAGAGGGAACTTACATCCCTTCAAGGAGAGAAAGGGACAGAGACACTTTGAGGTCAGAGCCATAGATAAGCTCAGGATGGATAACACAGTTGTGTGTGAAGACCCTACAAGGATTCATAGAGGCCAAGAAAACCCTTTGAAGGTTTCAGAGTTTAAGAAGCTCGGGAGGAGGAACGCCTCCTAGAATACAGGTGGAAGCCAAGGTTATAGGCTTCATAGTAGAGACAAAGGCCGAGGCCTTTTGGAGCGAGAAATATTCCAAGGAAGGGAAGGAGTGCATGATCAACAGGGAGCACAACTTCCATTAGATCAGCTGGAGAAACGATATCTGAACCGTCGAATTTCATGTCCAGACAATAGAAGGAGAGAGCACAAAAGATTAGATCTAGGCCGTCGGATCTAGTGCAAAGGACCAATAGCCGTCGGATCTGGAGGAAGGCGCACAGATTTTAACCTCTGGGAGGTCGTGTAGAAGAAGAGATGAAAATGGATGGTGTGAACACTTCATGGAGAAGTGCCAAAAAATATCGTGGATCGTCGGATCTCACATATCTATGAGAAGGCTAAGGCTGAGTGATTTTTATCATTTCAACATTTCAGCATTTCAGGGTTCAACATTTCATAAATACCGATGACAAGGAGTTGGGGCACTATGCATTGAAAACCCAAAAGTCACAAAATGTGACGTGTTCTTGGTGCAAGGTTGTGGTCACGGAGGAAGCATCCATTTCAGAGTTTGGCATTTCGGCATTTCAGGTTCTGGGATATCAAAGGACCAAGAACCGTCTGCAGTCGGAATTGTGGGATCGCGAATTCTGAAACCCGAAAAAATCGGTCATGGTGAGGTAGATTTCGGCATTTTGTGCCCCAGGGATTCGAAAGATAGAGAACAGGGGGAATGTTTGCATCACGATTCCCCGAATCATGAAAATATGGTAGCGCTTTGTCCTGGACTACCCTTTTCGGCATTTCAGGACCCAGATGTTCGAGAGGCCAGGAGTCAGGAGATGTGGAGTCCCGACTCGTGAAATTTTGAAATCCCGAAGCATTCAGAGGAATAGCTAGGATCCAGAGTCGTTGAGCACATTTTGGCATTTCGACATTTCGGGGTTTGGGAAGTAGAGAAGGCAGTGAATTTGGAATCGATAGTTTTGAACTCCCGGTTCGTGAAGTCCCAAAAATATCTGAGCCCATTTCAACATTGAGCCATTTCGGGAATTCATGGATTGGAGTGACCAGTGGTTTGGGTCGCTATGTTTCAAACTCCCAGATACCGAAATCTAGATACAACCACAACGTCCTGGTCACATGGAGGTGAAGCTCATGCCTAGTGTTTGTTCTCATAGGTGGGGTTTCCGAAGGACCTGTGGATCGGATTCGTGGGGTTCGAGTGAGGAACTAAAAGAACAATTTCAGTTCTGTGGATTTGGAGAAGAACGATCCTGTGCAGATCTCGACCCGAGGGCATGGGGTATGCAACATAGTGGTATCAAAGCAGGAATTCGCTTGTATCCTCCAGGCGAAAGGAAGATGGTGATACTCTCAGGCATAGAGTGATGCATAAGTTTTCCAAGTGGGCCGACAAAGGATGAATACGGCTACTGAAGGCTATGGGTGTGGTCATAGGGAAGACCACCAGTAGCAGAGAAAATATGGGATGGATGAAGAGCTCACTGAGATAACATAGAGGATGGAAGAGCTTTCATTGCGGGTGCAACAGAGTGCAAGAACATGATGGGTGTATGAATGGCCCGTGAGAAAGAAGGTGAGGTGGCTAGTCAAGGAGTTGTTGGCCAAAAGACAACAAAGGCTGTTGAAAATATGGTTGAGGTGTGCTGAAAGCCTCAGTGACACAGAGCTGGTTTGCATCTGTGAGCTAGAAGTTGGAGAAACCCTCAGTGATGAGGAAGAGAGATCAGTTTCAGGTCTCATAAACTACTAGGAGGGCAGGGATTAATTTTCCAATTGCTAGGTGGGCAATGAAATGAGATCATTGGGGGATCTCATAGACTGTCGGGAGGAAAGTAGTAGAAATTCATATTGCTAGGAGGGAAATGGTATGAGATTAGCTGAAGATCTCGTAAACTGCCAAGTGGGCAGGGTAGAAATCCCATATTGCCAAGTGGGCAAGGGAGAGTAGATGAGACTGTCTAAAAGTCTCATGAACTCAGGGATGAGTTTGGATCAGCAAGGAGTGTTGATGAAGATGGGATCGATTGATATCGTAAACTGCCAGGTGGGTAGAAATGAACTTTTGAGTTGCCAGGTAGGCAATGGGGAGAGATCAGCAGAAGGTCTCACATACTTCCAGGGGAGGAGTGCTGAAAGTTCAGATTGCTAGGTGGGCAATGAGATGGGATCACTGGATCTCATAAACTATCAGGTGGGCAATAGAAAATTCCCAAATTGCTAGATGGGTAGGGGAAAGGAGATGAGACTGTCTGAGAGTCTCATGAACTCAGAGGAGAGTTCATATCAGCAAGGAGTGTTGATAGGTAAGGAAGATCAGAAGATCATTCTGATGATTGGAGGGATAAAGGTATTCCTACCATATAGCCTAGTTGAGGCCATAGAAGATGTTGCGGGTGCAGAAACAACAGAAGGATAGACAACTATGATAGTCAAAGAGATGGAGCAGATATCAGAAGCTTCCCAAGGAAAAGAAGAGGAGCACACAGTTGAGATGCTCACTCCATGGGAGAAGGAGTTGGAGATGCTAGAGGATTGGTTGAACCATCCAAAGCCAGTAGATGACTGCCATGAGGAGACAATCATGCAGATGTTAGCAGAGGAGAATTATGAGGAATCGCTTAGAAGTTTCAGCCAGGGAGATGAACAGTTGATGATGACTACAATGCCAAGGCATGCAACAGAAAATGAAGGAGAATTTTAGTCTAGAGAGCAGCTGGAGGAAGCTGGAGATGAACCAGCAGGAGAAAAGGAAGAAGCAAGTCTGTCAGAGAAGGTGACTGAACAATAGGTCAGTCAAGAAGATAAGAATGCAAAGCTGAATTTTTTAGCAAGGTGGCAAGTTGATGCCACAGAGGAAGAAGATGGCATGGGTAATCTAGTTGATCTACCCATTTTCGGGGAAGGAGTGCAGTGGAGCAGGCTATAAAAGGAGAGCCAGCCATGGGAGCAACTGGATGAGATAATTGAGGAGATCAGAAGGCTGATGTTGAGGTCAGCAGCAAAAACTACCAGCGAGGAGAAGCTGAGCAGAGGAGAACCTGTCATAGCAGCAGGTCAATAGATGTCGCAGCAGTAGCGAAGAAACGGAGCAAACAGACAACTCCAAGGAACTGTTTGCGATCCAAGTGGATTTCGACAGCCATGTTGGGAAGCTCATGAGAAGGAGCTCATGATTTTTTCACAGCAGAGGAGTATGATGCAAGAGCATCGCTCCAAGCCCACTACGCACCATCCAGCCAGCACATCAAAGCGTGCATTCAATGGAAGGAGAGGGGTGCAACCCTCTCATTTTTCAAATTTTGAAAATGTATTAAATGTTTGTAAGGTTGGTAGAGCCAAGCCATACCTTTGAAAATGGTGTAGTTAGGTTTGCCTTAATGGATGACATGTTGATGGGGATCTAGATCCAATTCGGATTAGATGGTCCATTCAATGTAATTCATTTTAATTAATGAGAGTTGGTGAGGATGGAGGGAAGCGCTCGAGGAGCCCCCTTTTTGTAAAAATATCCTTTGTATTTGTAGGAGTTGGTCAGCAGAGGCTAGAAGAGAGAATAGAGAGAATAGGGAGAATAGAAGAGCCAAGACTCTGTTGCAGTCCGAGCTCTAACACATTGTAAAGAGGCATTTCATATTAATACAAACAAAGCAATTTTTCTTGCATGTTGTTGTTAATGTGTTAGTGAGCTCATAAATGAATGTATTTATGTGTTGATGATATGTTGTATATGTATGTTAGATGTGCATTTGTAGGGATAGGTATATTTTTCTATCTATGAGTTCTTTGATTCCAGGTTTGGGTTCTTTGAGGCATTCATGCAAACAGTTGCATGACAAAATACTGTGGGTTCTGAAAGCCAGTGCAAAGAGTGCACTTATGAATTCTACGGAATTTTAGACAAATATGTGCCAGGAGATCACACCAGTTGTAGTCATTGAATCAAGGGAGGAAGCCTCAAGGTTTCTAAACACCCTGAAGGAAGAACTGTGCAGAGGAGAGCACAGGAAGGAGAAGCAGAATTTCTGAGAATTCTGTAAAGGTTCTGCCAGGAGGGCATTGAACAAATGCATAGGATTCATTGAGCAGTTGGATAGAGTGCATTGAGATTAACTCTCTTTCAAGTTCTAATATAAGGGAAGTGTCACGGGGAATACACTCACAGGGTTCCTGAACACCCTTCAGGCTCAACAAAGCATGCTTGAGAAGGAAGTTTCCAGAGGGCACTTACATCCCTTCAAGGAGAGAAAGGGACAGAGACACTTTGAGGTTAGATCTACAGATAACCTCGCGATGGATATCACAGTTGTGTGCGAAGACCCTACAAGGAGTCACAGAGGCCAAGAAAACCCTTTGGAGGTTTCATAGTTTGAGAAGATTAGGAGGAAGAACACCTCCTAGAATATAGGCGGAAGCCAAGGTTACAGGCTTCACAGTAGAAACAAAGGCCGAGGCCTTTTGGAGCGAGAAATATTCCAACGAAGTGAAGGAGCGCATGCTCAGGAGGGAGAACAGTTTCCATTAGATCAGCTGGAGAAACGAGATTTGTACTGTCGAATTTCACATCCAGACAATAGAAGGAGAGAGCATAGAAGATTAGATTTGGGTCATCAGATCTAGTGCAAAGGACCGATAGTCGTTGGATCTAGAGGAAGGCGCACAGATTTTAACCTCTGGGAGGTCGCATAGAAGAAGAGATGAAAATGGACGTGGGAACACTTCATGGAGAAGTGACGAAAATCCCGTGGACCATCGGATCTCACAGATCTGTGAGAAGGCTAAGGATGAGTGCTTTTTAGCATTTCATCATTTCGGCATTTCAGGGTTTGGCATTTTAGAAATCCCGATGACAAGGAGCTGGGGAACTATGCATTGAAAACCCCAAAGTCATGAAACACGACATTTTCTTGGAGCAGGGATGTGGTCACAGACGAAGAAGCCATTTTGGAGTTCGACATTTCAGCATTTCGAGGTCCGGGAGATCGAAGGACCAAGAACTGTCTATAGTTGGAATTGTGGGATCGCAAATTCTGAAATCCCGAAAAATGGTACATGGTCAGGTAGATTTCATAATTTCAAGGCCTATGGATTCAAAAGATAGAGAACAGGGGGAACGCTTACATCGTAGTTCCCCAAATCATGAAAAGTCGGTAGCGCTTTGTCGTGGACCGCCCTTTTTGGCATTTCGAGACCCAGATGTTTGAGAGGCTAGGGGTCGGGAGACATGGAGTCCCGACTCGCAAAATTGTGAAACCCCGAAGCATTTGGAGGAACAACCAGGAGCCAGAGTTGTTGAGCCCATTTTGGCATTTCATCATTTCGGGGTTCGAGAAGTAGAGAAGGCAGTGACTTTGGAATCGAGAGTTTTGAACTCCTGGTTTGCGAAGTCCCAAAAAGATCTGAGCCCATTTCGGCATTGAGCCATTTCGGGAATTCGAGGAATGGAGTGACCAATGGTTTGGGCCGCTGCATTTCAAACTCTCGGTTACCGAAATCTTGATACAACCACAACGTCATGGTCACGTGGAGGTGAAGCTCACGCCTAGTGTTTGTTCACACAAGTGGGGTTTTCGAAGGACCTATGGATCAGATTCATGGGGTTCTAGTGAGGAACCTAAATAACTATTTTAGTTCTACAGATTCGGAGAAGAACGATCCCGTGCAGATCTCGGCCCAAGGGAAAGGGGTCTGCAACATTTTGTCTTTAGTAGGTATATCCAATTCTTTCTTGAATATTCGTCTATGAATATTACATAGTAAAGAGATCCTCCTAGAGATCTGACTGGCATCGGACCGCAAACATCTGAATGTATTAGATCTAGGATTTCCTTAGATCTATTGTTGCTGCTTGGGAATGATTTCTTGATATTCTTCGCAAGGGCACATCCCTTGCAGATTCCTTCATGTGTATTCCTTCAACCATTCTTCTGAGAAAAGATAATTCTTGATAATTAATATGAGTGTACCTTCTATGCCAAAGCTCATTAGGGTTGACTTCGTCATGTACGAGAGCTTTTTCGTTTTGTTCTAGTAGTC
>ML793483.1:238347-252982 GCA_009831015.1 Picea engelmannii | reverse complement strand
TCGTGAGAAGGTCGTGCACCAGTGAAATTTGATAAGGAGAAAGACTTTGATGAAAAATTGAGGTTGTTTTGTTCGGTGAAGGAGCCGCACGCTCAAGAGAAAATTAGAAGGGAGCGTTGTTTACAACTCAACGCTAGCACCTCTAGTGAAGGGGAGCGTTGCTTTAATACTAGACTTATGTGTATTCGGCATATGCATTTCAACGCTGGCCTGTATAAGGAAAGGAAGTGCACACATATGCATTTCAACGCTGGCCTTTAAGAAAAATTCGCATGGTTTTTTAAAAGAATTTAAGGTACGGTCTTTTAGAAGGTTTAAGGTTTGAACATATTTTCTTTTACAAGAACGGGTGGCGGATGCTATTAAAAAGGTGCATCTAGTATGCATATTATATCAAAGTATTGTATCCATATTATATTGTATGAATTCTTACAATAATTGGTATTAAATATTGTAAGGGTGGAGGAGTGTATGCATTAATTTCCTTTTGAATAAAAGGAGAGGTTAGTAAAAAATATTTTTATTAAACCTTTTGAAGTTTAAATCATTATTCTTTCACATTAATTTTTTTTTTTAAAGGTCTTGGGTATTATAAGCAATGGTGTTTTTTGGAATGTTTTTGCTATTGAAAAAGATGCAGAGTGTTAAGTTCAAAATTGAGAAGTTCAATGGAAAGAACAATTTCGAGATCTGGAAGATTAAGATGCACGATCTTCTCATGCAACAAAGCATGGTGAAGGCGCTTTTGGGAAAATCAAAGCAACCCGCGACCATAACAAATAATGACTAGGATGAGATGGATGCGAGAGCACTAAGTGTCATACGCCTGTGTTTGGTCGATGATGTAATGTTCAACATTTTTACAGAGAAGAAAGCAGTCGATTTGTGGTCAAAGATGGAAAGCATGTACATGATGAAATCCTTGACGAACAGGATCTTCCTGAAAAGACAATTGTACAGTTTACGCATGAAGGAAGGTACGAAAATAACTCATCATTTAAATACTTTTAATACTCTTTTAGTCCAATTGACTAGCATGGGAGTGAAATTCTAATCTGTAGATAAGGTGATTACATTATTATGTTCTTTGCCCACGTCATGGGATCACTTTGTTACCTCTATTAGTTTAAGTTCAACAAAAAGTATTGAGTTTGATGATATTGTTGGAGCTTTACTATCTGAGGAAACAAGGAAGAAATCCAATCTAGAAACCTCTACATCTAAGGAAATGATGGTAAGAGGCAGACCTAAAGAAAGAGGACATAGTCAGAGGGATTTCTCTGGGTCAAAGTCAAAGGGAAGAAATATCAAGTGTAAGTGTTGGTTTTATGGCAAATCTGGACACTTGAAGAAGGATTGTTGGAAGTGACAACAAGCCTCCAAAGAACACCCTCCAAAAGAGACGAAGGAAGCAAATGCAACCAAAACAGGTTCATGTATGACTGATGAAAGTTTGATCAATTAGTATTGGTTCACGTCATGATCAACAGTGGTTATTAGATTCTGGTGCTTCAAATCACATGTGTCTTCATAGACACTGGTTTCTTACTTACCAGTCTATATAGGATGGAATTGTTTACATGGGAAATGATATCTCGTGTAAAATTGTGGGAATTGGTAGCATTCAGATTAAGATGTTTGATGGAACTATCAAAATATTAATTGATGTAAGACATGTACCTGAGCTTAGGAAGAACCTAATCTCTTTGGGAGTATTAGACACAAGCGGTTACAAGAGTATTGTTCAAGGTGGAGTTATGAAGGTCTACAAAGGAATCCTACTGGTTATGAAAGCGAATAAGTTTGGTAACCTGTTTCTATTAGAAGGAAGAACTGAGTCAGATCATGCCACAACGGTATCTGAGAAAGACAATGACTTTGTTCGACTGTGGCATCAACGGTTGGGCCATATGAGCAAACAAGGATTGAAGGTATTATGTTATCGCAAGTTACTTCCTAGTCTAAAGTCTTTAAAGTTAGATTTCTGCAAGCACTGTATTTATGGAAAACAAAATAGGAAAAGATTTAAAACCAAAAGACACGCCAGTGAAGGAATCCTTGATTATGTCCATTTTGATGTTTGGGGACCATCCCCTACTATTTCATATGGAGGATCATCATAATTTTTTACATTTATAGATGATTTCTCTAGGAAGTTGTGGATCTATATGTTGAAAAGTAAGGATGATGTATTTACTATTTTCAAGTAGTTTAGAGCCTTAGTGGAAAAGAGCACTTGTAGATCCATTAAATGTTTAAGAATTAATAATGGTGGTGAATTTACATCAATGGAATTTGAAAACTATTGCAAATAATTTGGGATCTATAGGAATAAAACCACTGCCTATAGTCCTCAGCAAAACAAAGTTGTTGAATGCATGAACATGACTCTTCTAGAGAGAGAAAGGAGTGTGCTGAGTAACGCCAAATTGCAGCAGGAATTGTGGGCATAAGCAGTAACTACAACTTGTTATCTGGTGAATCGATCACCATCAACAACAATAGAGTGAAAGATTCCTGAAGAGGTATGGAAAGGTCATTCTTGTAATTATTCTAATCTTAAAGTTTTTGGCTGTGAAGCCTATGCTCTAATTCCTAAACATCTTATCTTTGTTGGATATGGTGATGGTATTAAGGGGTACAGGTTGTGGGATCTTACTGCCCACAAGATAACCATTAACAGAGATGTAATATTTGATGAATCATCTATCATCAAATCAAATGTAGATGTTCAAATGAAATAGGAAGAAGCACCAAAATATCAGCAAATTCGGTTTGAAACTAATGAAGGTGAACATGAACAAGTTTCAAAAGAGGTTCATGAAGAGTCTCCTACAACAGAGGAATACATGGTTGATGATGGGAGTCAACAGATTGTGAATGGGCCACAAACTTCTCTAAGGAGGTCTACATGGGTCAAAATTCCTCCAAGAAGGTATGATGATTTTGTTTCATGAGTTTTTTTAACTACTAATGATGATGAACCTTCATGCTATCAGGAAGTTGTGAAGGCTTCCAAGAGATAGAAGAACTGTAGGTTGCAAGTGGGTCTACAAGCTAAAGAAGGGTGTTGATGATAAGGTGGAAAGGTACAAAGAAAGGATGGTTGCAAAAGGATATTCTTAGAAAGAAGGTATTGACTTTCACGAGATTTTTTCACCAGTTGTAAAGACTCTTTCAATTCGAATTGTGTTAGCATTAGTTTCATTGTTTAAATTGGAGTTGGAGAAACTAGATGTTAAGACTACATTCTTACATGGAGATTTGGATGAGGAAATTTACATGGAACAACCTGAAGGGTTCGTTCAGAATCGCAGCAAGAAATTTGTTTGTAGGCTCAAGAAATCATTGTATGGTCTGAGGCATTCGTCCAGACAATGGTACAAGAAATTTGACTCTTTCATGGTGAGCCAGAATTATACAAGGAGTGAGTATGATCATTGTGTCTACTTTAAGAAATTGAATAATGTCATATTCATTATCTTAGTATTGTATGTTGATGATATGCTTTTAGCAAGCAAAATCATAACTGAGATCAACAGGTTAAGGGATCACATGGCTAGGACGTTCGATATGAAAGATCTAGGAGCAGCAAGGTAGATTTTGGGCATGGAGATATTCAGAGATAGGAGGAATGGTAAGCTTTGGTTGTCACAATAGAAATATGTTGAGAAGATAATTTTGAGGTTTGGTATGAATGATGTGAAACCAGTTTCAGTCCCTTTGGCTTCCCATTTTAAGATTTCTTCAAGTTTATGTCCTAGAACAAAAGAAGAAAAAGAATATATGTCTCGAATACCATATGCTAATGTAGTAGGAATTTTAATGTATGCGATGGTTAGTACAAGGCCAGGCATTTCACATGCAGTGGGGTTTGTCAACAGGTATATGGAAGATCGAGGTAAAGAGCATTGGGAAACAGTGAAATGGGTGCTTCGGTATCTAAGGGGCACAAGTGATTATTGTATCACATATAACAGTGGTCGTGTAATGTTCCTGACTTGGCTAGTCTAGGAAATGTTGTCAATGTGTATGTAGGATCTATCATTTACATCATATAAATGATCATACAAATAATAAATGCGACAAAGGACTGCAAAGTTTGTATTATGATATCTCTGCGGATTACAATAGGCCGAATGTGGTTGAATAAAATAACAGAACTCGGCTAGATCAGAAGACAAAATGATCTTAGCTGAAATACAAATAAGAAACTAAAAGATAATACCCAGAATATGTAAGAGCTGCAAAATCAATGGGTGCGCTGAGAATATGGCAGATCTGACGGTAACTGCTGGATGTCTGGAAAGTTCACCCTGGGAGCTATACTTCTCAAAATGGCCTGGAAACTATCCCAAATGATGCACCCTACTCTATTCCTCAGTACCGATATCTGTCGGACCCTTCTGCTGATCAGTCTGGACCCCGGATGGATACCCCTGGGGGAATGCGCCCCTCTTCTTCTGGAAAAATGAATCCTAGTGATTCTACCATCGGAATCGGATGAGATATGTCTCAAACTGACTGCCTTGTTCTATTGGGAAATGGGTTGGAAAGGTTTCCCTGAATCTGGTCTGATGCTCGCTCTGGAACCCCAAATGTGCCCGCCAAAACTGTCGCACGTCTAAGTCTGGAAAATTCATCCCAGTTGATTCCTCTGCCAGAATCTGATGAGGAAATAGGAAAAAGATGCGCCTTTCCCTCCTCTCAAATGGGTAGGAGGGAAATCTCAGAATTCCCCGTGGATGGGGTAAGTCGACCTAAAACCCCCTCAGAAGTTGTGCCCTTCCTCTAGATGAACGCGCCCTTGCTGCTGAACACTATGTAACTGCTGCTGAAGAATGATGGAAGATCTGAATGATCTTCTTGGTGACTAGGGTGTGTCTCTCAACACCAAAATCGACTAATTGGTGTCTTCCACATGGAATCCACTGAACTATCTCTCCTGAGATGCGCCTCTCTCCTCAATGACAAGTCGTAATCTGCATAATGATGAATTAGGTCCCTGAATCTTCTCTTATAGCTTTCCAAAACCCTAATTCACTGTTGAAACCCTAATTTGTTGTTGATCTTTACCCTCCAAGTGAATTTTACTTTATTTTATTAGTCCTTGATTAAATCACTTAATTAATTAATTAATTAATCATTTTACCTCTAAAAAGTGATTTATCCATCCTTATGGCTTCTTCGACCACTGAAAGTCACTTCTCATCATCTTATCCTGTAGTGCTCTTCTTCCCAATTCCGATGAGCTATTACACTAAGAGGTTTCTCCAAGTAATATGCCCATTATGACTTTCTTAGTGAAATTAATTAAGATATGACCCATAATAACTCAAAATTACAGAAATTGTCGGAATGCAATGAAACCAAAACCATGTTGTGCGGAATGGATCCTGATGATGAAGAATGCAAGTCAGGCCCAATAAAACCCCTCAATATCTCCTGAACTCTCTGTCACCCCTATCTAGCTACTCTAGCAGGCATAACACTCTGTAAAGTTATAATGTCCGAAAATGGGGACATTACATTCCTCCCTACCAGAATATTGCTTGTCCTCAAGCAATAACTGAATCCAACTACATATGATACCGGAGTCCCATATCCACCCCTGTGACACAAGGTAGACTCCCCTCAAGATGTGGTATCTCCAAGTGCTCACCATGCATGACACCCACATGCTCCTGATGAGTAGAATGATCAATGGCCGAGGAATCGCAGTCATCTCCCTGAGTAACCACTCTACTCGAAACTCAACTCCATCAAATGTTGAACTACCAAGCACTCCAATCCCTGGATCCCATATCAGAATGTCAACTACAATGCCCTGTGGAGTATAGTTCTGTAACATATCAACACCATGAGTCTCTTGCAAATAACACATGGCCTCAACCCGAAATGGGTTTATCCTACCAAACCATACCAAATTCAACACGACCCCCACCGATTGAACATGTTGTTTCCATAGTGAGGTACTATAAGACCTCAACGAATCACCAGTCAGTGACGTGCTCTCCCCAATACTGAAACTCAATGGAAAATCAAAGTGACTCCCCCCTCCAACCATCATCTCTTCTCCATCAGTCAATGAAATGCCCAGTCCTGTAATCCCAGGGTCCCATGCTAGTCTCTGACAGGGACCATCATGTCAATGTTGCTCTACTCTGATCATGACTGTCTGCTCAAAGTATCCATACTTGACCCTCCACTCCTGGATCCTCATAAGATGAAACAAACTATTGACCAAATGGACTCCTGGAACCCATGTCAAATTTTGACATTCATCACTTCCAATCCCCACTAACTGCTGGTGTGACCTACTGGTAACTATCGAAATCACTCCACCCTCATCTCAATGAGATTCTGAATATGTAGCAACCTTTGATATATCCTCTGTCCCATGGCCTAGGATACTCCCCATCACGCCCATGACCTCAACTGTCTGCCCCTGATGATCCACCCCTATCCTGATGAATGCAATCAAGACACTCCTGTCAAGTGGTCTCAGCCTACCAAATCTCCATGTCAGTTGCCATTGTCTAGCTCCCCCTGTGTTGTTGTCAATGATGAAAGTATCGGGAAAGGCTATCACAAATATCTACAACCAACTATAGGAAGGGAAATTATCATATGCTTTGGTCAATTCAAAGGACTTAACCAAAATCTTTTCCATCAACACCCATGGTAAATAATCGCCTGTACTCATCATTGAACACCAACCATCGGGTACAATGGTAGGTACCTCCACCAACTGCGGGTCAATCATTCTCCATCCATCATCACTCATGCAACTGCTGC
This sequence comes from Picea engelmannii, assembly GCA_009831015.1. NCBI lineage: Eukaryota > Viridiplantae > Streptophyta > Pinopsida > Pinales > Pinaceae > Picea > Picea engelmannii. Next base: position 246,184 of record ML793483.1, on the reverse strand, counting down.
TACAGTGAAAGTGATCTCCCATATCTGTATACTTTTACAAGGGAGAAGAATCTCCATGCTCTACTAAGTACATCTCCTCCTTGCAATCCAGTGCATCCCCCTGAATCCAACTGTACAACTCTATATGTCTTTGTGAACTACCACTCATCACGGTGTGCCCCTGCATACTCATGTGATCTCATGTATACACCTGTAACATCCTGGATCCTGGGTGTACTACGGGGTCATCCTCTACATGAACGTCAACCAATCCTAGAACACAAATGGGAGTGTCCTCATAACTACCCCTGGCTCTAGAATCCCCATGTGTACGTGTGTGCTCAACTGTATCAACACCCCTCGTGAAGGGTGGTTCCTATGACCTATGGACATCCTCATGTATCTCTGAATCATATCTTTCCATACTCATTAGTGATCTTGGGTACTCATGCTCCTCCCTCAACTGGTGCTCCACTACTAAACCACCAACATCCTCTCGTAATGTGGCTAAGGGATATATCTGACTCTCTACTGAAATAGATGTAGTGGATCTCTGTCTAATTTCCTTACGGAGCTCCTCTGATCTGGACTCTGATTCTTGAAGGGTTTTCTGTGTGCCTTTCGAGAATCTTCGTGTGCTCACGAACTCATGAGTGAGTCGGTCCACTCAACCTCCTGCTCCCTTAGTTCCCTATGATACATCTCACCAACCTCCAATAGGTAATCCCTATCCCTCAACGATTGTTGGTAGTCGACCACCATCACAATTACTCTCTCGTTGAGTGTATATAAGTCATCAATGACAAGTCCCCCATATGAACTATCTTGTGCCATTGAGGCCCTCCAACAATAACCTGCCACCAATGCATGTGTATCATCAATGCATCTAGTGGTTGCCATGATCATGTCCTCATTAACTCTCAATTGTCTTGCTAAGTGTCATGACTCCTGGTCACAATCCCATTGAGGTGCTACCTCATGCCTCTCACTACTAGTGTCAACAATGGAATCCCCAACAACACACTCCACAAAATATAAGGCACTGAACTTCCCACTGTCCCCTGTGCTACTAAGTCCTCTTGTATGCCACTGCATGCCATCACCAACTGTGACCCCTATCTGAATTGCACCATATCCTATATGGGCAGATGTATCCTCCTGTGCACTCACCCTACTTATATCATCTGCACCTAGATCCCATACAGATGTGTCCAGACACCTGTTATGGTCATTCCGACCAATAAGGATTGCATCCTCATCACTGTAGATCGATCCTGGGAGAAAGTGTCCCAACAAGTTGTCGGTCTCCACAACCTGGTCCATCAATGGAATCTCCAAGATTGGTGATTCACTCTCCTCATACTGATAGGTATGTGTAAGGTCAACTATCAGCAAGCCATACCTCTCCTCCTCGGTCTACAGATCCATATGTTCCTTGTGTACAATCCCCACACAAGGCTCCTCTACCATATCAGAAATGCCACGGATATCCTCATGTGTCGTGGCTAGCATAGGTGACTGAGAAGATGAAAAATGTGGCTCACTCATCATAGGAAGCTCATCATTCTCCATACGTGACTTCCTAGAAGCCATGTCTACACCCACCGATAGGGCATCCAACCTCCTAATCTCATAATGTCTAAGTGCCAACACATATGAATCCTCACAACTGTCACCACTATGTTGAAGTGTTGAATCCTCAACATTACTTGATGGGGAAGATGAAGGATATGCGCTATCATCCTGTCCATACAACTATTCCTCAGATGTGCAAGAGTCACTAGCCTTATCAGACTGCTCCAAATAGGCATCTATGGTTGCATTCACATGCATCTCCTCATCCTCACTATCATAGTGCACCTTCCATTTACCCCTACATCTGTGATTTGTCTTCCAGGGCACTTTGCAACTGTAGCAATGCTCCTTGCATCTAATGGGTGTAGGCTCCATCTGTGCTCCTATCAATCCACTCGTTGTTAATGATGTATCTAGATCCTTATATGATTTTCCCCTTAGGCTGGAAGGAAAACCAGCTTTGATACCACTGTAATGTTCCTGACTTGGCTTGTCTAGGAAATGTTGATAATGTGTATGTAGGATCTATTGTTTACAGCATAAATGATCATACAAATAATAAATGTGACAAAGGACTGCAAAGTTTTTATTATGATATCTCTGCGGATTACAATAGACCAAATGCAGCTGAATAAAATAATAGAACTCGGCTAGATCATAAGACAAAAGGATTTTAGCCAGAATACAAATAATAAACTAAAATATAATACCCAGAATATGTAAGCGCTGCAGAATCAATGGGTGCACTGGGAATATGGCAGCTCTGACGGTAACTGTTGGAAGCCTGGAAAGTTCACCCTGGGAGCTATACTTCTCAGAATGGCATGGAAACTATCCCAAATGATGTGCCTTGCTCTAGTCCTCAATATTGGTATCTGTGAAACCCCTCTGCTGATAAGTCTGGACCCCAGATGGATACCCTTGGGGGAATGCGCCCCTCTTCTTCTGAAAAAATGCATCCTAGTGATTCTACCGTCGGAATTGGATGAGATATGTCTGAAAATGACCGCCTTGGTCTACTGGGAAATGGGTTGGAAGGGTTTCCCTGAATCTGGTCTGATGCTCTCTCTGGAACCCCAAATGTGCCTACCAAAAGTGTTGCATGTCCAAGTCTGGAAAATCCATCCCAGTTGATTCCTCAGTCGAAATGTGATGAGGAACCAGGAAAAAGATGCACATTTCCCTCCTCTCAAATGGGTCGGAGGGAAATCTTGGAATTCCTCGTGGATGGGGTAAGTCGACCTAAAACCTGCTCAGAAGTTGTGCCCTCCCTCTGGATGAATGTGCCCTTGCTGCTGAACACTATGTAACTGTTGTTGAAGAATGATGGAAGACTCGAATGATCTTCCGAGTTACTAGGGTGTGTCTCTCAACACCGAAATCATTGAACTGGTGTCTTCCACCTGGAATCCACTGAACTATCTCTCCTGAGATGTGCTTCTCTCCTCAATGACAAGTCGTAATCTGCATAATGATGAATTAGGTCCCCGACTCTTGTATTATATCTTTCCAAAACCCTAATTCACCGTTGAAACCCTAATTTGTTGTTGACCTTTTCCCTCCAAGTGAATTTTACTTTATTTTATTATTCCTTGATTAAATCACTTAATTAATTAATTAATCATTCTATCTCTAAAAAGTGATTTATCCATCCTTATGGCTTCTTTGACCACTCAAAGTCACTTCTCATCATCTTATCCTGTAGTGCTCTTCTTCCCAATTCCGATGATCTATTACACTAAGAGGTTTCTCCAAGTAATATGTCCATTATGACTTTCTTACTGAAATTAATTACGATATGACCCATAATAACTCAAAATTACGGAAATCGTCGGAATGCAATGAAACCAAAACCATGTTGTGCGAATGGATCATGATGATGAACAATGCAATTTAGGCCCAATAAAACCCTCAATATCTCCCGAAATCTCTGTCACCCCTATTTGGCTACTCTGGTAGGCATAACACTCTGTAAAGTTATAATGTCCCAAAATGGGGACATTACATATGGTGAATTAGTCTGTGGATATGTTGATTCTGATTTTGCACGTGATTTGGACAAGAGAAGGTCGACTTCATGGTATGTCTTTACTCTTGCAGGTGGAGCTATTAGTTGGATGTCAAAGCTACATAACATTGTTGTTTTATCCACTACAGAAGCATAATACTAGCTGCTTCTCATGCTTGCAAAGAGGAAGCTTGGTTGAAATGTTTTTTTGGTGAGTTTGGAAGGATGCAGGACAAAGTAAAGTTACTTTGTGATAGTCAAAGTGCTATTCACTTGGATAAGAATCCAACCTACCACAGTAAAACAAAGCATATACCTATCAAGTACCATTTTGTAAGATTGGTCATGGATGGACTTGAATTCTCTCTTGAGAAAGTGCATATATCAGAGAACTGTGCAGACATGTTCACAAAACCAATACTATTAGAGAAGCTACGATGGTGCTTGGCTTCTCTTGGCTTGCAGAAAAGGTGATGAACAAAAAGAGGAACAAGGTATCGGGTTAATTGTTGTCAAGGTGGATATTGTTAAATGGTGACAACAAATTTCCCACGATTAGAATTGAGATCCTATTATTCAACATTGGTTGTAACTATTGAGACCAAGTTAGAATATTGATAGGATTGCATTTAATAATCAGTTTCCTGTGTAAATGTATACAAATTTGTGTAGGCCTGAGGCAAACAATGAGATGTGTGAGTGAGTTGTTGTAATCTCCATGATCTGCATAATAAGACAACTAATGCCTGCACTTGGTGGATGTAGCCCAACATTTGGGTGAACCATGTGAAATCTCTGTGTTTCTTAACTGAGTGTTTATTGATTGTTTTCTGTGAATTGTGTTTTCCACAATTTCAATTCTAACACAAACTTATTCTTTATTTATATTTTTCTTTCCTTGTGCAATTGATAGTCATGATTTTTAGATAGAACTTCATACTTGTTAAATATAATGTAACCTCAACAGCCTGACTGTACACTGCCAGTTGTCCTGGCCAGCTGTACTATAATTTCTTGATGTTCTTGATTTGCTTGAGCCTATTTAGCTCAACTCTTTTCTCTTTTCTCATATACTCTTTTCCTCATATACATAATATACTGAATACTATTTTTTGTTCTGCTCCTTCTCTGTATTCTCTGCTTCTCAATTTATCATGGTATCAGAGCATCATATATAATCCTCTTCACACAGTCTAGAGAGAAGCACGATCCTAAGAAGCACACAACTTAAACTGTGAACGAGAGCATGAGAGCACAGTTTCTTCACAAGGCTTGGAGAGCAGTCTATCAGTCTGCTCAAAAGATCGTTGCAGACAAAAAGTGCGAGGAAGCAGAAACTACAGAAGGCAGAAACAATAAAGAATCATGAACATTTAAAGATTCATGAAAGATTCACGAAGAAGAGTTGCAAAAGGTAGAAACAATTAAATATATGTGAGTTCTTTAAAGAATTCGTGAAATTCTTTCCAATTCGTGAAAGATTCACGAATTTCCTTCTTCAGGAGAAAATATTTGCAGAGGCAGCAAAAAAAACACGCTAAAGAAGCAAAGGACATGCAGTCACAGCCGTAAGATCGGTCCTTCTAACAGATCTGAGGTGTTAATCGAGTTCAAAAAGGACGAGGAGCATGCATTTTAAGTTTTCGACATTTCGTGGACTGAGAAACATAAGAGGGAGAGTCTTTCGACTCCCAGAGATGTGAAACTGCGAAAAATAGCTAGCCATTGGATCTAGAGCGCAGTGGCATGAGAGTCGCTGGATCAAGGATACATGCATGGGGTTTAGTCCCTGGGAGACGCACAGAATATTTGATCTGAGCTGTCAGATGTCGTACTAGTAACCGCAGTCCGTTGGACCAGGTGAAGCTTCACAAAAGATAACGGTGGGACAATTCAAAGTCTCAAACCACGAGAGGAAGGATCTGAGTCGTTAGATCTCACATAAAGGACTGATAGCCATCGGATCCGGAAAGAGAAGAATGAGGTTTAACCCTCATAGAAGCAAAGGAGAGGACTCAACAAAATCTCGAAAGCATCGGGACCATCCACAGGAGGACACGTGGCAAGTGGTCAAGGTTTTGGGGAAAGGCCCGAAAGATTTTGAACCATCAATCACAGGCAGATCTGGACCGTTGGTTCACATCACGATTTTGGGTATCATGAGTTGGAAGGACATAATTCCTTGTCTCCCAAAACCTCGAATAGAGAAATAGAGAAATAGTGAGGCCGGACGTGGACCATAGATCTCAGGGGTTATTGTGAGTCGTTGATTGAATGCCAAGACATTTCAGCATTTCGACAATTGGGGATTCGAAAGACAAAGGAATGGGACTCTTGCATCGCGATTCCCTGAATTGGGAAACCATGAAAGAACCAAGATCGTTAGATCAAGGAAGGCTCAAAGATGTTGATCTCGTAGTAGATACAATTTCAGACTTTCAGCAACCGGGAGTTAGAGGGGCAAGGAGTTAAAACCTCCACATCGCCAAATCATGAAAGTCGGTAGCGCTTTGGTGTTAAGCACGTCGACACAGAGTGGTGGTCACATGGATGGAGGCTAAGGGAGGAGCCAAAGCCCGTTAAGCCCTTTTCGGCATTTCGGGACCCAGGAGTTCGAAGGACCTAGAATCATTGCAGCCGGAATCACGAAATCGTGAACTACGAAATCCCAAAAGGATGTGGACCATTAGATCATAAGAGGATCTGGACTGTCGATGTAAGCGCCATCGCAATTTCGGCTACCGAGAAATCAGAGGCAAGAGTCTTGTGAACTCGCGATACACGAAATTATGAAATAATAGGAGTCGTTGATCGAGTATAGATATGGACTGTTAGATCTCCGATCGTGGAGGATCATATATTTTTGATCACGATATTCCAAAGAAACTGTGGCCGTTGATCTCAAATCAACGAGGATCGTTGATCCTTGAAGCAATTTCGCATTTCGGCTATTCGAAGGAACTACTACCTTCAGTGTAAAAAATGTGAAGTCTCGAAACGCGAAATCTTGTAGCGCCTGGTTTTTTATCCCATGGTCATATGAGAAGATAAATTTTTATTGGCTCTCGAGTAAACTCAGAAAGCCCTATTCCGCCATCAAAGGGGTTATAGTTGTTGCAGTGTTACAATTTCTAAAGAACAGAGCTCAAATCTCTGAATCAACAGATCTTGCACTCGGATGATCAGATCCAGCCAGATCGAAGTCAAACAAGTGGTGTACACAACATTTTTCGGTCTGAAGTCACTGGAAGAAATTTGAAGACCTGGTTTTATGCGCAGGAAACGTGTAAATAAGAAATTTTCTAACAATTTTTTATGTTTTTTTAAATTCTTTAAAGATGTCCACATCTAGCAATTTAGGAGCAACTTAAGGTCCGATTCTTCTTGGAAAGAATTATGAGTTTTGGTCTCTTCGAATGAGATCCTTCTTGCAAGCAGAAGAGTGTTAGGATCCAGTGGATCTTGAATATGTGGAACCAGGTCTAGCATACCTTTCCACCATGACAAACCAACAGAGAACTGCTTAGGCAACACAGAGGAATAGAGAGAATAAAGCCAAATTCTAGATTCAAAATTCAGTGGATGACTCGATTTTCTAAAAAATCACACGCGATGTTACTTCAAAACAGGCCTGGGACATCCTTAAATCTCCTTACCAAGGAAATGACAGGGTCAAAACAGTCAAACTGCAGACCTTGAGGATGCAATTCGAGACTTTAAGAATGACAGAGTCTGAAAATGTGGATCAGTTTATGAACAGAGTCATGGGAATCGTAAACCAGATCAGGTTGACTGGTGAAGCCATCCCTGATCAACGCATTGTTGAGAAAGTCCTTAGAAGTCTACCAAATAAATTTGAAATGGTTATTACATCAATCCTTGAATCCAATAATCTGTCACATTTTTCAATAGATGAACTAATTGGTTCCCTGTTGACACACGAGACCATACTGCATCTCACAGATGAGTCAATCTCCAATGCCTTCAAAACTCAATTCTCCTTCAGCAGAAGGAGAGGCAAAGGGAGAAGCAGAGGTCACCAAGGAAGAGGGAGCAATCCAAGTAACCCTCACTCCAGTGGAGGACACATGCAACAGATCCCGAATCAAAATTTCCAAGGTCACAGACAACAGAATCAGAATCAGAGTTTCCAACCTCCAAGAGGCAAAGGGAGAAGATCAAATGACAAATCAAGCATACAATGCTATTACTGCAAAAAGTATGGGCACTATGAATCTGAATGCAGGAAGAAGCAAGCAGATCGACTCTTAGGCA
>ML793483.1:207969-228469 GCA_009831015.1 Picea engelmannii | reverse complement strand
TAAAAAAAATCAGAAGAATTTAAAATGTTTTGTAATATTTATATAGTAAATTTGATATTTTAAAAATAAAAATTATTTTGGTATTTGAAAATGATTGACATTATTAGTAGTTAATTTTTTTTATAATATTTTTAAATGTTTTGTAATATTTATATAATAAATTTAATTTTTTAATTGGGTTTAGTTTGAGTGGTTGAAATGAATGATTATAATAATAATAATAATAATAATAATAATAATAATGTACCAAGGTACCCTTAACCTCTTAAAAGGAAACACATGTTCTTAACCATTAGGCCCACATTCAGATTTTAATCACCCTATTGTTGATTCACCAAAATAAATTTAATATTTTAAAAATACAAATTGTTTTTTCAATATTTAAAATTTATTAATTATATTTTATAATTAGTTAAAAACAATAACATTTAAATAAAATGTAATTAGCTAACATTTTGCATTGAGTTACACCTTTTGATAATGTGTGCCAAATAGTTATGTAGGGATCATAAATGCAATGTCAAATTGTTCTACTAAGATGACCTTTACTATGCCTTGATTGCTGATTCCCAATATCACAACTCATTCCCACCCCTATGCATTGAAACATATTGTGGCACTCTTGCTCCCAACTCTCTCTACTTGATGAAATTCATGGGCTAGATTCACCTTCTCAAAGGAATTTTTGAGAAAATTTGAAAGTAAAGTTGTGGATGCCCCGCATGAGTTTGTAAAATAGTAAGAGAATATGAGAAGAAAGTTCTAAGAAAAAATCCAATGGCAATGGTAAGAAAGAGAAAAATTCTAGAGAGGTTCCGCATAAATTCAAGGCCTATTGAAGTAGTGACAACCAATTTGGACCAAACACCCTTAGAGATCTAAACTTTTGAAGAGGTTTCACTTTCATTTATCATGGACATTCTACTTTTAATTTCTTATTGGTGTTATCTTTGTTTTTTTCTCTCACTATGGATCCTTTTGAGAACAAGTATTTTCCAATACTATTTTATCCAATTGCATTTTTCTTCATGTAGACTCATATTAACTTTCTATCTATCTATCATGTGCTCGGACGAATCAAATTCCTAAAGATGCAAATAGTTTTTTAGAGTATAAACCTTGATGAGATGTTTGCATCTGAGGATTTGAGCACATAAGCGTAACATCCCCGTTACCAAACTGCTCTGATACAAATTTGTAGCATCCCTTTTCCCAAACTGCTCTAATACCAATTTGTTTCTTTACCCAACCTACTACTGAGCAATGCTACTCCAATATCCACTGCACAAGTTATACTCTCTAATAATAATTATGTGTAGCAATGCTTGAAGTAACACATTTAGCCCCAAGCTAAGTCACACCACACAAAATTTCCTCGTTTTACATAACTTAAAACAACTGAAGTAACACAATGCAATTGCACGCCCTTACATAGTGAGCACATTGATTTATTGTGCATGTATTATATATTGAACAAGAGATAACTACTACACACACAACCATATTGGCATCACACACCAATTTTGTTTTCCTTATGCGTGGAGATTGTTTCCTTGTCTGCACAAACGAATCCAACCTCCCATGCACAAAAATTATTTCTCTACACAAACGACCATTATAAAATTCTCTTGGAGACTCATGACCATTATCATAAGGTCAAATTAATAGGAAAGATAACAACAACATTCATACGTATGCACAACTACAAATATTGAGTATCAACACCACACATACATGTGGAAGCAACATAAAACAAAATAACAACAATTACTTATATGGAACAACATATATTTACACCCATATTAAATACAAGTAATTGAGCACATTGTAAATGAGACAAGCACATAAAGACACTTATATTTTATGAAAAGTAACCAATTGCACGCAAAACTCAGACATTCCTCCCAACCATAGACTCTGTTGCTCATATAATTTTAACAACAGGTCCGATAATTGATAGAATTGTTCAGTTCAAAGTGCACGTTGTTGTAACTAGTCTACAATATTGCATTCCCCATGTGCCTGTTACACCCAAGGAATTCTTCCCCTTCTCTTCTCAACAATCCCTTCAATTCCCCACTTCCCTTCTAGGGCTCTAACAATAGGTCAGATAAGAAGTCTCAAATCCTTGCAACTAATGTTGAGTGCACCTTTGAACAATTCTCATTAGAACTCTCACCAGGAGAGAATTCTCATAGGCTTGACAACCTGTCTCTTCAATAAAAATATATATCATTGAGAGATACTGGTCGCAGGCCTGAAAACTCGCCTCTTCAACAACAAATACCTCTATTACAATATAGAAAAAACATTTACAGTATTTTCTCTACGGATAAGGTAATACTCAGAATTCCCAGATGGTCTGACTCCTTTTGCACATGAGAAAAATGAATGACTCCTTCCCCCATAATGAGTTCTTTCCCCCAAATAAATTAAGGCTAACAATATATATTGCATCCATTAAACTAGACACTTACCTTTAGAACCAGCTTTAGCCACTTTGTGACTTGTTCTCATCCCTAAGAAACTTAGGATAAATAATTATCCATAATGCCCTTTTCTGGAAATACTAAAAAAATATTCCTTGAGAGTTAAGTGCCCACCCTTTTTCCCTTATCCGGTGGAGTTAACCCCCATCTTTTTTTGTTTGATCTATCTGCGTGAAGCGATGTGATAATATTGATAACTTGAGTATGATTACACTTTACAAGGATAGGTGCACTCGCATATTTACGTCCTGACTCACTAGCCTCATAAGCACATAGGATCTTTGACCTCCAATATATATATATATATATATATATATATATATATATATATATATATATAACTCGACTTGATGTGCACTTCTAGGTAATCCATGCGCACTTACTCAAGTGTGCACAACAATGTCAAATGTGTGCATCGTTCCTTTGATGTGAAACCATGTGCACTTACTAGGGCTCTGGTGTGTGCAAAACCAAACCTTGGTATTAACGACTCACCAATCTATATTTGCATTTCCAATTGTTACCAATGGCTTACCAACCTATATGTACAATTACAAAGGGTTTAGATTAGGGAAATTACATTCCCATTCCTCTTATTTATGCATTGTACTCAATACATTCTATACACATGTACATACGAAACTTCAAAAATCTTCAAAAAGATGTGGGTACCCTACCCGCATAGCATCCTCACACTCCCAAGTTGCATCCTCAAGACTGTACCATGTCTATTGGACCTTTACTAGCTCCATGGATCGATTCTGGAGATGTTTTAGTTTCCGATCCAATACACAAACTAGTCGCACTCGAAAATCACCCTCTGGCTACACTTGAATCACATTCCAATCAATAATATGATTATCATTATGTACGTAACTTTTAAGCACTAATACATGTAAGACATTATGAATACACAAGGATGCAAGCAATGAAAGCATATATGTGATAGGACTAATCCTCTTTAGGATTTCAAATGGCTCACAGTAGCGCACTGCCAATTTAGAACAATTTCCCAACTTTAGGTAAGTACATATGGATTTGACTTTTAAGAACACATGGTCTCCCACTTTAAAATCTCAGTGGGTTATTTCTTTATCTCTACATCTTCATGTCCTGGGAAGGCTTTAAATTCTACCTTTTTTTTTACCATTTGCTCCTCCATTTCTTGGAGAAGATCTGGTGGAACTACTACACGGTATGCTATTTTGTTCCAACTCACTGGTGTGTTTCACTTTCTACCATAAAGTGTCTTAAATGGGCTTATCCTTAAATATGTTTAATATACATTGTTGTAAGGAAACTCTATCAAGTGAATGTAGTTTTCCCATTTTGTTGGTTTATCTATCACATACATTCTGAACATATCTTGAATCACCCGATTTACCCCTTTTATTTGTCCATTTGACTTGGGGTGATATGTTTTTCTAAAGTTCGGACTTCTTCCAAATATTTAGAATAGTTATTTCCAAAATTTTGATGTGAACATGGAATCTCTATCAAACACAATTGTTTAGGTATACCATGCAACTTAGTGATTTCTCGCATGTATTTTTCAGCGATGTTGACTACCTTGTGCGCTGACATCAATGGAATAAAATGAGTATATTTAGTAAGTTTGTCCACCACTACCATAATAGAATCATGCTCCTCAATAGTCCTAGCCAGTTTAGTAATAAAATCCATGGTAACAACTTCCCAATTCCACTTAGGAATTTGTAATGGTTGTAGCAAATTAGTTGGATGTCTGTTCTCAACCTTGACCATTTAACATTCAAGGAATATACCAATAAAATAAACAACCTCGTTTTTCATGCTTGGCCAATAGTATTGTTTTTTTACTGCGACAATTTTCTTTTGGTAGCTTGGGTGTCTTGTATAAGGAACTTTATGCATCTCCGAGAATAACAAACTTTTCAATTCTTGATCATTTGGAACATAAACTCTACGCCTAAAAATGAGGATTTCATCCTCTTTTATATCATAACCTTCCAAATTTCATTGCAACTTACCTTGTTGTAAAGTCTCATTTATGTCCACATAGCGCTAATCTGATTTGACAACTTATAAAATTTTGTCACATAAAACTAATTTGTACATGCTAATGGATGTAGCGTGCATTCTTGCACCCTCATGCTGAGTGTGTAATCCACATTGTTATCTTTTCCCCTTGCATGATTTATGTGAAATCCATACTCAGTGAGGAATTCTAACCACCTTCTTTTTCTGGTATTTAAACTTGGTTGTACAAACAAATACTTCATACCAGAATGGTCTGATTTTAGCTCAAATATTTTACCCATGAGGTAGTGCCACCACATCTTCAAGGAATGCACTATGGCTACTAATTCTAAGCCATGAATAGCATAGAGTCTTCCATGATATTTTAACTTTCTTGATTCATAGCATATCACATGCACATTCTGATTAAGGATTCCACCAAGCCCTTCCTTACATGCATCTGTGCACACAAAGAAGTATTCATCTGAATTGATAATTCTAAAAATTGACACACTTGTCAATGAACTCTTCAAGGGATGAAAAATCCATACAAAATCCGAAGTCCATTAAAATCATGCACCTTTCTTTTGCAAGGATGTAATTGGATGCACAATATTTGAGAATCCCTCAATAAAACTTTTGTAATAACCTACAAGTTCCATAAAGGTCCTCACCTCTACGACATTTCTTGGTGTCGACCATTGCTTAATGGATTTTATCTTTTCCGTATCTAAAACTATTCCTTCCTTGGAAATGATATGACCCAAATAATGAATATTCCACTGATAAAATGAGCACTTGTTCAACTTTGCATACACTTAATGTTCTCTTAAAACTTGTAGCACCATCCTCAAGTGTTTCTCACACTCTAATTCAGGCTTCGAATAAATAAGTATGCCATCCATAAATACAATTGCAAACTTTTCTAAGTAATTTCTGAAAACTCCATTTATCAAACACATGAAGACAACTAGTGCATTTGACAACCCAAAAGTAACCATTGTGAACTCATAATGTTTGTACCTTGTTTTGAAGTCAGTATTGTTGATATCTTCTTCTTTAATTCTCACTCGATGATATCCACATATGAGATGAATCTTTGAAAATATCAACATTCCCTTCAACAAAATAGAGAGGTAATCTATCCTTGGCAAAGGATACACTTTCTTTACTATTACTTTTTTCAACTGCGTGAAGTCAAAACAAAGTCCCAACGTACCATATGTCTTCTTCATTTACAATACTAGGGAACTCCAAGATGAAACACTTGGACGCATATACCCCTTATTCAAAATCTCTTCGAGTTGCATATGCAATTCCTTTAGCTCTGTCATACTCATTGTATAAGGATTCTTGGATGCAGGTGACACTCCAAACATCAAATTTATAGAAAAATCAATATCTCTTTTTCATGGAAACCCCTATATCTCTTTAAATACATCCTCAAATTATTTCAATATTGTGAAGTATTCAATATTTGACACTTTATCCTTAGGTGTCTCTTCCATGTGCGCTGCAAATACTTGAAATCATTTTTTGTAACTTTTCTTCAATTTCAAGGCTGAAATTTCTCTCATAAATACAACTCTTGAAATTCCTTGAACTGCTCTTAAGTTTCCTTCCTCATATATGCAAGCAAATGCCTTATTTTAATAGTCTAGAACAACATGATGTTGGTCCAACCAATCCATACCAACGAGGAAATCATATGAGCCCATAGATATGATATTCAAATAAAATTTTGTGCACAGTCCATTCATTTCCATTAGACATGCCTTAACCATCGCATTAATTTTCTTTTTTTATACTGTAGCTAAATACACCAACCAAGGTTTTCCAAGCTTAATTCTTGATAATTGGAATCTTTCCACCATCTTAGGATCTGGATAACTATGAATATCTCTTAATATCCACTTCAATCATGTGCAAATGAAGCTCATCTTTCTTGTTATCTAGGGTTGCATAAATCCTTAGTACATTTCTTCCCATGTCTTCAATTGTCACAACTTGTTGAACATTATGCATAGTCCTCACTTTTTCACATCTTTGAGGGTAATCTTTGTGCATATGATCTCTGCCACAACGTCAACATTGAATAGATTGTTGCCTTGGTTTTTTGCCCACTGTCTCCATCATTTTGGGCTCATGGTGAGTTGGCTGTCGTTGCGTAGTATATCAGAAGAAATGGTGGCTTAGCCTCCTTCTTCCTTTGTTCCACCTTTCTTTTCATCTTCTCTTCCCAAGCCTTTTGGAAAGTCACTATTCTACTTTGTTGATCATAAGGACATTTAGTGCAACTTAGGGTTTCCTCCAATGTCTTGGGATCATCATATTGTACCTTGTCACACATAAATCATGGTATCCCACTTAGGTACCTCTGAATTTTAACTTTCTCATCCTTTATGAATGCGACATATTTCAACAGCTCTAAGAATCTTCTTTCATACTCATATATTGTCATACTCCCAAGCTTGATTTCAAAGAACTCCTTTATTTTCTTATCATAGTATCGCTTGGTTAAGTATTTCCTTTAAAAATACCACTTGAACTCCCTCGAGGTAACCTTTTAAAAATACCACTTGAAATCCCTCCAGGTAACCTTATTCTCATCAATGTGTTGTAATTGCATGAACCGATCCCACTACATTGATGTTTTTCATTTTAGTTGATAGATGAAAATTCTCCTTTCTACCTCGATAGAATAATTATGGAGTTGGAAGTACTTAATCATACCCAGTGGCCAAGTCTTTGCATATTCATTCTTTTTGTGATCACCGTCAAAGGTAGGAGGTTTGATCTTATTCATTTCTCCTTGTAAATCATCCACCCAAGTCCTTCTCCTATGCTTTCTGACAACAAATGGACTTGAACTACTATGCACTTTCCTAAATGAATTATTTGGTGAGTGAAGATGATGTCTATCAATATTTCTTATTCCCCTTCTCTTCTCATCATGATACTTGAGACTTCTTGACCTACTTTTCTCTCTTTCCTTATTCATTTTATTTTCTATTATTTCTAAGCTTTGCATCAACTTGACATTGAGATGATCTTGCTACTCTTTGGCTTTCATAAGCTTTTCATTATCAACTCTATAGCCAAGGAATTTTTTGCAGCCCCTTTATGTTTTCTACCAAGTTAATACACTCCTTGGATTTTTTACCATTAGCACAAAAATCGACATACATTTCTTCGAATTCTTCACCATGGATAAAAACACTTTGCGCATATTCCATGTTTTTTTACTTTCAACGCTAATTTTTTTCTTCTCTAATCATTGTTAATTTTTCAAAACGTGGAGGCAATAAGATTTGTTAAATGAATTCATGCAATAACTTGATGAAAACTCTACATCATTTTGTCATAAACCCTTCTTCTGAATCCCATGCATGCACTAGTATTCAACACATGTCAGTGCCAATGTCAATATTTGACATATGCACCACATATCAGTATCGTGCAAGAACCATATTTTTTCTCTGCACAACCCCAATCTTTTGTGAGCACACCCATGAACTATCAATTACAATGCATTTATAGTGTCATATTGTGCAATGTATATAATTTAGTGCACACACTTGTGCATTCTTATTTTATGTGCACCATGGTTGTTCCTTAAAACCAAATCCAACCACTTATCAGATCAATTTTTTCCTTAAATAGAAACTCGACCCATGCATGCTCAGTGTTGAAATAGTAGCTCTAATAGAAATTTGTAACATACCCATTACCAAACTGCTCTGATACCAATTTGTAACATCACCATTATCAAACTTCTCTGATACTAATTTGTAATCTTACCCAACCTATTACTGAGCAATGTTGCTCCAACATATAATGGGAAGATTCTACTCTATAATTATAAGTTTGCGTAGTAATACTTGAAGTAACGCACTCATCCCCAAGTTGAGTTGAACCACACAAACTTTCCTCTTTTTACACAACTTAAAATAGCGAAAGTAACACAATGCAACTATGCACCCAAGCATATTCAGCACACCACTTTATTGTGTGTATTCCATATTGAACATGAGATATGGCATCACACACCAATTATGTTTTTATTATGGGTGCATAATGGTTCCTTATGTGCACAAGCAAATCCAACATATTGTGCACACAAAGTACTTCCATGTGTGAACGACTATTCTAACATTCCCTCTAGACTCAAACCATTATCATAAGGTTAAATTACTAGGAAAGATAACAACAATAGTCATACGCATGCACAACTACAAATGTTGACTATCAACACCACACATATGTCTGCAAGAAACATAAAACAAAATAACAACAAATACTTATATGCAACAACATAATAGAATTACACCCATATTAAACACACATAATTAAGAACACATTAAATGAGACAATCTCTTAAAGACACTTATCTTTTATGAAAAGTCACCAATTGCACATAGAACGCAACATTCATCCCAATTATAAACTATTTTAATCATATACTTTAAACAACAGGTCACCCTCGAGATGGGGTTTAACTCCAATAGGGAAAAGTGGTTCCTAAATCCAAGCTAAGGTCTGATAATTAACATAATTGTTCAGTAAAAGGTGCCCACTACTGTAACTTGTCTACAGTCTCATTCCCCACATTCTTGTTACAAACAAGGAAGTGTGCCCCTTATATATTGAGAAGTCCCCCGGCTACCCCACTTCCCTCTGATGTTTCCAACAACACGTCAAATAGGAAGTATTAGATCCTAGTAACTAATTCTTAGTGCACAAGGGAACAATTCCTAGCAAAAATCTCACTAGGAGAGAAAGCTCACGGGTCTGACAACCCACCTCTTTGACAAAAAATCTCTCACCTAGAGAGACTTCTCATGGGCTTGACAACCCTCATTTTCGACAACAAATACCTTCATTACAATATAGAAAAACCCCTTACAAGATTTGGTCTGCAGATAAGGTAATAGTCGTAATTTCTAGATGGCCCGACCCCTTATGCACATGAGAAAAATGAGTGACTCCTTCCCCTCGAATGAGTTCTCTCCCGCAAATACACTAAGGCCAACTAGATATATTGGATGCCTTAAACTCGACACTTGTCACCTTTAGAACTAGCTTTATCCACTTGGTAACCAGTTCCCATCCCTTGGGAACTTAAGATAAATCATTATCCATAATACACTTTTTCAAAAATATTAATAAAATTTTCCTAAGACTTAAGTCCCCTCCCTTTTTTCCTTTTCTCGTGGAGTTATCCCCCCATTTATTTTTGTCTTCTTAGTCTACTCACAACGATGTGATAATATTAGTAAATTGAGTTTGATTACACTTTACAGGGATAAGTAAGCTCAGTGGCCTATTTGTTTCCCAGATGACGTGCCTGATAACCACATAGGCTCTCCAACCTTCAATATATATATATATATATATATATAACTCGGCTCGATGAACATTACCATGTAATCACCGTGCACATACTCAAGTGCATGCAACAATGTTAAATGTGCACACCCTTCCTTTGATTTGCAACCATGTGCATTTACCCAACACATCACTATGAAATGTGTGCACCCTTTCATAGATAAGAATCCCCGTGAACTATTCTAGTGTAGGCAAAACCAAAAAATTGTATTAATGGTTCATGAGCCTATATTTACATTTTAAATTGGTACCAATGGTTAACCAACCTATATGTACAATTACAAAAGGGTCGGATTAGGGACACTACAAGAAGAAATTACAAGTGTCAACTCCATGTTGAGTACGGAAGGAATTACACTTGAAATTTTTTAACTTTCACTTGTACAACTTGAATGGGCCTAATGGTTATGAACATGTGTTTCCTCCTACTAGGTGGGAACTTGAAATCACCTCCATATACTAGAAAGCCAATTTAGATGTATGTAGGAGACTATTTCATATTTATGTAAAGATAGCTTACTATCATGAAACTCGTATTTATTTGAAGCGTTATTAAGAAACCAAGGAAAATCCTTGGTTAACAACAAATGCTTGAATGCATGGCATTTTTAAAAAAAAAATATGAGATATTGTTAACAAGGAATATCTTTTGTTCTAACTAATTATTCTCATTAGAAAATTAATCCGATGGTATAGAAAAATTTTAACTGACTTAAATCTTGCAAATTAAATATAAATTTACTAAGTTATCAAGAGAGACATCATGAACTATATCACAGAATTTCATTTTTTTTTTTTTACTGGGGGAATCGGCAACTCGGAGTTCTCGTACTCACGTGACATGGGGTCGATCCCCATCAGATACCACTATAACCCTAGGTGCAACCACCCAGCCCGCAAGAATGGCGCACGAGTAAATCCGGGTGAGAATCGAACATGAGACTTCATTTTTACAAATTTCCTTCCATTTACATGACACTTGCCAATCCATCTACACCCGTCCGGGCTTGAATTTGAAGGACATGGGGGTGGTATTTGATCCACTTATGTGTGCATGGATCACGATACCATTTAATATGGTATCTATGGGTGCAACCACACGTTTGACCACTACCTCAAGGTGTCCCCATGGCTCCAAATAAAGCCCTCATGAGAATTGAACCTTGCCCAATGGTGAAAAACTCCTTGCTTTCCACCATTGGATCCAACCCCTTTGGGATTATAAATTTGAAGGACATGGGGGTGGGCTTTGATCCACTTATGTGTGCACGGGTCACAATACCATTTTAATATGGTATCTCTGGGTGAAACCATATGTTCGACCACTACCTCAAGGTGTCCCCATGGCTCCAGGTAAAGCCCTCACGAGAATTGAACATTTCCCAATGGTGAAAAAATCCTCGCTTTCCACCATTGGATCCAACCCCTTTGGGCCATATAATTTCATTCAATTGAATCCATCTCCACTAATATCTCATAGAATTCATTCCATTCAAGTCATCTCCACTAAAATCTCGTCGTTAACCAGGTAATAATAAAATTGGAGATGAAATGTTTAATAAGCACTAAAGAAAAAGGAGTTCATGAAGAAGATGACATATTAGAGGCCAATGCCAAGCCATGAAATCAGCAGACCATTATTTCTAGGTCACGCGTATAACTTCTATTCATAAGAGACTTTCTAAATTACGAAAAATTGCTTTTCCTATAGGGTAAACTAGGATGGTTCCCTCTCTAATCTCGTGGGAAAGGTTTCTACTTCATATAATAGAATTTATTTGTATTGTATGGTTATCATCTTAATCAACTAAACACAAGGCAATGACATTTCTTCTTTATCATATAGAGTGTAAAACTAGCACAACCAATTAAGTTAGTGTAAAACTAGCACAATCGATTAAGTTGGTTGATCTACCCAGATAGGCCATATTAATCACTAATATTGATAGCTTTTATAATAAATATGTAATATTTGGTTTGGGTTAGGATTTAAAATTAGGGATAGGGTTTTAGATTTTCTCCTTTTTTCCAAGTTTCCAAATTAATGGGATATAAATACAAAACAAATCTTTCATTAATCTTGATACTGAATGTATAAACTAATTAGAATAATGATTGTGCTAGCATGCAACAATGATATGGTTGTGATGAATGAGTTGATAGGTTCTTTGAGTATATCATGGTGATATTTATCACTTATTTCGTTCGAGTTGCCAACTTCATGAGTTGGGACTTCTCCCATATAAACAATATGAACCTTCACAATTAACAAAAAGTATTTTGCACTATGAAGAAGAGACTACAATTGGTGTTGGGAGTCCTAAACATGATATATGTGAGAATAAATCACCTTTTTGTTAGAGTGTACACTAATTATCAGCAACAAGAAGTGGGCTTTACACTAATTAACATCAAGTGGGATTTACACGAATTACCATGAGCAGCAAGTAAGAAGCCAAAATATTTCAAGGAAAAAATGCACTGTTTTGTTTATGGTGATGGAATTTAAAACAAAATAAAAATGAAGAAAACTCTACGATTAAATACTCCAGAAAATAAAATAGGCCCTATCTTCTAATAAAAGTGTCGACGATATTTACCCAATCGCTGTGGTATTGGAAACATGCCAACGAATTTCCTCATGTGGTCACATGCACATGCATGCAGCTATGTTAATGTGCATGCATGCAATCTATTTATGAACTGTTCGTGTAACTGAGTGATAGATGTTATATATACGAGCATACCCATAGAGGTAAGAGTGCAATGTGTAGTGAGTGTGTGAGAGAAAGACTCGATAATGAGGTTTTGTGTGTATGAGAGGAAAGGGTGGTTGTATGCCTGGGTTGGCTAAATTGTAATTCTCCCTTGAATAAAAGAATATTGATTATCATTGCCCATGGTTTTTTCCCTCATTGGGTTTCCACATAAATCACTCTATCAAATTGTGGTTTATTGTTCATGGTTTGATGTGTGCTTTTTCTTGTTTTGATGCTATGTTTTGCTTCCACTACCCAACAAGTGGTATCAAAGTGCATAGTTGAAGAATTTGAGAGCAAAGGAGAAAAGAATCCGATCGCTGGATATGAGAGCAGGTTAACCGAGCCGAGCAGATTTGTGTGAGTTCAAGAGATTCATTGGACGAGATCTTCTATGTGAAAGAAAGAGCATCCAATTCCATGTTGTGAGGGCGATTTTCTATGGAAATTGGGGCGAGGAGATCCATGTGCCGAGTGCATGAGGGTGATAGTTTCTTGTCTTTCATGGGCCAGCCCGGTCAAGGGGGGGGGCGGAATAATTCACTCGTAAACTTTATGTGAAGTCGAATTTCCAAGAACATCGTGACCTACACATTCCGGGAGGCATGGTAGCCCTAATTAAAAGCTCATCACTCTTTGAGGTATATGGGGGGAGCGATACAGGTGGATCATCGCTCTTTACAGCCTAAGGAAGACATGATATGAGTAGATAATTCTCAGATCATTGACAATGTTGAGGGTATGTTATTCACATGAGGTATGAAAGTGGACTCTTAAAGGATAGTAGCATTATGTAGAAGAATCGTTTTTACTATGCACATGGGAGGATCGCTTTGGTAAACTAAAATGGGTGGAGGATGTTTTAATAACTTATTTTCTTAGAGATGGAGCCTCTTTGTTTTGGTAAAAGGTTTTGAATATTAATTTTTCTTTTTAAATCTTTTAACTAACGTTTTGGAAGAGGTTTGCATAGGTCACTGGTAACTCGGTCACCATTGGTTTTTTGTAGGAAGATTCAGGAAGAGGTCTGCACAGGTCACTGGTAATTACTCAAATGTGAAATTATTCGATTGTGATGCTTATGGTTTTTTATCAGCTTTCTAAGTAGGACCCAGATCAAACAGGTACATCTTTGATATGGTGATGATGTCAAGGGTTGCAGAGTGTGGGACCCTACTACCCACATAATCATTATGGATAGAGATGCAGTGTTTGATGAATCTTCTTTTATAAAATCAAACATAGTAAAATATGAAAGGTTCAAAGCATGGCTAGTAGAAGAAAGGTATTTGGAAGGTATTGATTTCCATGAAAGTTTCTCACCTGGTTGTTAAAATCTTGTTTTTATTCATGTTGTGTTAGCACTCGTTGTGATAGTACAAATAGATGTTAAAAATGTTTTACATGGAGTTTTTTGGATAAAGGGATGTATATAGAACAACCAGAATGGTTAGTTCAGAATCACAACAAAAGATTTGTTTGCAAACTCAAGAATCATTGTATGGCCTGAAGCATCCTTGGAAAATGGTACAATATGTTTGATTCCTTCATGGTGAGCCAAATTTTACAAGAAGTGAGTAAAACCATTGTGTTTATGATATATTCATTATCTTGGTGTTATATGTTATGCTTGTTGCAAGCACAAGCATGGTTGAGATCAACAAGTTGGCTAAGTTGGTTAGGATGTTTGTTATGAAGGATTTGGGAGCAGCAAAATAAATCTTGGGCATGGAAATACACAAATATAGGAAATATGGTAAGCTTGGTTATCACAATAGAAGTATGTGGTGAAGATACTCAAGAAATTCAGTATGAATAATGTGAAACTGGTAAAATCCATTTGGCTCTCCATTGTAAATTCTCTTTAGGTTTACATCCTAATTGATGAAGAAGAAAAGGGTTATATGTCTCGAGTATTATATGTTAGTAGGAAGTTTGGTGATTGCGATGCGGAAATAGTCAACATTTCACATGTACTTGTTGTTGTTAGTAGACACATGGAAAAACAAGGTCAAGAGCATGGAAATGGGTGCTTCAAACATAGAAGCACAAGTGTCACCTACAGTGGTTGCAGTGATTTGGTGTGTGGTTATGATTCATGAGATTTGGACAAGCTCATCGATTTATTAAACATGTTACTGATGGAGACAAAATGGTCCATGCTAGAGTGAATCGTGCATGCAAGTTCATGTAACGGTATTGTCAGAGAAGTTGTAGAGTTGTGATGGTGTTTGGATTCCCTTGGCTTACATAAAAGGTGATGAATTAATTAAGGGCATGATATATCAGGAAATTGTTATCAAGGTGGAGATTGTTGGAAACATGCCAACCAATTTCCTCATGTAGCCACATGCACATGCATGCAACTATGTTAATGCACATGCATGCAATTTATTTATGAAGTGTTCGTGTAACTATGTGATCTATTCATGATCGGTTTGTGTAACTGAGTGATAAATGTTATATATACGAGCATAGTGCAATGTGTAGTGAGTGTGTGAGAGAAAGACTCAATATTGAGGTGTTGTGTGTATGAGAGTAGAGGAAGGTTGTATGTCTGGGTTGGCTATTATAATTCTCCCTTGAATAAAAAAATATCGATTATCATTCCCCGTGTTTTTTTCCCTCATTGGGTTTCCACATAAATCACTGTGTCAAATTTTGGTTTGTTGTTCTTGGTTTGATGTGTGCTTGTTCTTGGTTTTATGCTATGTTTTGCTTCAGCTGCCCAACATGTGGCCTCTCCCTCTACCAGTGTAGATAATGGATTTCTCTGGGATAGTTGGGGCTGGAGCATGTGGATCCCTTATGATATGAACATGTCTATTCAGAAATCACATAATTAATTCAATCAAAATCAACATTGATTTCTCTGTGTTCTGGTTTTTATTTTTTATTTTAGAAATAAACTAAAAATTTAAATTTAAAGACTCCCAAATAAAAATGAATATACTTACTTAAAAAACCAAGATCCCAGATAAACACACTACAAGTAAATGAAAAAATTAAAAATACTAGAGTATGAAAAATGTATGCATCTCACTATTTGGAGGCACTGTAATGTCTGAAGGTATGAACTCCAACACCTTTTTGTCCAACACCTTTTTTTATTTATAAACAACAATCATATTTATTCTTGGCGTGAACCTATCTAAAACGTCCCTATAACTCCCCCAGTTGTTACTGGCCCTGTCAATCTCTACATCTCTGGGCTGAAGTTCAGCCCACTTTTTAAAATATGTACACCTCTACATGTGCGGCATAGTTAAAACCCTACTTCTCTCCACTTGGTAACTCATGCATTAATTGAAATTGAAACTCTACCACTTTCCTCTTGGTAGTGCTCCTCTTGGATGTGTTGCATACAAATATTTGTTGTTATTTCATTTAATGTTGCTTGCACATATAAGTATGGTGCTTTTAGCCTTTAATTGTAGTTGTGCATGAGTATGTCAGTTGATGGTAACTTTACCTTTTAAGTTTAACATTATCATTTGGTTATGATTCATCAAGAAGAGTATTGAGTGGCCTAGTGCATAGGATTATATCATGTGTGCTTCAAAAGGTTGTGACTCATGTGTGTGCAGTTAAAGAATTAGACCCCGCACAAAGTAATATTAGAAGTGGTGCATGATGTCAAGCTGGTTATGAGCATAGTTAAACTGTTTGGTCAGTGCGTTGGTGTGCATATTTGTTTGATTTAATTTCACTTATTAAGATTGTATTAAAATAAATTGTTTCTTTCATTGTTACAAGTTGTGTAGTGCAACTCAAGTTTGGACTGAGAACATTACTTTAAGTGAAACTGCATGGATTGTGTTAAAAGTAGAAACTGTACAATGAAATTTTAGTCTAACATGGATCAGTAGTAGGATGGGATTTTACAGTTTGGTTGATTTGGATATATAGGAGTTGAGGTTGAGTAGCATGGCCCAGGCTCGGTGGCTGGGTATGTAACATATTAGTATCAAATTTTTGTCATATTTTTTATGGAATAGCATGGTCAAGCCTTGGTGTCTAGGGAAGTTACAAATTGGTATCATAGTTTTTTCATAGTGTTTTATTGAATAGCATGGGGCATCATGGGTGGATGGGGTTGTTACAGATTGGTATCCAAACAATTTCTTCAACACTGGAACTGTATGGGACAGAGACCTACATGAACATATGTGTGCATTAGAAATTGGTGCAGCACAATCCAAATTTTAGTTTACGCAGAAGGCCATGGGTGCATTGTATCAAGTTATGTTTTGTGCAAGAGAAGTGATGCAAGGGTGTGTGCACTAGGGTTGGAATTTTAAGATCATCCAATAAATCCGAGAGAAAGGATTGTGAAAAAAATGGTGCAAATTTTTCATGTAGATGTTGCATGAAATCACCTAATAAATCTTATTGTCTACACATTTTGCAGAATTACCAACAAATAGAGCAAGAAAAAGTCAGTGCAGAAATTTGAAAGCATGGAAGATGCATAGAGGCCTCATAATCCCGATGATGAATTTGGGGATATTCATGTCAGTTTCAGTTGTGATGGTAAAGAATCCAAGGGGGAGCACATGAACTTGGTAGAAACTGTAAAAGTATTGCAGAAATATGTCCAGAGTTATAAGGTTGATAATAAAAGGATTATGAGTGTCAAGGTGCAACAAGATGACCTCAATGTCAAATTGATGCAAAGTATGGATATAATAGAAAATAATATGTATAAGGAGAGAGAGTCGAGTATATCAAGAAGTCGTAGGTCTCATGATGAGAAAATAAGAGAAGAAATAAGTGTTGGTAAGCATTCTTTCAGGAAAGAGAACAGTAGTTCAATTCCATCTCCTGTCATAAATCATAAGAGAAGTAATGGATTGGATGAGCTACAAGGAGAAATCAATAAGATAAAAAATCCTACTTTTGAAGGTGAGCATAATATGGATGAAGATGTAGAGACCCGGTTTCTAGGTATGGGGAAGTACTTCTAACTGCATAACTATTCTATGAAGACAGAAGGGATAATTGTTGTCTATCAACTAAAATGAAATGCATCAATGTGGAGGGATCAATATGTGAATGTGTAGCACATAAAGGAGAAGAAAGTGACTTGGAGGTCGTTCAAGAGGAATTTCTATAAAAAAATACTTAACCAAGCATTACTATGTCACGAAAATGAAGTAGTTATTCAAACTTAAGATTGAGAGTATGACAATTGATGAGTTTCAAAGAATATTTTTATAGTTTTTGAAATATGTGCCTTCAATCAAGGACGAACAAGTGAATATTCACATATATTTGAGTGGGTTACCCTCATTTATCAGTGACAATATAAAATATGATGACCCTAAGACATTGGAAGAGACCATAAGATGCACTAAGTGTCTTTATGACAAGAAGAAGGGAAGAATAACATTCCAAAAGGCTTGGGAAGACAAGATGAAAAGTAAGGGGGAACAAAGGAAGAAGGGAGTTAAGCCACCATTTTTTAGAAATATTGTGCAAGGATAGATGACTCTTGAGGAGCCCATAATATCAGAGGAAGTAGGACAACAGTCATGGAAACAACCTGTGAAATGTTGGGTTTGTGGTAGAAATCATATGCATAGAGATTTCCCCCAAAGAGGTGATAAAGTGATGACTGTACACAGTGTACAACAAGTTGTGACAGTGGAAGACATGGGTAGAAATGTGCCAAGGATTTACACCATGTTGGATAAGAAGTAGGCTAAGTTTCAATTTCACATGATCCAGGTGGAAGGTAAGATTAATAATCAACCCATTACTATTTTAATAGACTCAGGATCTAGTCATAGTTATCTAGATCCTAAGATGGTGAAAAGACTCCATTTTATAAGAAGAAAGATTGAAAAATCTTGGTTGGTCGAGCTAGCTACTGGAGTAAAAGAAAAATTAGTGAGATGGTTAAGCCATGTCCAATAGAGATGAATGGACTACTCAGAAAGGATAATTTAAATATTATACCTTTGGTATCGTATGATTGCCTCATTTTTATGGATTGGTTGGGTGAGAATCATGTTTTCCTAGATTGTTATAATAAGAATTGACTTTCCTCGATGAGAAACGAAATTTGAGGTTAGTTCAAGTAATTCCAATAGTTGTGACTATTAGGGAAGTTTCAATGTTGTAGTTGAAGAAACATTACCGTAAAGGACATCAAGTATTCATAGTGCACATAGAAGAGGCACCTAAGGATAAAGTTCCAAGTGCAGAAGATTAAACAATGCTGAAACAATATGAGGATGTCTTTAAAGAGATATCAGGATCACCTCTAAAAAGAGATATTAACTTATCTATTAACCTGATGCTGGGAGAAACACCTATATCAAAGAATCCTTACAAGAGGAGTACACCAAAGTTGAAGGAGTTGCAAATGCAGCTTGAACAGATTTTGAAGAAGGGGTATATATGCCCAAGTGTGTCTCCTTGGGGTGCACCAATTTTATTTGTGAAGAAGAAGGATGGTACACTGAGACTTTGTATTGAATTCAGGTAGTTGAACAAGTTAACAATGAAGAAAAAGTATCATTTTCCAAGGATAGATGACATGCTTGATAAGCTAAGAGGCATGCAGATATTTTCCAAGATGGATCTAAGATATGGATATCAAAAGTAAGAATATAAGAAGAAGAGATTAGTAGGACTACCTTTAGAACAAGGTATGGTCATTACAAGTTTATAGTGGTGCCATTTGGGTTATCAAATGCATTAGTTTTCTTCATGTGTTTAATGAATGGAGTTTTAAGAAGTTACTTAGATAATTTTTCCATTGTGTTTTTGGATGAAAATATTATTTCCTCAAAGTCTAAGGAAGAGAATGAACAACACTTGAGTATGGTGTTGCAGGTGTTGATGGAGAATCAACTTTATGCGAAGTTGAGTAGGTGTTCATTTTATCAACGATAAATTCACTATTTGGGTCATATTATTTCAGAAGAAGGAATAGTTGTGGGTCCAATGAAGATAAAATACCTTGAGGAATGACCAACACCAAGAAATGACTCAGAAGTGAGATCATTTATGGGACTGGTAGGGTACTATAGAAGGTTTATTAAAGTATTCTCATAGATTGTGCATCTAATTACGTCCTTGCAGAAGAAAAGTGCGTGATTTGAGTGCACTCTAGATTGCGCAAGGATATTTCATGACTTGAATTGTTGATCCAGATGCAAACATTGTGGTGTGTAGGGATGCATGCAAGGAAGGACTAGTTGGAGTCTTGAGTCAAAATGGACATGTGGTGTGCTACGAATCAATGACGTTGAAGGATCATGATATACTATATGCCACACATGAATTGGAATTGGAAGTCATAGTGCATGCTTTGAAGATGTGGCGGCATTATCTCATGGGTAAAATATTTGAGCTGAGAACAAACCATTATTGTTGTAGGAAAATCTGCCTGCGGACAAGTAGATCGACCTCTAAGGTTTGACCCTAACCCTAGACAGAAAAGTGCTTATCATGGACACTGAATTTCTTTCGAATCTATCTAAGCCTAATGCATGAGAAGGAAGAGTAACAGAAGTACCTCTTAACCGACGTTTGTCCCTGCACGCTCCGAGTTGCACTCCAATCCTTTGCTCCTCGGTGAGGTCTGTGGACAAATCAAGATACGACCACTTCCTACTCTATTGACATTAGCTTGAAAAGAGATCTATCACTAAATGATAAGTTTATGCAACATTAAACACAAACTAGAAAGAAACAGGCCAAGCATGTCATGTTAATGAGAATAACGACAGCAGTACTTACAATCGTAGATGCGAATGCGACAGCTTCGTCAAGTCCTCTTCGTCTAACCCTTGCCTGAAAGATTCACAACCTGGATGACAGCAGCTTCAATGATGGATCTCCTTTGGCTGACTG
>ML793483.1:183566-200373 GCA_009831015.1 Picea engelmannii | reverse complement strand
GATTTTCCTCCTTCAGTTGAGGATCTGCCCTAGGATCATGGCTGGACTAGGGATTCGAATCCAACTTCCTTCCAAGAATGAAAAGATGCTTCCCCCATTCATCTCAACAGTTTAACAACCGCCCAGAATAGGTAGCGCTCCCTAAAAAGGGCCATCAGAGCATTGTAGCGCTCCCTGGTAAGCTTTAGGGGGCGCCAACGCCCTCAAAATCTATAACGCTCACTCAAAAGGGCCTGGGAGCGTTATAACGCTCCCTGACAGTGTATGGGGGAGCGCCGGCGCTCCGAGATAGTGTAAGGGGGAGTGCTCCTCTCCAAAACTCAGTTTTTGAGGTGCTTTCATATGGCCAAAGGTTTGCAAGCTTGTTGACTCATTTCTCCTCTTCCAAATCAGATGTTTGAGGTGTTTCAAGTGTCCTTCTTATGTCATTATGGGCACGACATAGGCATCATGCTTTCTTGCGACACTTGTGAGCAACATACGACACTTGCGACCTTGTGAGCAAAACGTGACACTTGCAACCTTGTAATGACGACACTTGCGACACTATCAAAGTGAGTAATTTTGGTGTGTAACAATTATGGTATGAAATATTTGTTTGGACAACCAAGTTTGAATGTCATAAAAAGCATGTGTTTAGAGTTCCTCAGTGAGTATGACTTTGACATAAATCATATCATAGGAAAAGAGAACAAGTTAGATGATGCACTCAATCGGAGGATGAATTAAATGCATTATACAATGATTATCATGTACCATACATATTTGTGCGACATAATTTTGTAAGTTTCCAGAAAAAATCTGCGTTATATGGATATAAGTGCGACTTTACAACAAGGTATGTCACATCCAAAGTTTGAAGGTTATGAACTAAGAGAGGATGGAATCCTCCTGTTTAGATTCAGAGTCTATCTTCCAAATGATCAAGAGTTGAAAAGTCGGATTTTTCTAGAGATGCATAAGGTTCCGTATGTTGGACATCCAAGTTACCATAAGATGATTGGCGTGGTCAAGAAGAAATACTTTTGGCCAGTTATGAAAAAGGAAGTTGAAAATTTTATTGAGATATGTCTTGAATGTCAGAAAGTCAAGGATGATCATAGACATCCAATTGGTTTATTACAGCCCTTGCCTATTCCTTAGTGGAAGTGGGAAATGGTGACCATGGACTTCATAACTAAGTTTCCTAGGACTACTAGGAAACATCATTCTATTATGTTGGTGGTGGATAAGCTTACTAAAACTACACATTTTATTCCAGTGAAGTCAACATACAAAGAAGAAAACATTATTGAGATTTACATGAAACAAGTTGCTAAGTTGCATGGTGTACCTAAGAGAATTTTGTTTGAAAAATATTCCAAGTTCACTTCAAAATTTTGGAAAGGTTTATATAAAGGATTCAGAACAAGTCTAAATTTCAGCACAACATATCACCCTGAGTCAGATGGCCAGACCGAGATGGTAAACCGGGTGACTGAAGACATGTTGATGATGTATGTTATGGATAAGCAATCGAAGTGGGAAGACTACTTGCATTTGGTAGAATTTGCTTAAAAAAATGGGTATCAGATATATTTAAATATCATCCCATTTGAAGTGCTTTATGGTAGAAAGTGAAACATGCCAATGAGTTGGGACAAGCCAACAAACCACACAATAGTTAGGCTAGATCTACTCTGGGAAATGAAGGAGAAGATGGTAAAGATAAGCCATAATTTAAAGGTTTCCCAAGATAGGAATAAAATTTGGGGAGATAAAGGTAGAACCCACAAAGAATTTAGAGTGGTTGATCATGTGTTTCTAAAAGTGAAGGCTGGCATAAGTTCCCTAAAGTTGGGAAAGTGTTCTAAGTTAGCAATGCGCTATTGTGGGATATTTCAAATCCTTCAAAGGACTGGTCTTGTTTCTTATGCATTCATAAGTTTTTCCATGTGTCATTGCTTAAGAAGTATGTACCTAATGTTAATCATGTCATTTATTGGAATGTGATTCAGGTGCAGCCAGAAGGAGGATTTCAAGTGCGACCGGTTTGCATATTGGATCAGAAAATCAAGAAGCTTGGGAATCGAGTCATGGAGTTGTTAAAGGTCCAATGGAACTCATACGGTCATGAGGATGGAACATGGGAGCGCGAGGATGCTATTCCAATAGAGTATCCTCATCTTTTTTATAATGTTTTAAATTTTGTATGTATAAGTGTATATGATGCACTAAGGACAATGCATACATAAGGAGGGGAATGTAATGTACATGATTCAGAACCCTTTAGAATTATACATATAGGTCGGTGAACCAATTGGAACCAAGTGTAAATTTAATGTACATTTAGGCTGGTGAGACAAGCACACCTCATTTTGGTGTTGCGTGCATCAAAGTAAGTGCACAAAGAATTGTTACAAAGACAAGGTGCACATAGTCTATGTGTTGCATGCACCTAGGCAAGTGCACACATTGCATTGTGCTGCATGCACTTTGGTAAGTGACTGGTAAACACCTGGAAGTGTGCGGTATTGAGTTATATATAGACGTATGTATGATTTTTTATATTTTGAGGTAAGAGAGCCTGTACGGTTATGAGGCCGATGAGCCTTGATGCAAATAGGCCAGTGCACCTATACATGTAAATTTAATCATTTTTATTAATATAATATTGTATCATTGTGCGCTGATTGAATCAGATGAAAAGAGACGGGGCCTACTCAATTGGAAAAGGGAAAAAGTGGGGTGAGTTGTAAGTCTTGGGGAATATTTTAAAATATTTTCGAGAAAAGTGTAATGTGAGATATATTATTTTATCCTAAGTTTATGAGGATAGGGAATGGGTTAGCAAGTGGTTTAAATATACTTTTGAAGGTGACACATATCAAGTGTAAGACATGCAATATATATTGTTTTCCTTAGTGTATTTTGAGGAGAATGAGATTATTGCAGGGAGTTTATGGATTATTCAGGAAAAAAAAATTTCATATTACAGACTCTCATTAGAAAAGGAGGGCCAGATTGTATGGAATATTTAATTATTACCTTATATTCAATGAGAATATTGTAAGGAGTTGTTGGGTTACATCTAGAGTTTCACTATCGAAGAGGGACTATGGGCTAGTTGCAACATTTGGCACTTAGGACTACTCATTTCAGTTAAGTTTCAGAACATAGCTTATTTCCAAGAACCCTTTGGCCCTGGTGCAGTTGAGCCCCAACTCAGGGGTGACCTATTGCTAAAATCTTATGAGAAACAATATATATGGTTGGGAGGAACGCCTGAGTCAATGTTGAAATTGGTGACTTTCCATTAGGATAAGTATTCTTGATGTACTTGTCTTGGTTACTGCGTGCATTTTTATCTATGTTTGACATGGGCTAAATTCTTGTATGCATTCCATATAAGTATTATTTTTTATTTTTTTTAATGTTGCTTGCAAATATAAGTTTGGTATTTTTATCCTTTCATTGTAGTTATGCATGAGTATGTCAGTTGATGTAACTTTGCCTGTAAATTTTACCCTTGTGATTTGGTTATGAGTGATCATGAAGAGGATTGAGTGGCCTAGTGCACTGGATTATATCATGTGTGCTTCAAAAGGTCGGGACTCATTTGTGTGTGGTTAAGGAATTATTCCATCCTCACAGTAATTTTAGATGTGACACATGACGTCGAGGTGGTTGTGTGCACAATTGTACTGTGTGGTCAATATACTCATGCAAGAAATTGTTTCATATAATTCCATTGGTTAAGGTTGTATCAAAATAAATTGTTTCTCCCATTGTTACAAGTTGTGTATGATTACTCAAGTTTGGAATGAACACATTACTTCAAGTGAAACTGCACAGATTGTGTCTAAAGTAGAAATTGCATAGTGAAATTTTAGTGTAACATGGCTCAGTAGTAGGCTGGGGTGTTACAGTTTGGTTGATTTGGAGATACATAAGTTGAGGTTGAGTAGCATGGTCATTCATGGGTGGTTGGAGATGTTACAAATTATTATCAAAGATTTTTCTAAGTGTTTAATGAAGTAGCATGTCCCAACCTGGGTGGCTGGGAATGTTACAAATTGGTATCAGATCTTTTTCAGAGTGTTTTTTGGAGTAGCATGGCCCAACCTAGATGGTTGGGGATGTTACAAGCCAATGGTTTAGTATGAAGGAAATATTGAAAGTTTGAAGGTGCTACACAACAATTAGAATGGAGAGATTGATTTATGGTTCTCTCAAGTGAATGAAGGTTAGATTGTTGAATTCACCATTAAATATTATGATTCGTTCAATGAGGCTCAAAAAAATTTCGAAGAAAGTCCAAGAAAGGTAATTCTCAAAGAGATTCCACTTTGGATCAAGATGCTTTTCGTAGAGAAATACTGATGTGCATGGAGCCCATTAGGATGGTTTAATAAACCCCCCAGGGTTGAGGGGAGGATTTGGAAAAGGTGGGGAAAAGATGGATCCATTAAGGAGAATATAAGAAGTTTCTAAGATGAGGTGAGGAATGGAATGGACCTAAAGGAGAAGAGTATAAAAAGAAGATATGAGTTGAGAGAGAAGGCCGAGGAGAGGAGTGGAGAAGATTTGGCCAAGGGTGCGTAGTGAGGTGTCGAGCCCATAATGAAGAGGAAACTCACACAACAAAATGGTGAGAGAGAGGCTTGGAATTGAAAATATAAGTAGTGACAGTAGTGGTAGTGAGTTCCTAGGTGACGACGCTCGTACCCTTTAGATATTGTAGTATGTCACAACCTTAAGAGAGTCGATAATGCCTAGGTATGGTGCCTGATATTGAATTTGTGGTGCACCGAGGGAATCTGAGGAGGAAATGTCACATGGTTCTGCACTAAAAAAATAGATGATCTCGCATATCTCCATGAGCCACCGATATGAGGAGAATGTGATACTCAACATAGTGCTAGTACACTAAGCAAGAGAGAGATCGACATGCAGAGTGGTATCCTATTGATTAGAGAAAGTGATTTTGTGCAATATGGTAATGCATAGATTCGAACGAGAGATGAGGCACATAGTGGAAGTGCATGGATCGACCCAAGGCAGGCATGCATGAGATAGTGTGTGTTTGGGTCTAGAAGAAAGGGTCTAGATCATTGTTGCGCAAAAAAGGACATAATATGAAGGCTTTGCTAGTGGTGGGAGAGATAAGTTGGTATTTTTGGATGGTATTGCACGGTTGAAAATTGATATCTCTTTGGGTCACCTCACAAGAAGTTTAAGAAGAATATGGACATATCCCCCCTTTGTACCTCACCCCTCATGCATTTTTAATCAAGAATAAACCATAACAGATAGCGGAGATATTGGAGTTGAAGAAAGAGAAGAAGAAGAAAGAAGTGAAAAAGCAAGTGAACAGGAAGGTGAATTAAGCAATACTTTACCCCGAGTGATAATGGTGTGGAAATATCACATCAATAATAATCAAAGAAGAAAAAATACTTCTATTTCCAAGATAGTGAATCGAGATAGTACGCTATAGTTTCCTATATTCCATGGAATGGGAAAAGACGATGTAGAGAAACACTCATTCACCTGTGAAGAAATATGGTCTATGAAGAGGGCTACATATGACATGAGGAAGATCACACAGTTGGAGACTACATTTAGGGATAGAGCCCTGACATGGTACATGACATACAAGGCCATTGCGCCAGCGGGAGAGAAGAGGTCTCTGGCCTAGATCAAGTAGGCTCTAGTTCGAGAGTTTTAGAAGCCAAATTCTTTTTCCTAAGGTATAATGGATATCAAAGAAATAAAATAGAAGTAAGGAGAGATCATTTGGGATTATAACCAGCGGTTCAAATTTTGTTGGATAGGATGATGTTCTAGATACAATAAATTCAACATACATAATGATTCATTGTAGGTTTTCTCCCCCATACGTGAGTCCTGCTCACCCAACCAAAGGTGAAAAATCAAGCTGAGGAAATCAAAACCGCAATGTGATTGGAGGTTACATCGAAAGGTGTAGAAACAACATTCGGGTTGATGCAGGTGCATTCATAAGTTTCCAATCTAACAATCTAGTTGAAATGTATGGCCAAAGCTAAATTCATGTGTGATAATGTATGGTGCACTACCTACCATTCGGAGGGGCATCGTCAAGACAAGTTCCTACTCCTTCCAAACTATATGGCAGCAGGCACGCTGAGTTGATTTTCATATGAACAATTCGAATGGGGTGATAT
The DNA here is from genome assembly GCA_009831015.1 of Picea engelmannii. NCBI lineage: Eukaryota > Viridiplantae > Streptophyta > Pinopsida > Pinales > Pinaceae > Picea > Picea engelmannii. The sequence goes on along the minus strand of ML793483.1, from coordinate 194,185 downwards.
TTGCAAACAATGGGGACATGGGACATCCTTTTGTCCCAAAATACATAAGTATCAAATTTCAAATCACACCCCCTTATGTGAATTATGTAAATCCATTAGACATGATGACACTAGTTTCCTCTCCCTTGAGGTGATGCAAGATAACACCTAGGAATCCTTTTGAGTGCAATATGAGAAAACAATGGTGAGCGTCGTGGTGCATACAAGGGAGGATATCAAGGATAATATGAAGGTAGATATTGTTGTGAGATTAGTTGTGGATATGATGGAAAAGGAAGAACACACCCCACATGTTTCAATTGTGGTGAAATTGGTCATGTATCACTATTTTGTACTAAAATGTGTGTGCTCTGCACCTATTTTACAGTCATGAAAATGAGACAAAATAATGTCTCGACTTTATTAAGAAGTGGGAAGATAAAAATACCAACTATAACCTGGTGCATGTTGAGTCGTACAAGAATGAAAAGAAGAACGAGGAAGATGAAATCCAAGTTGTAACCCGTGAAGGGTCCAAGACTGGATGAGATGTTGAGCATGGAGAAGGCTCAATTCAATGACTAGACGAGAAGATATGAAAGGCACCCCAACTTCCCCTCAGTTTGATGTTACTCAGTAAAAGCAGTTTATGTGTAATTCGTAGAGAGTCATTGAAGAAGAGAGAGTGTGCGAGGATTTGTTGCATGCAAGAGGTTTCTTTTCACAACTCAAATATCTCTGGAAGAGGCATGGATCCAGGAGGAGGTGAAAATAACGATGAAAAGTTCATTGGAGGAGGTACACATCCACAAAGAGGTGCAACAAGAAATATAGAGTTCAATGGAGGAATCCCATGTGCAAAAATAATTACAATGTGTGACACAAAGGTATTTGGATCAGGCTCACGTGTGTGAGGAGATCCAACACGTGATTGAAATATAGATAGAAGAAACATGAATGAATACTACACTACAACTCACTAAGAAAATGCCATATGAATAACAATGTTATAAGGAGTTGCAATGCACACCACGCATAGAAGCCTTATGCAACATAGGTTGCATGGAAGAAGCCAAAGATCAAGTCAATACCTTCTTGCAGTGTTGTTTGTGTTTTCTTAGATATCTAGAGGGTGCTAGTGAGTTAACCCAGATATTTATTTCTTGCATAAAGGAACAAGGAGAAGACACCACAATATCATCCTTTCTTCCCAAAAGGGATGTTTTCCAGGTCAATAAAAAAAGTGCATTAGCTGCGAATTTAATTTGACAACGGAGCTTGGTGGGTATGAGATGAATGTTTTCATGTTGGATCTGGTATCCAATGTGAATATTTTACATAACAAGTCTTGGGAAGGAATGGGTAATCCTAAGTTGGTTTTATAACCCATACAAATCTAGTTATCCAACCTATAGAATATTTATCCCATAGGCTGGTTGGAGCAAGTTGAAGTGAATATTGAAGAAGTGAAAACAAAGGGCGACTTTGAATTCATCCATATAATGGATGAGTATGATAACTATCTTGTATTCTTGGGAATCGACCGGGCCTTTGAAAATAATGTTGTGTTAAACTTAGAGAAGAGGTAGATTTCCTTTGAAATAGACACCCTAAACGTGTTCGTGCCACTATATCAATATGAGTGGGAGCGCTACAATGATCTCGTAGATGAGGATGCATGGAGTTCAACTATTGAAAAAATCTACAAATTCACAGGGCACAGGGAGTACTATGTCAACCCCATCGTAGATGGAGAATTAAGCTAGATGGGTGTCAAGTATTATGACACGAATTATGAGGATGCACTTGATAGGTGGAATTTTTTTTTTATGAGGTGTCAACAAGGAGGTGGGCACATGTTTTGGCGGAAGAGTGCATGGAATATTTTGTCTCAAATCAGTATGATGGATCGAAGATGGTGGATACATTCATCTCATGGATATAGTGTATTTTAGAGTTTCAATGAATCTACAATCTTGATATAGTGCTAGTTGACATCCCTATGTGATGGTGGGTCGCACATCAAGAACCTTACAGGAATGGGTTATTATGGAGACAAATATGCGTGAATGATTCAGAATGACAAAAACTATACCTCACATCACATACCTTTGCGAAAGAGGGTGGATAGCCAAGAACATGAGCAATGCATGTCATACATATTTAAATTCCTTCCGAACCCATTCATACACATCCCCTATAGTACCAGTCTTTAAATTTTTCAGCGAACTAACCTCAAACCCATCCCCACCTCCTCTACCTCCAATGTCAAAGTTCACACAACCCCACAACTCATTCACTAACATCCAACTATTCAACCCCGACTCATGGAGCCCGAAAAGCTCCATGTCAATGTGGATGAGCTCCTCCAATAGTAGATACTACCATAACTGGATGCGTTGGATACCACTCCACTTGGGAAATAGTTAATCAATGGACCAAGTATAGGGCCATGTCGTGATCCAAAGGGGACGCTACATTCCAATATTTATAAGCGGTCAAACCACGTTGGGGTTATTGAGTGACATGTGCGGTGCCCCTAGCCAACAATATCATGAATGCATTGTGTGATACAACACATTATTTCTATGTATGTACTCCAACTGACAACATATTTTCCTACCATCAACGACTCTTCTTGATTGTTAGTGTAGATATTCCCAAGAATCATCCATCATAGTGCATACAACTGCTCATTGTAGGAACAACAATTGTGGGGGATCCCACCGGTGGATGGAACCATTGAGAAGAATTAACACAAATCTTAGACATATTTTCTTGAGACAACATTATGAGAAATGGTAAATATATCTAATTTCAGCACATCCCATAATTTCTCGGTACAAAAAATGTTATAATGTTTCAGTCAATAAAGCATATCATCCAAACACCATATTGGAAATGGGATCTCTGCCACTATATCAGACCGTCGCCAATTTCTATGTCATATTTTCTCCATCCCTTCCATCACATTGATCTCAATCAATCATCTTCTATCCCCTCTCCCTCCCCTTCATTATTAATACATGTCCTCTCCAGCATCTCTTCGAGATATTCTCTATGCCTTCTTCTCTCTCTCATATTATCTCTCACCCCTTCTCATCATTCTTCATGGCCCACTTCTACATCCATCCAAGGCCCTTTGTGCCACCCCCTAGACAATCCCTTCCCATCCCCACATGTTGCTTCTTTCATCTCTTACTGTTGTATCAAAAACTGTTAGGAATATCCTCTAATCTACTAACATACATGATTTCCCACTACTAAAGGGCCCCATGTTATATCCCCTTTGTTGATCACAAGGGCCCATTTGTCTCACCCACTCCTTACATGGTAGTGGATAGTCCATGCCTTATTCCCTTCGTTGATGCAAAAGGATCTGTTATTTCATCATCCATCCATTTCCTCCCCCCACACCTCTGTGACTCCCTTCTCTTTACACACCCCAATGGAAACCAAGAAGATTCCCACTAGAAGAAATAAAGGAATCATCAGGATATCTCCTTGAATGATTGGTGCTAGTAGCATATGAATATGTAGGGATGAAATAAGAGGATTTGGTCAGGGAGTTAAGATTTCCCCTAATAAAGAAATTTTATGAGGACCACTTGTAGGTTCCTGAGGTGTGCGAGGAAGTTGAATCATACCAGCGATTGGAGCAGACAAGAAAGGGATAGCGCTTTCGAGTGGTGAAGGATATAAAAAGGATATTTAAGATAATAGAGAGAGTTGGATAATGTATTAAGGAGTTTATGAGAATTTATTCATCTAGTCTAAGAATTTCAAGTGGGCTACCACCATCAAGCTCACCCTCAACCTATTGCAACATTGTAATGTCTTTGAATATATTCATGCATTTTGATATGTCCGAATCCTAAGGTAAGGCACATGGAACATTCTATGTATTTCCCCTATTTATATAATGATGATATGAGATTCCATGTCTATCATAGGAAACTATTTAGTGCAATATATATCTCTGTCGTGATTAAATACTTCTAGTAATGAATATATGGCAGTTTGAATCTATTCTACGTCTGTTATGAATGAGTTGAATGTGGATGTGTATTGTTTTCATTCTTATTCCTTAATGAGGTATGATATATGAGTTATATGGATGTCATTTGCAGTAGTTTTTAGTATGTTTAATCCTTCATCATTGATATAATACCGTATAGCCTTGGTGATTCTTTCTACATCTCAAGTGAGACTTTCACTGGCCCTAGATGAGAATTTATATGCCAGTACTTTGGGGTTTTGTTAGACACACTCTAGATGAACCTTGGATCTCCACCACACTAGTGTTGGGAAGGTCGGTGAATGTGCAAGCGTGAACCAAAATGGTGACAAATAGCCCAACAAAATGTGAGCCAATCTCTTCATGTTCTCCTCTCTAGTACTTTTCAATTTCCTTTTAAGGATTTTTGGTCCTCTTTTAAATATGTAGTTATGCTTATCTATTTGTTTTCTTATTACTCTAACATGTGGAAGAAGGTTATAATAAAATTCAAATCTAAATTTTCACAAGGGGGTGCCTATTGATTCAACCATGTAGGGCGACTAGTTCTTATTAGATATATGTTGTCCACTCTACTAGTCTTTCAATACTCAACTTTACTAGCTCATGTGGGTATAAAGAAGGAGACATCTCAAAATATCTAAAAGTTCTTATGACAAGGAGGAAAAAAAAAACACTAAGAAATTTCACTTAGCTAGATGAACAATTGTAAAAACACCTAAAGCGCATGATGTCTTGGGAATCAGGGACCCATCCATGATGAATCTAGCATTGGGAGCAAATATTTTTTGGCATCTCATTACAAGAAAATTTGATAGAGGGAAGAAACTATTATTCAAAAAATATTTCAAACGTTTGAGGAAAATATTTTTGGTCTCATCCTCCCAATATATAGATGGTTCTCCCATATGTAAATTGTTCAAATATGTCATCCCTTTAACACAACACCATATGTTTTGGTTCCTATGGAATAGGAAAAATATTTTGTTATGGACTTACAATATTATGGGTAATTAGTCACTAATCCAAAATCAAGAGATTCACCCTCTGAGAGGTTGGTTGGAATATCCAGGAAAAAACACTCTTTATGACATTTCATCATAGGTTTATGATGGATGGTGGAATTTTTGGAATTTTTGTTTTATCCCTCTTAATATTTCTCCTCTTCTCCCTTAGATCACATCATAACATAGAGGTTGTGCACCAAGAAAGATTTATTCAATTCTTCAATGAGGGTGGGAGAATTAAAACTATTTAGTGAAAAAGGATTATGAGACTAAAATTGTAGAATCTTCTCTTCCTCCATAGTAGCCTATATGGAACAAGGTATCAAACCCAAATTTAACCCCCAAAATTATCATCTTTTGCTGGAATTTTGTGCATGGGAAGATTCTAGATGCAAAAAATCTAGTGAAAAGAGGAATTCATGATCCCTCGATATGTGCCTCATGCATGGACAATATAAAAAATACTTAACACTTATTTTTTCAATGTAACTTCATCTCTAATGTATAGAAGATAAATTTGAAAGGGATCGAACATAAAATCAATAGGATAGATTATTGGAGTAGTTTATTCAAATTCGTCGTTGTTATACTTGCGGTGAAGCTAATAGTACACAAACTTTACTTAAGCATCCAAAAATTGATTTTCTTGAAACTTTTCGATGCTTCTCTTATACAAACAGATCCTAGAAACTATAAACATCACTCGCTCTATTTATTCCTTGATTGAAGAAATTTTTAACGTGTTTAATGCACTCCATAGTTACTATTAAGACCATCAATGGTGCTTTCTTACAACAATTCCTGCTTCCGAAAATTGCATCCCCTTTCTCGTTTGCACTCTGCTTTCCCTTTGTTTACTTACTCGTTTTTCAAAATATTTCTAGGTGAAGGATTTGGTAGATTCACATCTTAATATTTCCATTGTTACTTTTATATCACTAGCCTAGCCGACCGCTTCCCCGTTTCATATTGAACAAACTTTTTGAATTGTGGGTTCCCACATAGGCAGGTTCAACATTGCATTTCCATTGTTTCACACCTGTAAATAGCACCCGAACTTCCGCAATTTACAAATTAGCAAACAAATTCCTCTTCATCTCGTATGCTTTCACTTTCTGTTTACTTGGTATTTTTTCCAAATGTCTCATGCTTTTATATACAACACCCAAAGTTCTGCAATATACAAATTGTCCTCTCGACATTGCGCTTTCACTGTTCCCCTATGCACAAACATTACCTAAAATTTCACGATATACAAATTGACGACCGAAATATGTAAATGAGATTCAATATGACCATCGACCCCTCACATCTCTTGTGTATATCTTCTGACCCTTTTTTTTGTAACCCGTCCGACCGCTTTCCATACTTGGGCATTTCTTGGAATCTATTTCCTGGGTTGGTCGGTGGACAAAATGTACAATGCTTGGTCGCTCTTCACCATCACTTCTACCTTCATAATTATCTCCGAATATGCAATTATTAAGCTTTAATGCTAGTAGTTCATCCTGCAGGAACCGTTAATATTGTCATTAATGTCCAGAAGGATGGAGAAGATTTGTCATTACTACGAATTAAACTGAGATTTGCGGAGAAGAGTGTTATCCTTTCCAAGTAGTCATTTCAAACATGATGCAATCTCTTTCGGGTGTTGACCGGTTGGCACGTTTAATAAATATCTAATTCTTAATCTCTCTTCGCCATCACCACCACCTTCACACTTTTTTCTAAATATGCAATTAGTGAGCTTTAATGGTAACAACTCATTACACACGAATCCTAGAGATTGTCATTGATCAGAAAAAGGCTCGAGGATATATTCCATTGATATGAATTAAACTAGGATTTGCGGAGGGTTATATTATCCCTCCCCAATTTTCATTTCAGAAATCATGTGGAGCAAACATAATTTCTTGTTAACTTGTGGAAGCAGTTATGTCCAGATACAGTAAACACATTCAGGCATGATGGCCAAAGGTTCTTGTATTCTAGGGCATATTCTTACTACTCATCTCCCCCAACCTAGGAGCAAAAAAGGATATGTTCCCTTGGTACACCGAGAGATATATTTCAATCCAAAGAATTCCAAGGAAACCCTGCCTGCTCAGAGAACCTAGCCACTTTCATTGATGGCTAGAGTAGAGGTTGATGTCATGGATTCTGAGTTGTAAGAAGATGATCTGATGGACGATGATACGAAAATGGATGATGGAAATTCAGAGACTATTCCCACTCATGCACCCAGATTGAAATCAACCATAACGGGGTGAACTTCCTAGCTCAGTGATAGCGGTCCTGACAACACCAAAAGAAGGAGTTTCAAAAAATAAATCGACGTTGAATGCAATAGTTGCTTTGCAGATCGAAATTAGAAATTATAGAGGTCCAAATTAGTATGTTTTGGGTGGAATACTTTCATTGTAAGTAAATGATATGTTGATGCTCCCAGAGATATATTTCAAGCCAAAAAAAATTCAATTGCGGGACTATTGTCCTGTTATATGGATATACAATTAACATCTTCGTGAATGAGGACCATAACTCCCACTGGTGCAAGGCATATTTCTACTAGTCATCTCCTTCCACCTAGAATGGACTAATTTGGGCCTTTGAAATTACACATGCAACCTGTGTCCTTAATGTTTTTCGACCGTGGAGAGACAGTTTCTTGGTGTGTCCTAAATTTCAGTTAAGGGCTATTCCATTTTCCATGCAACATTTTTCATCTTCTTCCTCATGGGAATCTTCTAAGAACTATCAATTTTACCACATGATGATCTATCCAGGAGAAAACTGCAAGGATTTCCTAAAAAAAAGGGCATGGTAATCAATTTTGTATGCATGTTGAAGAGCATCTCGATGGCTCCTACATGCTACAGATCCTGTGCCTGTGTTTGTGGCAGATACGTTCAATGTTTTGTCCCAAAGAACTCGGTCCAATTTCTAAGGATATATGTACAGTACTCGATGTTCTTTTTTTTTTAAATGGATTTTCTATTAAAAAAAAATTCCTTGGAGTCTTTGTTGCTGCTTATTTTCTTGATTTAATGCCTCTTCTCATTGGCATGGTTTGGTAGTCTTGTAGTTCTCCGATATCGTATTTTCTTAGTTAATTTGTTCTAAGATGGAGCATATAACAATGATATGACAATATACTATGTCGATCCACCAGGATTTTATGCAAACAAAAAGTGGATTACACAGTTTCAAACCAACGTTCAATTATATTCGCAATGGAGATGGAACATAGCAATACAAAATCACAATGTTGCAGCAAAATTGTCATTCTTGTTTCTAGACATGCAATTATTAAGATTTAATACTAACAACCCATAATGCAAGAAGTTTAATACTTAAGTTAATATGTTACAGTCATGGAAGAATGTATCAAGAACACACTTACACCCACAAGTTGTAATAAAATCTAATCTTTAACAAAGCATTTGTTGACAATTACTAGAAAATGATGGTTTTGCAACAATGGGGTTTGTTTGAAACCAATTCACACTTATGAAAATTGCCCTCTACCTTTCTATTTTCCCACTGTTTTATCCCCTGTAGTTTCTCTTTCTGGTTACTTAATCATTTTTTTCCAAAAATGCCTTGCTACGTAGGTTGGCAGATTCACGTGTTTTGACCGAACACTTCCCCTTTGTCTAAATTGGGCCTCTATTGTTTTGTGTCCTACAAGTAGCACCCAGAGTTCCGCGACATAAAAACTGAGAGATGGACTTGCGCGCTGGTTGGCTCAACATTTCACTTCTATTATTCTGTGTCCTCCAAATAACACTCAGAGTTCCACGATATACAAATTGACAGACTGAATCCAAGGCTGGCGGGCTCAAGATTGCAATTTTTTATGGATGGAAAAGTACTAAAACGAGCCATATACAACATTTGCGTCATAGGTTATATTAAAGGGAAAACGATGTCCTCTATAGTTCTGTTTCCTACAAACAACACCTATATTTCCGCACTATACAAATTGACAGGTGGACTTGCGGGATGGCTGGCTAAAAAAATGAAATTCTATTGTTTTGTATCTTGCAAACAACACTCGGAGTTCTATAATATACAAATTAATTGACAAAGCATACAATGAAGAACCAAGTAAACTCATGGATCGTATTCCTAGTCATTGTTTTTTGTGTCTGCCACCTTCACAGTTCTTTCCAGGTATATATCCCTTCTTTTATGTCTTCTATGCTTATCCAAATATGCATTTATATTTTCCCTTAACTTTATCTTTCTTATCACTTATTCATTTTTTCGAAAATGTTTGGCTGCGCCGGTAGGTGGACTTGCGGGTTCACGTTTTCACTCGTTCTCTTATACCATGACACCGACCGACCACTTCCCCATTCCATACCTAGTCACTTCTCCGACTGCATATTCCCGATAGGCGGACTCTAGATTGGACTTCGATTGTTCCATGACTTGAGAACAGTACCGTGACTTCGGCGATATACAAATTTACAACCGGACTCAGATCATATCGTCTTCTGTATTATAGTCTACTTACCATGCCCTCTTCCATGGTACACATTTTCCAGTGAAACATTCTAAGACAAACAATTTAACCATCGGGTCCTCACGTATTATGTGAAACTATTGTCACCCTATTTTGAAGCCTGTCTGTCTGCTTTCCATACTTCGCCATTTCTTCAAATTTCTTTTGTGGATCGTTGGTTTGGCAGGTTCAAGAAATATTCAATTCCTAATCATTGTTTCCTGTTCCCACACCCTTTTTCAATTAGCAATTAGAAATTATATATAAGATCTTATTTCTAAGTATGCAATTAGCAAGCGTTAATGCTAAACCAAGATTTGAGGAAATCTCCCATTAATACACATAAAACAAAAAAATTTGGATGGTTTTATTATCTCTCCCGACTGTTAATTTCAAACATCATGGAATGTCATTTGGGCATCATTGGGTTGGTACTTTCATGAAATATTCAATCATTGACTCCGAAAATGATTATGATCAACCGTTACCCTATTCCATACTTACCACTTTCCCAAAATTCCACAAATATACAAACCGGTCGTTGAACTACCCCATCATGCTGTCTTCCGTTTTACATGTTTTGCAGTGAAAAATTCTGATACATAAAATTTGACCGTGGGACACTCGCCTCTCTTGTGTATCCTCGTAACCCTATTTTGAATCCCTTCCGACCGCTTTTCATACCTTTCCATTCATTCCTTTCTCTCCTTCGTCTCCCCAACCTTGCAACTTGTCTATAATAAAAAAAAAGTTTTAATTTCAAACATCATGGAATGTCAGTTGGGTGTCATCGGGTTGGTCCGTTCACAAAATCTTCAATCTTCGATTCTGAAAATGAGTCTGACTGACCGTTTACCTTCATAGTACTTAGCCACTTTTCCGAAATTCCACAAATATACAAACCGATCGCTAAACTACCCCATCATGCTCTCTTTTGTTTTACACGTTTTGCAGTAAAAAATTATGATACATAAAATTTGACCATGAAACACTCGCCTCTCCTTAGTATCCCCCGTAACCCTATTTTGAATCCCATCCGACTACTTTTCAGACCTTGCCATTCATTCCTTTCTCTCCCGCGTCTTTGTGGCCTTCACACTTGTCT
>ML793483.1:148825-171480 GCA_009831015.1 Picea engelmannii | reverse complement strand
GAAGTTGGGGAAATAAAAATTACTTAAACATTATAAATGTATCTTGGAATTACAAATCTATCTTAATCTATTTATTTTTTTAAATTATTTTGACTATTTAATAAATTTACAAATATATTTTGACTACTTAATAAATTGATGACTTAAATCTAAAATGAAACTTTTAAAATAATTATCCTAATTGAAAAGATTGATAGGGTTTATTAAAAATAAATATATGATTGTTTAACATGGTGTCAACCTAAAAAGAAACTTTTAATTATAATCAATTTAATTATTTTTGAAAATTATTACAGCTATAGTGTAAATTTAATAGGGCTACTCATATATTTAATATGCACATTCACATCTCTGGCATATAGTTGGCTACTCATTAATATTAAATTTAATGGTATTCATGTCATATGATTTCTATTCACATTTAATGGTATTCACATTTATTTTTATACGATTTCTATAATATTATTTTTATAAGATTTGTATCATTCATACGATTTCTATCATGGTATTCATGTCATACAATTTCACATCTGTGCCATATCGTTGGCTACTCATTGATATTAAATTTAATGTTGCATATCTCCTATTGTTTAGTTCACATTCACAATCTATATATATGCTAGTTATTTTTATTTTGTTTTAATCTAAAATAGGTACACTTTCTCTCACTGCCAAAAGTGCATGGAAGCAAAAGGCTTCTGCCCATCGATCACAATTATGATGTTTATGCAAAAATTAGGTATAATTTCCCCCAAAAATTATTTAACCACGTCATCATATACATTAATATTGATAAAACGAATGGCAATATGGAAAAGAAAACGAAACAGTGCGTTGATATGACATGAATACCATTGATTACCATTCTGGACAAATCTTTTGAAACAATATTTTTAATTATGAACCAAACACTATATTTCAAGTAATAGAATAATTGCCTTCAAAAGAATCCACTACCCGACCTGTACTATGCATGCGCAAACCTAGAGAATAGATTAAAACCTTGAAAACTTAACTTCGGCGTAAGTAGCAAAATCATTCAAATTTTAAATACAATATTAAAAAACATTTGACATAACCCTAATGTAAGAGTAAATGAAAATTTTCCATAATAATTGCCGAAAATATTAGCTCTTTTTATTCAATAAACAAATAAAATAAACCCATAACTTGGCTTTGGTTAAGTGAACTCCTACAGTATCGAGTTTGACTGGCCAGACCACCTATGACATCAAGTTCGACTGGGACTCCAACTTCAGAACCCTAGGTAAACATATCATTCATATCTATCAGATCATAATTCACTCATTCATCTTATATACCATATCGGACATAGTGTTTTGAATAGGAATTACAGTTGAATCCTATTATGTATCTACCAAGAAGAACATGATATATATAGTCGGAACAAGAACACTACAAATTATATAATTATGATAGAATATTCCTTGATATAGAGATTAGTACCACATTATATATTCATCGTATCGTATGAGTGTGGGATTGAATGTTCTTGACTCTTACATCAGAACCTGTGAATGTTGAAGCATATCAGTGCTTAAAACTACATGATGAGAACTGTAGTATATAATGCTCTCAAATATGCCCATGACATTGAAATCAAATTAGCAGAAATCAAATGGAACGATCTATTACATTATAAAATTTTCCATAGTGCGTTGAGATTCCATGTGAAGAAACCAGACACACATGTACTCGATAATGAAAGTTGGCAAAGTATTAATTGTATAGTTGCAAGCTCGAAATCGTAGTCAGTATCGATACCTCTATATTAATTGGATAGTTGCAAGCTCGAAATAGTATTTAATAGCAAGAGTAGTCAGTATTGATACCTATATATTTTTTTAGCTAGAGAGACCGCAACTTATAACTTCTAAATTAACGATACTTATTTTATTTATTTCTTACATAATAAGGACAATAACATAGATAAAAAGGCTATTCACTTTTATATAACAGTAATCAAATTTAGTTTCTATATAGCAATACAAACAATAACAGCAATAAAAAGGCTATAGGCTATTCGTTATTAGTTTCTATATAACAGTAAATACAATAACAACAATAAAAAGGCTATAGGCTATTCATTATTAGTTTCTATATAACAGTAAAGACAATAACAACAATAAAAAGGTCATTAGTTTTTATTATATAAGAATAACAGTAATTACAATTCTGTATATGGTTCCTCTTAAGTCTATTCATTAGGGTTTATAATGTTTTTTTATAGTTTTGAGGTTCCCGTCGGCATTGCTTACGTTTAGAATTGCATCTAGTACTTTGCAATCTGCATGCATGCTGCGCTTTTGCCCTAAAATCAGGTTAGAATTTGGTTTAAATGCCATGGATGCTTTTATTCGACTCTCTATTTTTATGAAGGTAACGACACTCTAATTTATATGCTCGTAGTTTTTTTCTCATACAAACCTTTTGTTCTCTCTCTTCGTTTTCACCATGAACAGGTCTACTGTGTTGTTTTCATCATGAATAGGTTTACTGTGTTATTTATCTTGAAAATTCAGGTTCTATTCGTAAACTCAATTGATTAATGTATAGTTGAGGTGCGGAATTTATGATAGGTATATGAAAACGTTTTTCATCCCATTTCCAATCTCAGGTTTTATGTGCGCAAGCATAGAGAATAATATAATCATGCTACCTATGAGGCACCCTAAAAAGAGATTTATGAACACAGATATGAAGGCATCACGAACTCATGTAATCTATCAGAGAATGCAAGCGAAGATCAGTCAGAGAATGCAGGTGAAAATTGTAAATAAGTAGTTCGAAACAAGTGTAAATAAAAAGGCATTTCCGAACACATGTAATCTATCAGAAATGAAAACACATGTAGCACAGTAGAATGATTTGAAAATGGTTTACGCTATGGTATTGAAGGATGCTACAGTAAAGTTGTAGCGTAAACCTAATGATTAACGATAAGACCCTAATGATTTTATTAAATCATTACAAACTATTTCAAGCTAAAATGTTAAATGTTATTCTACTGCTGTCGAATGTTATTCTACTGCTTCAGACTAAGGATGTACATTTTAAGATTGCAGAAGTGTGAACGCATAAAACTGTGAAAAAGAAAGTGAGATACATATCAACCTACCTCAATCTGTTTGCAGTCTTTGCCACCGATCTCTTTTCTCCTTTACTGATGCAGTGCCAGGGACTTCTTTTGTCCTTTACTAAGCGCATATAAATCTGAACATAGAAAAGACGCGCATATCAATTCATATTAAATCATATAAATCTTAACATAAAACACAGACGCATATAAATCTGAATAATCAACACAGGCGCAAAAATTCATAATCAACCTCCTGTGTCTTTTGTTGCTGCACAAGAATTGTGTTAGAAATCAATAGTGGTATCCTCTCTTGATATGTAATAAGATAAACAGAAAGAAATGGTCATGAAAATCTGCGCAGAGATAAATTTTCAACATGCCTTAGAAACGTTACTACACATACAGGCTAATCTTACTACACATACAGGCTAATACACTCCTCTCCCTGGCTAATCCACTCCTCTCCCTGGCCTCTCGTGGCATAGTGAAACTGCAGGCTAATCCACTCCTCTCCTTGGCCTCTCGTGGCATATTGAAACGACGGATACATCGTGAAATGGAGGATACATCTCATGGAATAGTGAAAGGGCTGATACAGTAAATGTTAATAAATGATTAGTAGACATGGCGTATGAAACAGTCCAGGTAAATATGATTTCATAGTAAATATGATTAATCCACGTCCAGATCTGAAACGCCACTGTTAGGACACCTGGTCCTCCATTTCCATGCGCATCCAGTCCAAGTAAATATGAAACGTAAGTGGAAAATAACACCTGTGATCCATAGTCCATTGCCATGCGCATCCAGTCCAAGTAAATATGAAACGTAAGTGGGAGATTTCCACGGGCATCCAGTAGAGTGATCCATACAACTATGGGAGATTGCCACGCGCATCCAGTAGAGTGATCCATACATCAATGGGAGAGATGGCCAAACCTAACGGACATGAAGAGATAATTGATGCTGGGTAAATGTTAAAATTAAAGAGCTAAATGTTAAATTGAAGTAATTTTGTTTGGATTTACTAAATCATGATTCGTGGCAATTGATAAGTTGACCTAGTAAATTTTTAATTATGTTTTGTAAAAGTAAAAAAGTAAACATGATAAACGGATGAATTGATAAATGCAAGATAGTTAATTAAGCAAATCTCATTCATCCATTTAAATGTAAGATGAAGAATATGCTAGCATCTTGAATTCCTGACCATCAGATTAAATTTAATAATTAAAAGCATGATTAATCTTGCAAGTCTGATAGGGGGGACGCCTATCGACATAATAAGGGTTAAGGTGTTGGAGGGATAATTGTGTGGTTAGTAAAATTTTAATAGACAAAGAGGAATATAAAAATCACTAAAACCAAAAAAATATATAAATAAAAAAACATGTTTAATTAAAAAGACATATCGAATGATGAAATTTAATAGAGAAAAGAAGATCAACAATATTTTCTAACATGATTGCATAACTTGCTGCACTATTGATGCTGATTCTTTAAGATTGTTCCATTGACTAGTCTTTTGTCTTGCTTCAATGTACTCCTATATGATTCGTGCCATCCATGTCTACAACCACACATAAATGAAAAGGAAAAAAATGGCTAATGTTTGTTTACATAAACGTGATGTTTGTTTACATAGACGTGCGACCGAGACTTGGCAAAAACTCCCATCACTTAAAAAGGAAATGACACGAAAAAACATGGGAGTGGTAAAGGTAAAATAATGAGCGAGTGTATTAAGAATATACAGTAAAAGGATGAGCATGCACAATGAGGGGCTAAAAACGCACAAGGAAATCTAACATTTTGTTGAAGGCTCCATATTTTATTAAAAATAATATGAATACACACGCACAACTGATATGTGGCGGCATGAAGAGCAGGTAAGTAAAAACTCACTATTATTTTAAATATGAATGATATTCATATATCTAAATGATATTCATATTAAAAACACATTGGTAAAAAGGTGGAGCGGACGATGCCCAATCATCCACTTTGCTGCAGGAACAACTTGGAAAGGAGGAGCTGAAGGTGCTCTAGTCACCCACGACGCCCCATTGACCAAGGGACACCTGCTAAGGGAAGAGGATAACACTCTAGTAAAAAAAACAGAAATAAACAAAACCTACATGTGGTTAAAAAACATTGAAATAAACACAACCTACATGTAGCTAAAAAATTAGACGTACTAAAACACCTAAATTTAAAGTGAAAAGTCATTGTTATGTTAATTATCTTAATCATTCATATTAATATTCATATTAATAAGGAAAAGATACATTTTGTGATGTAGAGATATTAATGCTTGAAATCAACCTTTCATTTATTATGACCACAAATAATATTCTAAATATATAAAAATAGTTCCATTAAAATCTTATCTTTGATTAAAATCTCATTAATTTTGATAATTTCTAATTGATGTACAACTATCAACATAAAAATGCACTATTAAAAATATTAAATATAATATACAGAAGAAAAAGCACACTCTATTCATGACAGATCCAGTTAATACTCATCCAAAAAATTATATAAAAATATTTTATTTTGATATATCTAAAAATTTTTGATTAAGAGAACAATAAATTTTAAAAGTCCTCAAAATTTATACACAGAAGACAAGTCAAAATGAAGATTTTTATTTTATTTTATTTAAATATTTTTTAATTTATGTACTGTCTAGAAATATATATTTGTGAACAGTTTTTTCATAGTTAAAATAGAGATATGTATTAAGGTATAAAAATCACGTGAACATACACAGAGAGATATTTAATTATATTTGTAAATAGTTTTTTCATAATTAAACTAGAGATATGTATTAAGTTATAAAAATCACATGAGCATACATAGAGATATTTAATTATCAGAAGAAAATGGAGAAGATATATAGCTTTCATTTGCTTTTCTTTATTTCAAAAATTATTTCAAGAAAGATTTGTAGTAGATAATCTTTAATCCCTTAAATATGTTTGAGAAAGATGACTATGAAAGAGAGGAGGTTTTCATTTTTACAAAATTTTACACCTTAAAAACAAGAAAGGATTTAATGTAGATGTATAGCTTATCATGGAGCACTATGGATGGTTGTTCAATAATTTAGGAAATCTATAATTTTAAAGTTTGGGAAAGTTTGGAAATAAAAAATTTGATTAGATAGTTATAGTTTTACAAGGTTTACTTTGCAATTTTATGAAGCTCTACCTAATCCAAGAACCATTTTTAGAAAAAAACTACTTAAAAAGCTTACCTTTAATGTTTAGTTGTCAATTTAATTTTTTTAATTTTTTTTAAAAAAATGTGTTAAAGTAAAATACTTCAATAATATAATAAAGTCATTTTGTAATGATATCACAACTACCTTGTCAATGATATAAAATGGGATCAACACCATTGTGTTAATTGTCTTCATGAAAATAAAATGATATCTCTTCGCATAACTCTTTCAATCCATTTCTAATTATGTTTGTCCACTTTATTGTCTATTTAGAAGTTTAACACATAGAAACAAATTGGTTGTAATTACATCTACATAGGTAAATTATTAAATTTGATATTTTTAGTTATTATATATTAACATGAATATTTCCACTTTTGTTATCAAAAGGGTAATTCAATAAGAAACTATTTAGAAGATTATGAAAACTCATTTATTTGACACAACGTATATTGGGAAAAACGATACATATGTAATATGGTGAATATTATATGAAAGGAATAACAAAAATAAAATTTCTAAAATAAAAAATGAATAAAAAATCCTTATGTAATGTAATATTTTGAATCAATTTTCTAAATTTAAAAAATGAAAAAATCTTCCATGATAATTAATATGAAAAGAAAACAATGTGATAAAAAATATTATATGAAATATTCAAATTTCAAAAACAAAAAACTTTTATAAAAAATGGTGATTTTGATAGGAAAAACAACATGATTGACATAAATTTATCAAAACTTAGTCTTTTTAAAATAATTATTATTTCAAATTACAAACAGTAGTTGCTTGAATTTGATAGACCTCTCGTTATCATAAACAACATGGTAGGAAAAACAACATGAAAGCAACATGGTAGGAAAAGAAATTTGCTATACCTCTCATTATAGAAAATGGTAATTTTGGTAGGAAAAACAACATGATTGACAAAATTTATGAAATTTTAGCCTTTTTAAAGTAGTTATTATTTCAAATTACAAACAATATTTTCTATTAGTAGTTGATTGAATTTTCTATACATCTAGTTATCATAGATTTAACCTCAACAATAACAAAAATTAACTACATAAGTTAAGTCAAAATATATAATTCATGGCTATGCAATATATTTAATAGAAAATCAGCTTAAGGGGTTCAATATATCATACTTTATTAACATGGTTTTGATTAGAACATGCAAGTTGTTTTTGTCATTTAACAAATGCATTAAGGGTTCAATATATCATATTGTATTAACATGGTGTTGATTAGAACATGCAAGGTTTTGTTATTTAAGGAAATCCATTTAAGGAAACATATTAAGGGTTCAATATATCATATTGTATTAACATGGTGTTGATTAGAACATGAAAGTTTTTGTTATTTAAGGAAATTCATTAAGAATATATCTTGAAATGGAAAAAATAAATTCTCTATAATGCATGAAATGAAAAAGTATCTATATTTTAGGTTTATTTTTTAGTGCACACAAATAATAATGCTTTTTTATAAACTTGATTGTGGTAATCCAAATCTATAGACATATACACATTTAGACATAGTTGGTAGAGAGGAACCTGAAGACAATTTAGACATTTCAATGGTTAAGAGATATTTATGGGGAGGTTTTGATGAGATAACTGATAGAAGAAAAACAATGTAGTCTTGTAAAAGGGAAATTTTAGGGGTTAAATTTTTCTTATGGATAATTTTCCATGTTTTTTTCCAAAAAAAGATTCACCCATTTCCAAATTGTTTTTCTAAAATGATTCATCCAAATTTTATAGGATAAATTTGTTTTATTCTAAAAATGACAAAAAAAAAATTAGAAACTAGATAAAATCATTAAAAATTTGAATAATTTTACAAAAATATTACCAAATATTTTATTGTTTGCAATTAAAAGATGAATAAGATGCACAAAAATGTATACACTTTGATATAAAAATGAATCCTTAAAATTTTCCATAGTTTTATATATATTTATAATATGTAGATTCCTAAAATTTTATTTTATATAAATTTACATGTAAATATTAATTTCTTATATATATTAATATAATATATAAATTAAATAAATAAAAATAATAAATATCTTAATAAAAAAATGATCATATAGAATATAATATATGATTTGCAAATAATCTTTATCTATTGCATGAAGTTATGGATAAAAAATGTCAATATTACATATTACATAGAAGGAATATCTTTTAATTTTCCATTCAAACAATTAAGAAAACACGTATACAATTATTAGTCAATGTTTTTTTAAATTCCATGTTTTTTTTTCTTAGATTATCTCCTACATCTACTAAGTAATTGGTTGTGAAAATTATTGTGAAAACTATTAACATATTTCGTCGAGCTGAAGCATTGTCAAAAAATTTAGATCAAAGTTGTTTATGGATGAATATAAAGTTTTAAGTGGTTAATATTTTCGTGGTAAAAAATATCCAAACACATTTAATATAAGATATTATAACTATTTAGAAAATAAAGTGGAATTGAATTTAAATATTTTAAATTTGTTATATTTAAATTTAAATTTATTTTATTTAAATTTATTTTATTTAAAGTTATGTTGGAATATATAGTTATTATAATTATTATATTGTGTTGAAATAATTATTATTCATCATAATAGTTAATTTATCCATATATGATGATTAATATAATTAAGGATGAGTCAAGTATAGATTTATATAATTTAATATGAAGTTTTAAGGGATGTAGATGGATTGGCAAGTGCTTTATTCTTAAAAGAAATTATAATTCAATGTGAGAAAAATTTGTATTCCTACATATTGGATGTGAAAACACTAATTATAATATACATCTAGATAACTTAATGTGAGAAGAGTTTTTATACATACATGTTATTAGGTGTGAATACACTATCTTTGAATTTAATAACCATGTTTATATAATAAGTATGTAAGTTAACTAAAGAAAAAATAACCACTTTACATAAGCATCAAAATTGATTGTGTCAAATATTAATCAAAGTTGACAATGTGAAGAGACTCACATTCTATAAGTAGATCTGGCTTCTAAGAAAATAGGTTACACACTTTTGCATACTAATATCATGATTTATTAACTAGACTTCTAGTGATGAGTTGTAAAGAGTGGGCTTTTGTATTCAGAATTTTGACATAATTTTTTTTTGTTAATTTTATAATTAGTTGATCTTCTCAATAATAGATGTTTCCTTTCAATTATGATTTCATTTAAACATATTTTTTTAAACTGATTTTTATTTATAAATTATTATAATGTTTATTTTATTATAATTAATTATTTCAATATCATCTCATATTACATATTACATTTTTATAGTTTGCTTAGCTCTCCCATAGTATAAAACCAAAAAAACTTATTTACTATTTTAAAGGATAGTCCAAATAATGGAAACATCCGTCCAGGAGAGGCTGGAGGTTTATAAACATGTTGCAAGAAAATCTTCTTTAAATAACCGAAACACTTATTTATTATTTTAAGAGTTAGCTTAAATAGAGGAAACATCTTAATAGAACCGAAAATATTTAATTTATTGTATTTTTGAGATAATTATATTTGTTTTATTTTTATTTTTTAGAACAGTTTTATTTTTCACAAATGACTCTTAATTTCAATTTTTTTCCATAAAATTTTAATCCACAATTTAATAAACAATAAATCCCACACATAAAAAAAAATATTTAATTTATTGTATTTTTAAAATAATTATATATATATATATTTTTTTTTTTTTAACAATTTTATTTCTCACAAATGACTTCTAACCTCGACCCTTCTCCATAAAACTTTAACCCACAATTTAATAAACACTAAATCCCACACATACCAATTTTTATGCGTCTAAAATACAATATATGTTTACATCTCATACCAATTTTTATGCGTCTAAAATACAACATATGTTTACATCACATAAAACATAGAGAGACATACATTTAAGCGTTAATATATAAATAAAAAATAAAAATAAAAACCCTTCTCCATAAAACTTTAACCCACAATTTAATAAACACTAAATCCCACACATACCAATTTTTATGCGTCTAAAATACAATATATGTTTACATCTCATACCAATTTTTATGCGTCTAAAATACAACATATGTTTACATCACATAAAACATAGAGAGACATACATTTAAGCGTTAATATATAAATAAAAAATAAAAATAAAAACCCTTCTCCATAAAACTTTAACCCACAATTTAATAAACACTAAATCCCACACATACCAATTTTTATGCGTCTAAAATACAATATATGTTTACATCTCATACCAATTTTTATGCGTCTAAAATACAACATATGTTTACATCACATAAAACATAGAGAGACATACATTTAAGCGTTAATATATAAATAAATAAAAAATAAAATTATTATATATGATTTTTTAAGCGTAATATATAAATAAAAATTAAAAAAACAATAACTATATATATTTTTTAAAGAAATATTTTACTTCAAAAATTTAAAGAAAATTGTAGATTGCTATGGATTAATGGAACATGTATTTTGAATATGTTTATGAATCGTCTTAGAATGTTTATGTTGACATCCGAACCTTCTTAAAATACAAAACATGAATATACTCGAGAAAGACTTGAACTATATTAGAGGTTATCAAACTAAAATTTAAAAAATTAAAGTTTGTATTCTTATTCCTCTCATTCGTGGAATTCTTTATTGTTCATATTTTTAAATATAATAAAACTAAAATTTAAAAAATTAAAGTTTCTATCCTTATTCCTCTCATTCGTGGAATTCTTTATTGTTCATATTTTTAAATATAATAATAATTTTTTTCCATATTATAATATAATTTGAAATTTTTATTATTATATTTTTTAAAATAGTAATATTTTTTTTCCATATTATAAAATTATCATAAGTGATCTTTTAATTAAGTTGTGTAGATTAATATTGAAAAATAAAATTATCGTGGGATTTAACATTTGATAGAGTAAGAAGTTATTTGAGACAACTTTGATGCCTATGAATGCTAATAGGCGTTGATATGCCTAAATTTACATTATCGTATATCAAATTTACCTCATCATATTCAGGCATATGGACATCAATTTAAGACAACCTGTGTCATTAACGCCATTCATTTTGATTTGCAAAGAATAGAGGAGAGGGGAGAAGTGATTCTTCTCCTTTGCTCTCAGTGTCCTATATGAGTTTTGTGGGGATTTCTGTCCAACCATTGCTTAACACAGTTTTTCAAGGACTCATTTGGGATTTAGAAATCCAATAGTCTCCTGTTTTAAAGCACATGCACATTTGGAGAGATTGACACATGGAGTGTATTATTTTTCAATTTTCAATTATTGATTTGTAAAAAATTGTTGGAAACATGTTAACGAATATAATTAGTTAGTTTAATTGTTCGAGAGATGTTATATATACTAGTATATCCATAAAGGTGAGGACGCAATGTGTATAGAGTGTGAGTGTGTGAGCAAAACACATTAGGTTTCCACATAAATCACTGTGTCAATTGTGTGATTGTTGTTGTGTTGTGTTTTCTGATGTCCAACAAGTGTATCCGAGCGCAAAGTTAAAGGATCTAAAAGCCAAGGAAAAAAGAGTCCAGTCGCTGGATATCAGAGCTCAGAGGAAATGAATAGTCAACAAGACTGTGTTTTTCGCTGAAGCGGAGAAAGAAGGAGGACGGATTCGTGGACAAATTTGTTCTAGGGGCAATCAGATCTGCACTGGACTGGTAATTTTGTCCAGTGCAGATCAAATTTGGTAAAACTATGTATATATATATATACATAGTTTCTTATAGGTAAAACTAGGATAAATGTCAAGCAACATCTAGAGAAGAACTATCTAAAATTAGGTTTACTAATAATAGACAAAGTCAATCTTCACAAATCATCTTCTCTAGAGCTTTCTACAACTAAAACATTAATAAGAGGGATTAATTACAATATTCCAACACTCCACCTTAATTACAACCATTAACAATTATAACACTAACCATTATAACTTTATATTTAAAAATGTTCCTATGGGCTTACAATCCTTACAAAATTCATAATATGGTGGCTTAGGCATCTATGTCTATATCTCATCTAGACTTACTACACTTGAGATCATATAAAAAATAACGTGTTTTACCTCTAATTATACATGTTGATGTAGCTTATCCTCAGCTCTATGCTCTATACATTTTTTCTTCCTTTTGCTCGAAATTTATATTCTTTATACATTTTCTTCTTCTTCATCTCCAACTTTAAGGTGGTCTCCTTCTTCAATATTTATGCATCTTCTTTGTATTCTTTTTCTATTATTGTACTTCATATACTATTGATTGGAACTTTATGTCAAACAGTATAAGATAAAAAACATATTCATCTTAATTCATCTCCTCTTCCACTACCGCAAAATATTAAACAACTCCTATGGTTTCCTTCATTTTTTATATTCCTTCTACTGTACTTATAGTAGATTTTTCATACCCACTTTCATATCCATCATACTTGGTACTTGCAATACGCCCCCCAAGAAATGGTAATTCATCATCATAATCAAATTCAACATTCTGCAACCTCATTCATGTCTTCAACAACTTCCATTGCTAGATTGTCTTCACATTTTTTTATTGTTGTGAAGGTAGTTCTATTTTCATCTTAAATTTCAATTTCATCATACACATGTGTATATGCACAGTGGGATTCACATTATTCACCATTCTTATGCTCTGCATCTCATGCAAAGTCATCTTTTTCTTCTACAATTTTTGCAAAAAAACTTCTTTGTAGTGTTCAAGACAACTGCAATCTTCATGTCTTGTTTATTTTTTTAATGTAAAAAATAATTACTACATCAATAAATGAAACACATTATGACTCAAAATTATGTGGATCGATGTTACTCCCTCTTTCACTATATTCCATCTCCATAATATCCCAAACCTCTTTGGACCTAGTTGTTGCTACAATTTTGGGAATAATCCTCTCATCCAAGCCTTGTTGAATGAGAGAAAATTCTTCTACTTCATCCTTCTTGTTTTATATGAGATAATCATTTGCATATTCAAATTCACAACTAATTGTCAATCCCATAACTCTAAATATGTTGTCAATACAATTTTCATCTTTTGCAGTTTCTACCTTTGCTTGTGAAAAACAAAGACTATGGCTATGTGAGTTTGTTACTCCACACCATAACTACTTCTCTCTCTTTATTTATCAATTTATTTTCTACCTTTTTCCTTTTTTGATACTCAGTCACCCTCTTTTTAAGTATATCGATTCCCTTACTCTACCCTTTTCTAAATATTTAAAATGGAGCATAAAAACGATTATATATATATATATATATATATATATATATATATATATATATTCATTGTCCTCTTTAGTTTTTAACTTGGAAATGACCTAGGTCGATCTTTTGTTGCTTCTGCCCATAGTTTTTACTTCACAACATTCAGAAAAAAAAATTTAGACTCAGATACCACTAATATCAAGAGTTGTCACTACTCTGGTTGGCACAAAACCCTTGATTGTACCAATTTATCTAAAAAATAACACACAAATGTCGTTCAAAACAATAGAGTACACTTTGATTTCCATGTCAAACAACAATATTTCACTTATTTGTGATCCTAGGAGTAGATGGGTAATCTTGTTGGTCAATACTTTTCTTTATTGAATGTCCTTGCATATATTGCTTCATTTTGATATGTTTGAGTCCTAAAGAAAGGAGCATGGTTCATTCTATGTATTCTCCATGTTGATATCATGATGATATGAGATTTCGGGCTATCATAGGCAACTTTCAGTGCATTGTATAGCTATGTTGTGATGAAATACTTTTAGCGATGAATATATGGCAGTTCTAATCTATTTTATATCTGTTATGAATGATTTGAATGTGAATGTGTATTATTTTCATTATTTTTCCCTAATGAAATCTCAAATATGAGTTATATGGATGCCAATTGTAGTATTTTTTAGTATGTTTAATCCTTCATCATCGATACAAGACCTTATGGTCTCTCTTATCCTTTTGCATATCGGGTGAGAATTTTCTCAACCCTGACCAAGGATAGATATATCGGTACTTTAGGGTTTTGTTAGACATGCTCTCAACAAACCCTGGTTCTAAACAACCCCAATGCTAGGAAGTTTTGTGCATACACAAGAGTGGATCAAAACGATGACAAACAACCCAACAAATGGTTATGTTTCTGGGACCTAAAGTCTTGTTGAAATTGATGGATGAAAATACAAATGTGGTGGTATCCTTCTAAGGAGGATATTAAAGACAAGGTAGAAACAAAAGAGGATGATTTTTCCCTGCAAGAGACATAAGGAATGTGGGTGAACTGAGAAGGAATTGAAGGACTGACACATTTATTCGAAAATTCATTATCTCTTCTTGGAAGAATTTCCATGCGTGCTACATTAATGGTTACAAAGACAAGTTGTTTTCAATTTGGTCATGTTACCACTGAAGCCATGTAATATCCATTATCTAGAACCCTTTGTAATTGTACATATAGGCTAGTGAGTTGAATGGTACCAAGTGTAAATGTAATGTATATTTATGTGCATCAAAGTAAGTGTGTAGATATTTGTTACAAAGACACGTGTGCACAATATATGTGTTCTGTGCACCTGGGAAAGTGTACATATTTCATTGTGTTGTGTCAAATTGGGTAAGTGCACGTTAATAACCTAGAAGTGTGTGGTACTGAGTTATATATATATATATATATATATATATATATATATATATATGACTTTTTATGTTTTGAGAACAGAGAGTCTGTGTGATTATAAGGCTGGTGAGCTTGGAAGTAGATAGGCTAGTGCCATATCCATTTAAATTTAATCATGTTTATTAATATAATATTGCATCGTTGCATGCAGAATGACTGAGACAAAAAGAGATAGGGGGCCTACTCCACCATAAAAGGGAAAAAGGGAGGTGAGTTCAAACTCTTGCGGAATATTTCATAATATTTTTGAGAAAAGTGTCATGTAAGATATATTATTTTATCCTATGTTTCTTAGGATAGGGAAGGATTCACCAAGTGGCATCAATCTACTTTTGAAGGTGAAAAGTGTCAAGTGGAATGCATGAAATATATATCACTCAACTTAGTGTATTTTTGGGAGGATGAAATTATTGCAGGGAGATTATGGATTATTCGAGAAAAAAAAGATTCATGCCGCAGGATCTCGTGAGAAGATGGGAGTAGGACTCTATGGAAAATATGATTATTACCTTATCTACAACGAGAATGTTGTAAGGAGTTGTGGGGTTACATCCATAGTTTCAGTGTCTAATATTTGATTGACATACTATGAGAATTCTCTTTGCGTGAGAGACTAGTTGTTGGGGAGTAGTTGTGAGACCCGTGGGCATACTCTCAAGGCGAGAGTTTTTGCTGAGAGTTGTTCCCTGTTGCATTGAGAATTAGTCACAGAGCTCAAAGAATTCTTGTCTAGCCTATTGTCGGTGAATCTCGGAAGGGAAGTGGGGAAATTGAATTATTGTTGAGTAGAGAAGGGGAACACTTCTTTGAGTGTGACAGGTGTGTGGGGAATGAGGAACTATGGGATAGTTGCAACAATGGGCACTTAAGACTCGAAAAGTATGTTCATTTTTAGAACATATCTTATCGTCATAAAAAGTTTATCCTTGGTGGAGTTGAGCCCCATCTCAGGAGTGACTTGTTGTTGAAATATTATGAGCAAAAAGGGATATGGTTGGGAGGAACATCTGAGTCAAGGCCACAATTGGTGACTTTCCTTTAAGAAAAGTGTTCCTTGTGTACTTTTCTTGGTTATTGCGTGCATTTTTGTCTATGTTTGACATGGGTTAAATTCTTGTGTGTGTTGCATATAAATATTTGTTGTTATTTCATTTAATGTTGCTTACACATATAAGTATGGTGCTTTTATCCTTTAATTGTAGTTGTGCATGAGTATGTCAGTTGATGGTAACTTTACCTTTTAAGTTTAACCTTATCATTTGGTTATGAGTCATCAATAAGAGTATTGAGTGGCCTAGTGCATAGGATTATATCATGTGTGCTTCAAAAGGTTGTGACTCATGTGTGTGCAGTTAAGGAATTAGACCCTACACAAAGTAATATTAAAAGTGGTGCATGATGTCAAGCTAGTTATGAGCATAGTTATACTGTGTGGTCAGTATGTTAGTGTGCATAGTTATTTGATTTAATTTCACTTCTTAAGATTGTATTAAAATAAATTGTTGCTTTTGTTGTTACAAGTTGTGTAGTGCAACTCAAGTTTGGACTGAGCACATTTCTTCAAGTGAAACTGCGTGGATTGTGTTAAAAGTAGAAATTACACAATTAAATTTTAGTCTAACATGGATCAGTAGTAGGATGGGATGTTACAGTTTGGTTGATTTTGATTTATAGGAGTTGAGGTTGAGTAGCATGGCCCAGGCTCGGTGGCTGGGGATGTAACAGATTGATATCAAATATTTGACATATTTTTTATGGAATAGCATGGTCGAGCCTTGGTGTGTAGGGAAGTTATAGATTGGTATCATAGTTTTTTCATAGTTTTTTATTGAATAGCATGGGGCATCTTGGGTGGATGGGGTTGTTACAGATTGGTATCCAAACAATTGTTCCAACGCTAGAATTGTATGGGCCAGAGACCTGTATGAACATATGTGTGCATTAGAAATTGGTGCAGCACAATCCAAAGTTTAGTTTACGCAGAAGGCCATGGGTGCATTGTATAAAGTAATTCTTTGTGCAAGAGAAGTGATGCACCAGTGTGTGTGCTAGGATTGGAATTTTAAGATCATCCAGGAAATCTGAGAGATGGGATTATGAAAAAAATTGTGAAATGTTTTCATGTAGTTGTTGCATGAAATCACCTAATAAATCTTGTTGTCTACACATTTTGTAGAATTACCAGCAAATAGAGCAAGAAAAAGTCACTGCAGAAATTTGAAAGAATGGAAGATGCATAGAGGCCTCATAATCCTGATTATGAATTTGGGGATCTTCATGTTAGTTTCAATGGTGATGGTAAAGAATCCAAGGCGGGAGCGCATGAATTTGGTAGAAACTATAAAAGTATTGCAGAAATATGTCCATAGTTATAAGGTTAATAATAAAAGGATTATGAGTGTCAAGGCACAACAAGATGACCTCAATGTAAAATTGACGCAAAGTATGGATATAATAGAAAATAATATGTATAAGGAGAGAGAATCGAGTATATCAAGAATTTGTAGGCCTCATGATGAGAAAATAAGAGAAGAAAGAAGTGTTGGTAAGCATTCTTTCAGGAAAGAGCACAATAGTTCAATTCCATCCCCTATCATAAATCATAAGAGAAGTAATGGGTTAGATGAGCTACAAGGAGAAATCAATAAGATAAAAAATCCTACTTTTGAAGGTGATCATAATACGGATGAAGATGTAGAGACCTGGTTGCTAGGTATGGGGAAGTACTTCTAACTACATAACTATTCTATGAAGATTGAAGGGATAATTGTTATCTATCAGCGAAAATGAAATGCATCAATGTGGAGGGATCAATATGTGAAGGTGTATCACATAAAGGAGAAAAAAGTGACTTGGAAGTCGTTCAAGAGGAATTTCTATAAGAAATACTTAAACAAGCATTACTATGTCACAAAAATGAAGTAGTTATTCGAACTTAAGCTTGAGAGTATGAAAATTGATGAGTGTCAAAGAAGATTTTTATAGTTTTTGAAATATGTGCCTTCAATCAAGGATGAACAAGTGAATATTCACATATATTTGAGTGGGTTACCCTCATTTATCAGTGACAAGATAAAATATGATGACCCTATGATGTTGGAGGAGACCATAAGATGCACTAAGTGTCTTTATGACAAGCAGAAGGGAAGACAAACTTTCCAAAAGGCTTGGGCAGACAAGATGAAAAGTAAGGGTGAACAAAGGAAGAAGAGAGTTAAGACACCATTTTTTAGAAATATTGTGCAAGGATAGATGACTCTTGAGGAACCCATAATATCAGAGGAAGTAGGACAAAAGTCATGGAAAAAACCTGTGCAATGTTGGGTTTGTGGTACAAATCATATGCATACAGATTTCCCCCAAAGAGGTGATAAAGTGATGACTGCAAACAATGTACAACAAGTTGTGATAGCAGAAGACATGGGTAGAAATGTGCCAAGGATTTACACCATGTTGGATAAAAAGTAGGCTAAGTTTCAATTGCACATGATCGAGGTGGAAGGTAAGATTAATAATCAACCCATTGCTATTTTAATAGACTCGGGATCTAGTCATAATTATCAAGATCCTAATATGGTGAAAAGATTCCATTTTATAAGAAGAAAGATTGAAAAATCTTGGTTTGTCCAGCTAGCGACTGGAGTAAAAAGAAAAATTAGTCAGATGGTTAAGGCATGTCCAATAGGGATGAATGGACTACTTAGAAAGTCTAATTTAAATATTATACCTTTGGTATCGTATGATTGCCTCATTTTTATGGATTGGTTAGGTCAGAATCATGTTGTCCTAGATTGTTATAATAAGGAATTTACTTTCCTCGATGAGAATGGAAATTTGAGGTTAGTTCAAGTAATTCCAATAGTTGTGACTATCAGGGAAGTTTCAATGTTGTAGTTGAGGAAACATTACCGTAAAGGACATCAAGTATTCATAGTGCACATAGAAGAGGCACCTAAGGATAAAGTTCCAAGTGCAGAAGATTGCACAATGCTGAAACAATATGAGGATGTCTTTAAAGAGATATCGGGATCACCTCTGAAAAAAGATATTAACTTCTCTATTAACCTGATGCTGGGAGAAACACCTATATCGAAGACTCCTTATAGGACGAGTACACCAAATTTGAAGGAGTTGCAGATGCAACTTGAACAAATTCTGAAGAAGGGGTATATATGCCCAAGTGTGTCACCTTGGGGTGTACCAATTTTATTTGGGAATAAGAAGGATGGTACGCTGAGACTTTGTATCGAATTCAGGTAGTTGAACAAGTTAACAATGAAGAAAAAGTATCATTTTCCAAGGATAGATGACATGCTTGATCAACTGAGAGGCACGCATATATTTTCAAAGATGGATCTTAGATATGGATATCAAAAGTAAGAATATAAGAAGAAGCAATCAGTAAGACTACCTTTAGAACAAGGTATGGTCATTACAAGTTTATAGTGTTTCCATTTGGGTTGTCAAATGCATTAGTTTCCTTCATGTGTTTAATGAATGGAGTTTTCAGAAGTTACTTAGATAATTTTATCATTGTGTTTTTGGATGAACATATTATTTCCTCAAAGTCTAAGGAAGAGAATGAAAAACACTTGAGGATGGTGTTGCAGGTGTTGATGGAGAATCAAATTTATGTGAAATTGTGTAGGTGTTCATTTTATCAACGATAAATTCACTATTTGGGTCATATTATTTCAGAAGAAGGAATAGTTGTGGGCCCAACAAAGATAACATAACTTGAGGAATGGCCAACACCAAGAAATGACTCAGAAGTGAGATCCTTTATGGGACTCGTAGGGTACTATATAAGTTTTATTAAAGTATTCTCACATATTGCGCATCTAATTACATCCCTGCAGAATAAAAGTGTGCAATTTGAGTGGACTCTAGATTGCGCAAGGATATTTTATCACTTGAATTGTTGATCAAGATGCAGACTTCATGGTGTGTAGGGATGCATGCAAGGAAGGACTAGTTGGAGTCCTGAGTCAAAATGGACATGTGGTCTGCTACAAATCAATGAAGTTGAAGGATCATGATATATTCTATGCCATGCATGAATTGGAATTGGAAGTCGTAGTGCATGCTTTGAAGATGTGGAAGCATTATCTCATGGGTAAAATATATGAGCTGAGAACAAACCATTGTGTTATGAAATATTTGTTTGGAAAACCAAGTTTGAATGTCATAAAAAGCATGTGGTTAGAGTTCCTCAATGAGTATCACTTTGACATAAATCATATCAGAGGAAAAGAGAACAAGTTAGATGACCCACTCAGCCGGAGGATCCATTAAATGCATTCTACAACCATTATCATGTACCATACATATTTGTGCGACATAATTTTGTAAGTTTCGAGAACAGATATGCGTTATATGGATATAAGTGCAACTTTACAACAAGGTATGTCACAACCAAAGTTTGAAGGTTATGAACTAAGAGAGGATGGAATCCTCTTGTTTAGATGCAAATTCTATGTTCCAAATGATCAAGAGTTGAAAATTATGATCTTTCTAGAGATGCATAAGGCTCCTTATGTTGGACATCCAAGTTACCATAAGATGATTGGCGCGGTCAAGAAGAAATAATTTTGGGCAGTTATGAAAAAGGAAGTTGAAAATTTTATTGAGAGATTTCTTGAATGTCAGAAAGTCAAGGATGATCATAGACATCCGATTGGTTTATTAGAGCCCTTGCCCATTCCTGAGTGGAAGTGGATCAGAAAATCAAGAAGCTTGGGAATCAAGTCATGGAGTTGGTAAAGGTCCAATGGACCTCGTATGGTCATGAGGATGGAACATGGGAGCACGGGGATGCTATTCCAATAGAGAATCCTCATCTTTTTTATAATGTTTTAAATTTTGTATGTATATGTGTATATGATGCACTAAGGACAATACATATATAAGGAGGAGGGGATTGTAGTGTACATGATTCAGAACCCTTTGTAATTGTACATATAGGTCGGTGAACCAATTGGTACCAAGTGTAAATTTAATGTACATTTAGGCTGGTGAGACAAGCACACCTCGTTTTGGTGTTGCGTGCATCAAAGTAAGTGCACAGAGAATTGTTACAAAGACAAGGTGCGCATAGTCTATGTGTTGCATGCACCTGGGCAAGTGCACACATTGCACTGTGTTGCATGCAGTTTGGTAAGTGACTGGTAATCACCTAGAAGTGTGCGGTATTGAGTTATATATAGATGTATATATGATTTTTTATGTTTTGAGGCAAGAGAGCATGTATGATTATGAGGCCGGTGAGCCTTGACGCAAATAGGCCAATGCACCTATACATGTAAATTTAATCATTTTTATTATTATAATATTGTATCGTTGTGCACTGATTGACTCAGACGAAAAGAGACGGGGCCTACTCAATTAGAAAAGGGAAAAAGGGGGGTGAGTTGTAAGTCTTGGGGAATATTTAAAAATATTTTTTAGAAAAGAATAATGTGAGATATATTGTTTTATCCTAAGTTTATGAGGATAGGGAATGGGTCAGCAAGTGGTTTAAATATACTTTTGAAGGTGACACATTTCAAGTGTAAGTCATGCAATATATATTGTTATCCTTATTGTATTTTGAGGAAGATGAGATTATTGTAGGGAGTTTATGGATTATTCAGGAAAAAAAAAATTCATATTGCAGACTCTCATGAGAAAAGAAGGGTCAGACTGTATGGAATATTTGATTATTACCTTATATTCAGTGAGAATATTATAAGGATTTGTGGGGTTACATATAGAGTTTCACTATCAAAGAGGGACTATGGGCTAGTTGCAACATTTGGTACTTATGACTACTTAATTCAGTTGAGTTTCAGAACATAGCTTGTTTCCAAGAACCCTTTAGCCCTGGTGCAGTTGAGCCCCAACTTAGAGGTGACCTATTGCTGAAAGCTTCTGAGAAACAATGTATATGGTTGGGAGCAACGCCCGAGTCAATGTTGAAATTGGTGACTTTCCTTTAGGATAAGTATTCTTGATGTACTTGTCTTTGTTACTGCGTGCATTTTTATCTATGTTTGACATGGGCTAAATTCTTGTATGCATTCCATATAAGTATTATTTTTTATTTGTTTTAATGTTTATTGAAAATATAAGTATGGTGTTTTTATCCTTTCATGGTTGTTATGCATGAGTATGTCAGTGATCCGGATTATTTTCGGCACGAAATGAGAGCAGAGATATAATAAAGAAATGCACAGAGATATTGTGTATATCCAGTAATATAACATAAATATATCAGATATGCAACCATAAACACAGAGATACAGTAATACACGATTTCTATTAATGAAAGAAATGTACAGAGACTGTAAAAATACAGAGTAAAAGACTCGCTAGAATGGTGGCAGCTTATCTTTGAGAAGAGATGTGATGGCTACTCGCATTCGCAAGATGATGGTTACAATGAGGCTATGGAGCCCTTTTTTACAATAATCGGGAATGCCAAAAGTCCTAGACATCCAAAAACCTAACCCTAGGAGATGAAGCGCCAAAAGTCATGTGGGCCCCGTTTGGGTAAGCTGGTGCATCAACTTCCCGGGGTCGTAACTTTTGCATACGATCTC
>ML793483.1:122009-147552 GCA_009831015.1 Picea engelmannii | reverse complement strand
AAATCCATTTCAGTTTGGATGTATCTGTGTAGAGCCCCACGGTATTTCAGAACCAAATGTCGTTCGGATTCTTTGATACCTAGCTTGGTGCGCAAGGTATGGAAGGTATTGGTGAACTCTGGAACTACTTGGCCCCTCTCTTGTCGCAGTGTGGTCCATCTCATGTATTGTTCCTCATAGCTTCCAACAGGGTAGTATTGTTCCTTTACCACATCCACAAAAAATCCCAAGTGGGCTCGACTCCATATATTCCAGAATCCTCTGTGGAACTCTGCTCCCAGTAAGTTTCCCACCAATGTTTGACATGGGGGAGAGCCTTAAGGAGTGCGAAGGTGATCTTTTCCTTGTCTGAAAAATTATGAACAGAGAAATAACCTTCTAGCAGATTTAACCATTTATCTAGGGCATCTGCATCTATTTGACCCTCAAATACGGGAATATCAAAATTAACCTGTACCTTGAAAGTCGAGGTGCCTCCAAAGTGGTCGCTTGATGAATATGCACCTGATGCTATCGGCAGGAATTGAAGGATGTGGGAAAAATTCTCCATCATTTCGTCCCTCTGTCGCGTGAGAGCTTGCTCAAGCAACATACCGATAGGATTGTCTGCTCCATCATTTTTCTTTTCTTCCGCCATTGATGGTTTCTTGTTTGTGCGAGAGCGATTGTCCTCAAGAGAGACAATATCGAGACCCAACTTGCTATACTCGGACCTTGTCGGGGACATGCACTGAAAAAACGATCAAGAGCAGCCTGCTCTGATACCACTGATCCAGATTATTTTTGGCACGAAATGAGAGCAGAGATATAATAAAGAAATGCACAGAGATATTGCATATATCCAGTAATATAACAGAAATATATCAAAGATGCAACCATAAACACAGAGATACAGTAATACACGATTTCTATTAATGAAAGAAATGCACAGAGACTGTAAAAATACAGAGTAAAAGACTCGCTATAATGGTGGCAGCTTATCTCTGAGAAGAGATGTGATGGCTACTCACATTCGCAAGAAGATGGTTACAATGAGGCTCTGTAGGCCTTTTTTTACAATAATTGGGAATTCCAAAAGTCCTAGACATCCAAAAACCTAACCCTAGGAGATGAAGCGCCAAAAGTCATGTGGGCCCCGTTTGGGTAAGCTGGTGCATCAACTTCCCGGGGTCGTAACTTTTGCATACGATCTCTGTTTTAGGCATGTGATAGCTCGTTGGAAAGGTACCATCAAGGAGATTCATTTTTGGGGATAAATCATGCCTTCGGCTATCATTGAGAACCTCGATCTTGAAAAAACTTCATTTAGGCCCTCAAAATGGCCCCGGAAATGAAAACCTGCTAAAAATAGTAAATTGCCAAAATGGCCAGAAAACTGTTTTGAGCCATTTGAAAAAGGTGGGTGGCCCCCGATATCCACCTGGATCAGCCATTTGATGTAACTTTGCCTATTAATTTTAACCTTGTGATTTGGTTATGAGTGATCAAGAAGAGGATTGAGTGTCCTAGTGTGCTGGATTGTATCATGTGTGCTTCAAAAGGCCATGACTCATGTGTGTGTGGTTAAGGAATTATACCCTCCTTGCAGTAATTTTAGATGTGGCACATGACACCGAGGTGGTTGTGTGCACAATTGTACTGTGTGGTCAATATACTCATGCGCACAATTGTTTCATATAATTCCACCGGTTAAGGTTGTATTAAAATAAATTGTTTCTTTCGTTGTTACAAGTTGTGTATCATGACTCAAGTTTGGAATGAGCACATTACTTCAAGAGAAACTATGCAGATTGTGTCTAAAGTTGAAATTGCGTAGTGAAATTTTAGTGTAAAATGGCTCAGTAGTAGGCTGGGGTGTTACAGTTTGGTTGATTTGGAGATACATAAGTTGAGGTTGAGTAGCATGGTCATTCGCGGGTGGTTGGAGATGTTACAAACTATTATCAAAGATTTTTCTGAGTTTTTAATGGAGTAGCATGTCCCAACTTAGGTGGCTGGGGATGTTACAAATTGGTATCAGATATTTTTCAGAGTGTTTTGTGGAGTAGCATGGCCCAACCTGGATGGTTGGGGATGTTACAAGCCAATGGTTTTGGATCAAGGAAATATTGAAAGTTTGAAGGTGCTACACATCAATTGGACTCGAGAGATTGATTTATGGTTTGCTCAAGTGAAGGAAGGCTAGATTGTTGCATTCACGATTAAATACTATGATTCGTTCAATGAGGCTAAAAAAAAATTTGAAGAAAGTCCAAGAAAGATAATTCTCAAAGAGATTCCACTTTGTATCAAGATGTTTTTCATAGAGAATATATTGATGTGAATGGAGCCCAATAGGATGGTTTAGTAAACCCCCCAGGGTTGAGGGGGGGATTTGGAAAAGGTGGGGAAAAGATGGATCCATTAAGGAGGATCTAAGAAGTTTCTAAGATGAGGTGAGGAGTGGAATGGACCTAAAGGAGAAGAGTATAAAAAAAAGATATGAGTTGAGAGAGAAGGACGAGGAGAGGAGTGGAGAAGAGTTGGCCAAGGGTTCATAGTGAGGTGTCGGGCCCATAATGAAGAGGAAACTCACACAACAAAATGGTGAGAGAGAGGCTTGGAATTGAAAATACAAGTAGTGACAGTAGTGCTAGTGAGGTCCTAGGTGACGACGCTCGTACACTTTAGATATTGTAGTATGTTGAAACCTTAAGAGAGTCAATAATGCCTAGGTATGGTGCTTGAGATTGAATTTGTGGTGCGCCGAGGGAATCTAAGGAGGAAACGTCACATGGTTCTGCACTGAAAAAATAGATGATCTCTCATATCTCCATGAGGCACCAATATGAAGAGAATGTGGTACTCAACATAGTGCTAGTACACTAAGAAAGAGAGAGACCGACATGTAGAGTGGTATCCTGTTGATTAGAGAAAGTGATTTTGCACAATCTGGTAGTGCATAGATTCGACCGGGAGATGAGGCACATAGTGGAAGTACATGGATTGACCCAAGGCAAGCGTACATGAGATTGGTGTGTGTTTGGGTATAGAAATGGTCTAGATCATTGTTGCGCAAAAAGAGACAGAATATGAAGGCTCTGCTAGTGGTGGGAGAGATAAGTTGGTATTTTTGGATGGTATTGCGTGGTTGAAAATTGATATCTCTTTGGGTCACCTCACAAGAAGTTGAAGAAGAATATGGTCATATCCCCCTTTTGTACCTCACTCCTCATGCATTTTTAGTCAATAATAAACCACAATAGATAGCGGAGATATTGGAGTTGAGGAAAGAGAAGAAGAAGAAAGAAGTGAAGAAGCAAGTGAATAGGAAGGTGAATTAAGCAATACTTTACCCCAAGTGATAATGGTGTTGAAAGATCCCATCAATCATAGTTAGAGAAGAAAAAATACTTCTAGTTCCAAGATGGAGAATTGAGATAGTACACTATAGTTTCCTATATTCCATTGAATGGGAAAATACGATGCAGAGAAACACTCATTCACCTGTGAAGCAATATGGTCTATGAAGAGGGCTACAGATGACATGAAGAAGATCAAGCAGTTGGAGACTACATTTAGGGATAGAGCCCTGACATGGTACATGAAATACAAGGCCATTGCGCCAGCGGGAGAGAAGAGGTCTCTGGCCTAGATAAAGTAGGCTCTATTTCGGGACTTTTAGAAGCCAAATTCTTTGTCCTAAGGTATAATGGATATCAAAGAAATAAAATAGAAGGAAGGAGAGATCATTTGGGATTATAACCAGAGGTTCAAATTTTGTTGGATAGGATAACATTCTAGATACAAGAAATTCAACATACATAACGATTCATTGTAGGTTTTCTCCCCCATACGTGAGTCCCACTCACCCAGCCAAAGGTGAAAACTCAAGTCGAGGCAATCAAAACCGCAATGCAATTGGAGGTTACATTGGAAGGTGTGGAAGCATCATTCGGGTTGACACAGGTGCACTCATAAGTTTCCAATCTAACAATCCAGTTGAAATGTATGGCCAAAGCTAAATTCATGTGTGATAATGAATAGTGCACTACCTACCATTCAGAGGGGCGTCGTCAAAACCAGTTCCTAGTCCTTCCAAATTATATGGTGGCAGGCGTGTTGAGTTGATTTTCATCTGAGCAATTTGAATGGGATGATATCTGCAGGCAATGGGGACATGGGACATCTTGTTGTCCAAAAATACACAAGTATCAAATGTTGAATCACACCCCCTTATGTGAATTATGTAAATCCATTGGACATGATGGCAGTAGTTTCCTCTCCCTCCAGGTGATGCAAGATAACACCTGGGAAGCCTTATGAGTGCAAGATGAGAAAAAAAATGGTGAGAAAGATGGTGCATACAAGGGAGGATATCAAGGAGAATCTTAAGGTGGATATGGGTGTGAGATTGGTTGTGGATATGCTGGAAGAGGAAGAACATACCCCACATGTTTCAATTGTGGTGAAATTGGTCATGTATCACTATTTTGTACTAAGATGCGTGCGCTCTATGCCTATTTTATAGTCATGAACATGCTACAAAATAATTTCTCGACTTGCTTAAGAAGTGGGAAGATAAAAATACCAACTATAACCTAGTGCATGTTGAGTCGTGCAAGAATGAAAAGAAGAATGAGGAAGAAGACATCCAAGTTGTAACCCATGAAGGGTCCAAGACTGGATGAGATGTTGAGCATGGAGAAGGCTCAATTGAATGACTATACAATAAGATCAGGAAGGCACCCCAACTTCCCTAAGTTTGATGCTACTCAGTAAAAGTAGTTTATGTGTGATTCGTAGAGAGCCATTGAAGAAGAGAGAGTGTGTGAGGATTTGTTGCATGTGAGAGGTTTCTTTTCACAACTCAAATATCTTTGGAAGAGGCATGGATCTAGGAGGAGGTAAAATAATGATGAAAAGTTCATTGGAGGAGGCACAAATCCACAAACAGGTGCAACAAGAAATATAGAGGTCAATGGAGGAATCCCGTGTGCACGAATAATTACAATGTGTGACACAAAGGTATTTGGATCAAGCTCATGTGTGCGAGGAGATCCAACATGTGATTGGAATATAGATAGAAGAAGCATGCATGAATACTACACTACAACTCACTAAGAAAAAGGCATATGAAGAACAACGTTAGAAGGAGTTGCAATGCACACCACGCGTAGAAGCCATATGCAACTTACATTGCATGGAAGGCGTCGAAGATCAAGTCAATACCTTCTTGTAGTGTTGTTTGTGTTTTCTTAGAGATCCGGAGGGGGATAGTAAGTTAACCCAGATATTTATTTCTTGCATAAAGGAACAAGGAGAAGACACCACGATATCATCCTTTCTTCCCAAAAGGGATGTTTTCCAGGTCAACAAAAAAAAGAGCATTGGCTACGAATTTAATTTGACAGCAGAGCTTGGTGGGTATGAGATGAATGTTTTCATGTTGGATCTGGTATCCAATGTGAAAATTTTACATAATAAGTCTTCGGAAGGAATGGGTAATCCTAAGTTGGTTTTATCCCCCATACAAATCTAGTTATCCAACCTGTAGAATATTTATCCCATAGGCTAGTTGGAGCAAGTTGAAGTGAATATTGAAGGAGTGAAAAGAAAGGTAGACTTTGAAGTCATCGATATAATGGATGAGTATGATACCTATCCTGCATTCTTGGGAATCAACTAGGCCTTTGAAAATAATGTGGTGTTGAACTTAGAGAAGAGGTATTTTTCCTTTGAAACAGACAGCCTACGCGTGGTTGTGCCACTGGATCAATATGAGGGCGACCTCTACAATGATCTCGTAGATGAGTATGCATGGAGTTCAACTATTGAAAACATATACAAATTCACATGGCACAGGGAGTACTATGTTGAGCCCATCGTAGATGGAGAATTAAGCTGGATGAGTGTCAAGTATTATGACACGAATTCTAAGGATGCACTTGATAGGTGGAAACAAAATTTTATGAGGTGTCAACAAGGAGGTGGGCACATGTTTTGGCGGAAGAGTGCATGGAATATTTTGGCTCAAATCATTATGATGGATCGAAGATGGTGGATACATTCATCTCATGGATATAGTGTATTTTAGAGTTTCAATGAATTTACACTCTTGATATATGTGATGGTGGGTCGCACATCAAGAACCTTACGAGAATGGGTTACTGTGGAGGAAAATATGCATGAATGATTTAGAATCACAAAAACTATACCTCACATCACATACCTTTGTGAAAGAGGGTGGCTAGCCAAGAACAAGAATAATGCATGTCATACATATTTAAAGTCCCTCCGAACCCATTCATACACATCCCTTATACTACCAGTCCTTAAAGTTTTTAGTGAACTAACCTCAAACCCATCCCTAGCTCCTCTACCTCCAATGTCAAAGTTCACACAACCCCACAACTCATTCACTGACATACAACTATTCAACCCCCTCTCATGGAGCCCGAAAAGCTCCATGTCAATGTGGATGAGATCCTCCAATAGTAGATACTACCATAATTGGACGTGTTGGATACCGCTCCACCTGGGAAATAGTTAATCGATGGACCAAGTACGGGGCCATGTTGTGATCCAAAGGATACACTAGATTCCAATATTTGTAAGGGGTCAAACCATGCTGGGGTGCTTGAGTCGCATGTGCAGTGCCCCTAGCCAGCAATCTCATGCATGCATTATGTGATACAACACATTATTTATATGTACGTACTCTAACTGACAACATATTTTCCCATCGTCAACGACTCTTCTTGATTGTTAGTGCAGATATTCCCAAGAATCATCCATCATAGTGCATACAACTGCTCATTGTAGGAACAACAATTGTGGGGGATCCCACCAGTGGATGGAACCATCGAAAAGAATTAACACAATTCTCAGACATATGTTGTCGAGACAACATTATGAAAAATGGTAAAGATATCTAATTTCAGGACATCCCATAATTTCTTGGTACAAAAACTGTTATAATGTTTCAGTCAATAAAGCATATCATCCAAACACCATGTTGGAATTGGGATCTCTCCCACTGTATCAGACCGTCAACAATTTCTATGTCATATTTTCTCCATCCCTTCCATCACATTGATCTCAATAAATCATCTTCCCTCCCCTCTCCCTCCCCTTCATTATTAATACATGTCCTCTCCAGTGTATCTTGGAGATATTCTCCATGCTTTCTTCTTTCTCTCATATTATCTCTCACCCCTTCTCATCATTCTTCTTGGCCCACTTTTTCATCCATCCAATGCCCTTTACGCCACCCCCTAGACAATCCATTCCCATCCCCACATGTTGCTTCTTTCATCTCTTACTGTTGTACCAACAACTGTTAGGAATATCCTCTACTTTACTAACCTACATGATTTCCCACTACTAAAGGGCG
Organism: Picea engelmannii; assembly: GCA_009831015.1. Lineage (NCBI taxonomy): Eukaryota > Viridiplantae > Streptophyta > Pinopsida > Pinales > Pinaceae > Picea > Picea engelmannii. The sequence continues at coordinate 140,177 of ML793483.1, read as the reverse complement.
CCATGTTGTATCCCCTTTGTTTATCACAATGGCCCATTTGTCTCACCCACTCCTTACATGGTAGTGGATAGTCCATGCCTTATTCCCTTCGTTGATACAAAAGGATCTCTTATTTCATCATCCATCCATTGCCTCCCCCCACACCTCTGCGACTCCCTTCTCTTTACACACCCCACATTTACATCCCTACCTCTCTCCCCCATGGACCAGAGTTGAGCTACAATGACAGCTTGATGATTTTCTCTCACTCAGTTCCAACCATTCTAGCATCTTGTTTCATCAGATGATGATTTTCTCTTACTCACCTTTTATTTTTTCCAACATATAGTAGTTGGCTTGAGGAAGAGCCAGATAATAGTGGTGGGGGCATGTTGGCACCCAAAGTTTTAGGCTAATTTTTATGCATGTGCACCAAGGGATTAGTATGCACCCATTTCATAAATTTTATGTTCTCTTGAGTAAGTGCGTGAGGATTTCCATGAAGTGTGCATCATACTGAATTTTTTTAGTAGAGTTAAAAACATAAAGACTACCAAGTGTGTGCTATTCTAAGTTTTGTCAGTTACAGTGGAAACCAAGACAATTCACACTAGAAGAAATAAAGGAATCATCAGGATACCTCCCTGAATGATTAGTGCTAGTAGCATATGAATATGTGGGGATGAAATAAGAGGATTTTGTCGGGAAGTTAAGATTTCCCCTAATAAAGAAAGTTTACGTGGACCACTTGCAAGTGCCCGAGGTGTGCGAGGAAGTTGAATCATACCAACGATTGGAGTAGAGCAGAAGGGATAGCGCTCCCGAGTGGTGAAGGATATAAAAAGGATATTTAAGATCATAGAGAGAGTTGGATAATGTATTAAGGAGTTTATGCGAATTTATTCATCTAGTCTGAGAATTTCAAGTGGGCTACCACCATCAAGCTCACCCTCAACCTGTTTCAACATTGTAATGTATTTGAATATATTCATGCATTTTGATATGTCTAAATCCTAAGTCAAGGCACATGGCACATTCTATGTATTTCCCCTCTTTATATAATGATGATATGAGATTCCATGTTTGTCATAGGAAACTGTTTAGTGCAATATATATCTTTGTCGTGATTAAATACTTCTAGTAAAGGATATATGGAAGTTTGAATCTATTCTATGTCTGTTATGAATGAGTTTAATGTGGATGTGTATTGTTTTAATTCTTATTCCTTAACAATGTATCATATCTGAGTTATATGGATGTCATTTGCAGTAGTGTTTAGTATGTTTGATCCTTCATCATTGACATAATACCTTATAGCCTCTGTGATTCTTTCTACATCTCAGGTGAGACTTTCATTGGCCCTAGACAAGGATTTATATGCCAGTACTTTGGGGTTTTGTTAGACACACTCTAGATGAACCTTGGATCTTTGCCACACTAGCGTTGGGAAGGTCGGTGAATGCGTAAGCGTGAACCAAAATGGCGAAAAATAGCCCAACAAAATGTGAGCCAAACTCTTCATGTTCTCCTCTCTAATACTTTTGAATTTCCTTTTAAGGATTTCTGGTCCTCTTTTAAATATGTAGTTATTCTTATCTATTTGTGTTCTTCTTACTCTAACATGTGGAAGAAGGTTATAATAAAATTCAAATTTAAATTTTCACAAGGGGGTGCCCATTGATTCAACCATGTAGGGTGACTAGTTCTCATTAAATATATGTTGTCCACTCTACTTGTCTTTCAATACTCAACTTTACTAGCTCATGTGGATATAAAGAAGAAGACATCTCGAAATATCTAAAAGTTCTTATCATGAGGAAAAAAAAAACACTAAGAAATTTCACTTATCCAGATGAACAATTGTAAGAACACCTAAGGCGCATGATGGCTTAGGAATCAGGGACCCAGTCATGATGAATCTAGCATTGGGATCGAATATTTTTTGGCATCTCATTACAAGAAAATATGATAGAGGGAAGAAACTGTTATTCAAAAAATATTTCAAATGTTTGAGGAAAATATTTTTGGTCTCATCCTCCCATTATATAGATGGTTCGCCCATATGTAAATTGTTCAAATATCTCATCCCTTTAACACAACACCATATGTTTTGGTTCCCATGGAATAGGAAGAATATTTTTTTATGGACTTACAATATTATGGGTAATTAGTCACTAATCCAAAATCAAAAGATTCACCCTCTAAGAGGTTGGCTGGAATATCCAGGAAAAAACACTCTTTATGACATTTCATCTTCGGTTTATGATGGATGGTAGAATTTTTGAAATTTTTGTTTTATCCCTCTCAATATTTCTCCTCTTATCCCTTAGATCACATCATAACATAGAGGTTGTGCACCAAGAAGGATTTATTCAATTCTTCAATGAGGGTGGGAAAATTAAAACTATTTAGTGAAAAAGGATTATGAGACTCAAATTGTAGAATCTACTCTTCCTCCACAATATCCTATATGGAACAAGGTATCAAACCCAAATGTAACCCCAAAAATTTTCATCTTTTGTTGGAATTTTTTGCATGGGAAGATTCTAGATGAAAAAAATCTAGTGAAAAGAGGAATTCATGATCCCTCGATATGTGCCTTATGCATGGACACTATAGAAAATATTTAACATTTATTTTTTCAATGTAACTTCATCTCTAATGTATGGAAGATAACTTTTAAATGGATCAAACATCGAATCAATAGGATATATTATTGGAGGAGTTTATTCAAATTCATTGTTGTTATACTTGCGGTGAAGCTAATAGTACACAAACTTTACTTAAGCATCCAAAAGTTGATTTTCTTGAAACTTTTCGACACTTCTCTTATACAAACAGATCCTGGAAACTATAAAAAACGCTCGCTCTATTTATTCCTTGATTGAAGAAATTGTTAACATGTTTAATGCACTCCTTAGTTACTTTTAAGACCATCAATGGTGCTTTCTTACAACAATTCCCACTTCCAAAAATTGCCATCCTCTTTCTCGTTTGCCCTATGCTTTCCCTTTCTTTACTTACTCATTTTTCGAAAGATGTCTAGGTGAACTATTTGGCAGATTCACATCTTAAGATTTCCATTGCTACTTTTATATCACTAGCCTGGCCGACCGCTTCCCCGTTTCATATTGAACAAAATTTTTGAATTGTGGGTTCCCACATAGGCGGGTTCAGAAATACGTTTCCATTGTTTCACCGCCTGCAAACAGCACCTAGAATTTCGCAATTTACAAATTAGAAAACAAATTCCCCTTCATCTGGTATGATTTTTCTTTCTATTTACTTGGTACTTTTTTCGAATGTCTCATGCTTTTATATACAACACCCAAAGTTCTGCAATATACAAATTGCCCTCTCAACATTGCGCTTTCATTGTTCCCCTACGCACAAACATTAACTAAAATTTCACAATATACAAATTGACAACCGAAATATATAAATGAGATGCAATATGACCATCAGCCCCTTACATCTCCTGTGTATATCTTCTTACCTTTTTTTTTGTAACCCGCTCGACTTCTTTCCATACTTGGGCATTTCTTAGAATCTGTTTCACGGGTTGGCAGGTGGATGAAATGTACAATACTTGGTCGCTGTTCACCATCACTGCTACCTTCATAATTATTTCCAAATATGAAATTATTAAGATTTAATGCTAGTAGTTCATCCTGCAAGAACCGTTAATATTTTCATTAATGTCCTGAAGGATGGAGAAGATTTGTCATTACTACGAATTAAACGGAGATTTGCGGAGAAGAGTGTTATCCTTTCCAAGTATTCATTTCAAACATGATGAAATCTCTTTCATGCACCGGCTGGTTGGAACCTTTAGGAAATATCTAATTCTTAATCTCTCTTCACTGTCACCACCACCTTCGCACTTTTTTCTAAATATGCAATTAGTGAGCTTTAATGGTAACAACTAATTATGCATGAACCCTGGAGATTTTCATTGATCAGAAAAAGGTTTGAGGATATATTCCATTGATATGAATTAAACTAGGATTTGTGGAGGGTTATATTATCCCTCGACAATTTTCATTTCAAAAATCGTGTGGAGCAAACGAAATTTCTCGTTCACTTGCAGCAACAGTTTTGCCTAGATATAGTGAACACATTCAGGCATGATGGCCAGAGGTTCCATTATTACAAGGAATATTCTTACTACTCATCTCCCTCCACCCAGGAGAAAAAAAGGAGATGGTCCCTTGGTACACCGAGAGATATATTTCAAGCCAAAGAATTCCAAGGCAACCCTGCCTACTCAGAAAACCTACCAACTTTCATTGATGGTTGGCACAAAGGTTGATGTCATGGATTCTGAGTTGTAAGAAGATGATGTGATGGACGATGATACAATAATGGATGATGGCAATGCAGAGACTATTCCCACTCATGCACCCAATTTGAAATCAACCATAATGGGGGAACTTCCCAACTCAGTGATAGCGGTCCCGACAACACCAAAAGAAGGAGTTTCAAAAAATAAATCGACACTGAATGCAATAGTTGCTTTGCAGATCAAAATTAGGAATTCCAGAGGTTCAAATTAGTATGTTATAGGTGGAATACTTTCACTGTAAGTAAATGATATGTTGATGCTCCCAGAGATATATTTCAAGCCAAAAAAATATTCAATTGAAGGACTATTGTCCTGTTCTATGGATATACAATTAACATATTCATGAATGAGGACCAGAACTCCCACTGGTGCAAGGCATATTTCTATTAGTCATCTCCTTCCACCTAGAATGGACTAATTTGGGCCTCTGAAATTACACGTGCAACCTATGTCCCTGAAGTTTTATGACTGTGGAGAGGCGGTTTCTTGGTGTGTCCTAAATTTCAGTTAAGGGCTATTCCATTTTCTGTGCAAAATTTTATGTCTTCTTCCTCATGGGAATCTTCTGAGAACTATTAATTTTACCACATGATGATCTATCCAGGAGAAAACTGCAAGGATTTCCTAAAAAAAAAGGCATGGTGATCAATTTTGTTTGCATGTTGAAGAGCATCTTGATGGCTCCTACATGCTATAGATCCTGTGCCTATCTTTGTGGCAGATACGTTCAATGTTGTAGACCAAAGAACTTGGTCCAATTTCTAAGAATATATGTACAGTACTCGGTGTTCTTTTTTTTTTTAAATGGATTTGCTATTAAAAAAAAATCCTTGGAGTCTTCGTTGTTGCTTCTTTTCTTGATTTAATGCCTCTTCTCATTGAAATGGTTTAGTAGTCTTGTCGTTGATATCATTGTTCTTCGATATCGTATTTGCTTACGTAATTTTTTCTAAGATAGAGCATCTAACAATGATATGACAATATACTGTGTCGATCCACCAGGATTTTATGCAAACAAAAAATGGATTACACACAGTTTGAAACCAACATTCAATTATATTCTCAATTCAGATAAAACATAGCAATGCCAAATAAACAATGTTGCAGCAAAATTGTCATTCTTGTTTCTAGACATGTAATTATTAAGCTTTAATACTAACAACCCATAATTAAATAAGTTTAATACTTAAGTTACTGTGTTACAGTCATGGAAGAATGTATCAAGAACACACTTACACCCACAAGTTGTAATAAAATCTAATCTTTAACAAAGCATTTGTTGACAATTACTAGAAAATTATGGTTTTGCAACAATGGGGCTTGCTTGAAACCAATTCACGATTACAAAAATTGCCCTCTACCTTTCTATTTTCCCACTGTTTTATCTCCTGTAGTTTCTCTTTATGGTTACTTAATCATTTTTTTTCCGAAAATGCCTTGTTGTGTGGGTTGGAAGATTCACGCGTTTTGATCGAGCGCTTCCCCTTTGTCTAAATTGGGCCTCTATTGTTTTGTGTCCTACAAGTAGCACCCAGACTTCCGTGATATAAAATTTGAGAGGCGAACTTGCACGCTGGCTAGCTCAACATTGCACTTGTTAGGGTCCTAACCTGCACATAGATAGAACAATATATTTGGATGTAATAGAGGTAAATATTAATAAGGCCTTTCAATAAAATAAAATAAGGTGGATGTAAGAAGACCTAATAGAATCTTATGCTTCTAGAAGGATCTTCCTCTAGATGCTTCTTTTTAGTATAAATATGAGTCAAGGGTATGAGAACCCTAGGTTTGATATTATTGTAATATAGCTCTACTCAACTGGAGGTTTCCCCTTCGAAGAGGCCCATGAACATTGCTTTCATATTCAAAGTGTTGTTTATGTTGTTATTCTTATATCATTTCAGTGTTATTGTGGTGAATGTTCTGGTTATATTGTTGTTATTTTGCCACTACTAGCATTTTATTTCTCTTCTGCATACATTTTATATCTAGTATATTACAAGTGGTATCAGATCACTTTCCTCGGCAGAAGGTGTGGGTTAATTTTTTTTTTGCAGGGTAGAGACGTATTCCGACGTATTTAAGCCACAGAGATCTGTCATTATGCACATAAACACGTCGTCAATGGATTCATACATGCAGAAAATACAAGTGGTACTTAAGCGCACATTTGTTGGCCACCCTTGTTACCCCTGTTGGTACCCCTTTGAGTGGTAGGGCATCATACAAAACCTGTGTACGGATCGGCCTAGATTACTTGAAGCCCTCTCTATATAAACCGATCAGCTGCCTGACTGCTATAGTGTCACCAAGAACAACACTCAGGAAGATACTCTCTAGTACCTGGGTAGTCGGGTAGTACGGCGAAGGGTATGGTCTATCCTCCTTAGTTAGTGCCCTGAGATATTGGGCCAAGTACTATTGTTGGACCCTGCACGTATATCAGAGAGCTATAGCATAGGGCAAACCCTTGTCTGTAGAACCCTTGAATACCTAACCCTTGGGGGACAGAAACATAAACAAATTAAAACAGACAAGATCTATTGTCGTGCAATTGTGTTCGGGCTGCCAAGTAAATACACATTTATTTTTGGTTAAGAATTTGGGAATTTCCTCTCTGCAGTATTCTTCAGACCAGAGTATAACTCTGTAAATAATAATAATAAAATAAAATAGAAGTCTGGAAATTTTTTCACCATTATTTCAGACCTATTCCATTGGATTCATCTCTTCGCCCTTATCACATTCATCCATATCATTTTTTTTGGAAAAACAAATTTACCCTGCTCACCCCTTTTCAGTTCCCCCATCCTCATGGCCCATACCCATAGCCAAGACTTCAAAACTCGCTTCAACACCTTGCAATCTGGTCTCATTGAGACCCAACAAGAAGTGAAACAACTCAGTGCCAATGTTGTCGCCATCAATACAACCATGCAGTCCTCAATGGGTAAAATTAAACAAGACCTCACCACCCAACTTGAATCAGTATTTTTGACAGTCTTCACCAAACTACATATTCCTACAGATAACCCTTCCTCTTCCTCACCCCCACATACTAAAGGTAACCATTCCTCTCATTCCCATACCTTGTAGAACCATCACTTTCAACGTGACCTATGCCTTCCACAGGTGGATGTGACCAAATTTGATGGCTCGGACCCCAATGGTTGGGTAACCCAAATGGAACATTACTTCTCTTTATACAGCATTACAGATGACTTGGCCAAACTGCGGTATGGTGTTCTCCATCTAGATCAAGAACGTTGACAATGGTGGAAATGGAGAAAAAATTCACGTCAAGGGTATATTGCTTGGACACAATTTGCGGCAGAGCTTTATGAACACTTTGAGACTGACACCAACCATTTGGGTCATTTGAAAAAGCTAAAACAATTAGGAATAGTGGAAGACTTTATAGCTACCTTTGAGCACCTGGATTTTAGAACAGAGGGCATGTTTGATGCCTTTTTCCGAGAGTGTTTTATCAGTGACCTCAAGGATGAAATTCGGGCCCATGTCCTCGTGGCTCGACCTAAGAGTTGGGTGGAGGATACCAAAAGAGATAAAGAAGAACAACAGGTTGTATCTTCTCAAAATCACAAACCCTCCTTCATCCCTCGCCCTAAATCAGTAAATCCCACTGCTCCCTCTGCTCCACTAAAGATCCAAAAATTGACCCGGGATGAAATGGTTGAATGCCAACTCAAAGGCCTTTGTTATAACTATGATGACAAATATTTCTTAGGCCACAAGTGTAAAGAACAAAATATTTGTATGGCCATCTACGAGGATATTTCGGAAGAAGATGAAGAAACTCCCTCTATGTCTAAATCACCTGAATCAACTGACATAACCCGTTCCTCAGATCGTCCCGAAGTAGAACCAGTCATTTCCCTCAATTCTCTCACTAGCTTCTCCGCTCCCCAAACCCTCAAGCTAATCGGTTACATCAAGCATCAAAAGGTCATCATTATGGTTGATAGTGGAAGCACCCATAATTTTATTCATTGATGCATTGCCCAAGAAACTCATTGCTACATCCATGTCATCAATAATTTCCAAATCATGATTTCCAAGTGTGGTTCCATAAAATGTGGAGGGCGTTGTGAAAATGTGTGTCTCCAAATTGGTGACTACCACGTGAAATCCCATATGTTTGCTATTGACATGGGAGGTTGTGACATTGTGTTGGGTGTAGACTGGCTAAGGACTTTGGGTCCCATTCTCATGGATTTTAAAGACTTAACCATGCAATTCGACCAGAAGGGCCACCAATATAAGTTCCAATGCATCACCGTTGGTTCACCTGAGATCATTAGTTCCCATTGCATGGAAAAGCTGCTAAAAAAAGGTCATTCTGGTGTTATCGCCCAACTCCATGCCATACAAGAAACAAAGACACCCTCAGTACCGCAAGATGTCCAAGCCATCCTTTCTAAACATCAATTGGTCTTTTCCACTCCCCAAGGCCTCCTTCCTTCCTGTGGTGTTCATGATCATTCCATTCCCCTTGTACCAGGAAGCCTTCCTCCCAATATACGTCTGTATCGTCACCCCTTTTCCCAAAAAAATGAAATTGAGAAAATGGTCCAAGAACTCCTTAATTCAAGCATTATCCACCCTAGTATGAGCCCCTATTCTTCTCCTGTGGTCATGGTCTTTAAGAAAGAAGGTTCTTGGCGAATGTGTCTTGACTTTTGTGCCCTCAAAAAACTTACCATCAAAGACAAATTCCCCATTCCTTTCATTGATGACCTCCTGGATGAATTGAGTGGCGCCCAATTCTTCACTAAACTAGATCTTCATTCGAGCTACCACCATATATGTATGAAAGAGGCATATATCCCCAAGACTACCTTTAGAACTCATGAGGGACACTGTGAGTTTTTGGACATGCCCTTTGGCTTGTGTGATGCCCCCTCCACCTTCCAAAGCCTCATGAATCATGTCTTCTATCCTTTTCTCTACCATTTTGTCTTAGTTTTCTTTGATGATATCCTCATCTATAGAAAAACCTAGACAGACCATCTTTCTCATGTGGATCAAGTTCTCCATCTACTCTCTCAGCACCAACTTTTTCTAAAACAATCTAATTGTGCTTTTGGTGCCTTAGAAGTAAAATACTTGGGTCATCTGGTTGGAAAAGATGGCGTCGGGGTGGATCCTAAAAATATTGAAGCTATGCAAGACTGGCCTCACCCGAAGACTCTTATGAGCTTGCATGGATTTCTAGGGTTAACAGGGTATTATCGCAAGTTTGTTAAGAATTATGGGAAGATTGCAGCACCTCTCACTGCTCTCCTTAAAAAGAACTCTATCACTTGGACTCCATCCACTGCTCAAGCTTTTCAAACCTTGAAGATGGCCATGTGCACCACTCCAGTCCTCTCCCTTCCCAATTTCACAAAAACCTTTGTGTTGGAATGTGATGCCTCAGGGAAAGGAATTGGTGTTGTCCTTATGCAAGAGGGTCTACCTTTGGACTTTACTAGCAAGAAAATATATGAAATAAATCTGGGCAAATCCATCTATGAAAAGGAAATGTTGGCTATTCTGCATGTTGTGGATCTTTGGCGTCCTTATCTATTGGGGCAATGGTTCCAAATTAAGACAGGCCATCAAAGCCTCAAGTATTTTCTGGAACAACGCATTTCCTCCCCAGAATAACAAAAATGGGTGACTAAACTCTTTGGATATGATTATGAGATCATTTATAAGAAAGGCAAAGACAATGTGGTTGTGGATGCACTTTCCCAAAATTATGAAGATGAAGGATCCATTTTTTCTCTTTCATTCATTGTACCAGATTGGCTCCAAGTCATTTGCCAGTAATGGCTACAACATCCCAAAAGTTCACAGTTGATCCAACAAATGCAGTCCAATGGTCCAACTTCCCCAGGGTAATCTTGGCTCCATGAGTAACTTCGATACAAAGTTCATTTGTATTTCAGTAAACAATCAAATCTTAAATCCATGGTACTTTCTAAGCTTCATGCTACACCCACAGCAGGGCACTCTGGGTTCACCAAAACCTATGACAGGGTCAAACGTTCCTTTTTCTGGGATGGCATGAAACAGGACATTCGTAATTTTGTAGCTGAATGTGACGTGTGCCAACGCAACAAGGGAGAAATAGTCAAATCGCTAGGCACACTACAACTACTCCCGATTCCACCTACTATTTGGAAGGATATCTCTATGGATTTTATTACCGGCTTACCCAAATCGGGAAATAAATCAGTCATCATGGTGGTTGTTGATCGCCTTTCCAAGTATGCTCATTTTTGTGCCCTTCAACACCCGTTTACAACATCCATGGTGGCTCAAATCTTCATGGATCAGGTCTTCAAGCTTCATGGCATGCCGCACTCTATTGTTTATGATCGCAACACAACTTTCACAAGCAATTTTTGGCAAGAACTTTTCAAGATACAAGGCACATAATTACATCTTAGCACAGCTTATCATCCCTAGACTGATGGCCAAACAAAAGTTGTCAACAAGTGTTTGGAAACATATTTGAGGTGTTTTTCCTCGGAAAATAAAAATCAGTGGGCTCAATGGTTACCCCTAGATGAATGGTGGTACAACACTTCATACCATACAGCTACACGCATGACTCCTTTTGAAGTGGTATATGGATAGAAGCCACCTTCAGTTCTCTCATACTTACCGGGTGCCTTGAAGTTCTAGGCAGTTGACCTAACACTTATATCTTGAGAGGCTATTCTCTATACCCTCAAAGAGAATTTGGTCATGGCACAGAATTGCATGAAGCAACAAGAAGATCAAGGTCGCTCTGAACATCAATTTGTAGAAGGGGATCAGGTGTTTCTTCGATTGTAACCTTACAAGAAAACTTCCCTCAAGGACGAGCATTGTTAAAAGATAGTGCCCAAATTTTATGGTCCTTATACCATGCTCAAGCGTGTGGGACAATTCGCCTATCAGTTAGCTTTGCCCAGCCATTCAAAGCTACATCTTGTTTTTCATGTTTCATGCTTAAAGAAGGTGATTGGAGCTAAGTGCCAAATTCAAACCAACCTTCCAGAGTTAGCTGAAGAAGGATCCATTTGGCTACAACCAGAAGTAGTTTTGGACCAAAATGAGCATCGCCTATGTCAAAGAACCATCAAGGAAGTACTAATCTAGTGCAAAGATACAACTCCAGCAGATGCCACTTGGGAACCAACAACCATTCTGCAACAATTTCCTCATCTCAAGTCTTGATGAAAAAGTTGTTTTTAAGGGGGTGGACATGTTAGGGTCTTAACCCAAACATAGGTAGAACAATATATTTGGCTGTAATAAAGGTCAATATTAATAAGGCCTTTCAATAAAATAGAATAAGGTGGATGTAAGAAGACCTAATAGAGCTTCTGCTTCTAGAAGGATCTTCCTCTAGATGCTTCCTTTTAGTATAAATAGGAGTCGAGGGTATGAGATCCCTATATTGGATATTATTTTAATATATCTCTTCTCAACTGGAAACAATAGCTTTGAAACCATGTTGGAGAACTAGGGAATTGCATAAGTGAAGAGTTGTGAATTCCAAGAAGAGGTGGTGTCTAAAGACATCGTTACAACATTGAAGCACAAGTGAGCATACCTCAACATACAATGGATAACGCACAATCACCAAAATTTTGATGTATCACCACTTGATAGACCAATCCATATGAATATATATATATATATATATCCAAAAGTCTAATTAACTCCCCTGCCCCCTCGAAGAGGCCCGTGAACATTGCTTTCAAATTCAAAGTGTTATTTCTGTTGTTATTCTTATATCATTTCAGTGTTATTGAGGTGAATGTTCTAGTTATATTGGTGTTATTCTTCCATTACTAGAATTTTATTTCTATTCTGCATACATTTTATATCTGGTATATTACAACACTTCTATTGTTCTGTGTCCTCCAAACAACACTTGGAGTTCCACGATATACAAATTGACAGACGGACTCCAGGGCTGGCGGGCTCAAGATTGCGATTTTTTACAGATGGAAAAGCACTAAAATGAGCCAGATACAACATTTTCATCAGAGGTTATATTAAAGGGAAAACCATGTCCTCTATAGTTCTGTTTCCTACAAACAACACCTAGATTTCTACACTATACAAATTGACAGGCAGACTTGCGGGCTGGCTGGCTAAAAAAATGAAATTCTATTGTTCTGTATCCTGCAAACAACACTCGAAGTTCCACGATATATAAATTAATTGACAAAGCATACAACCAAGAACCAAGTAAACTCACAGATCGTATTCCTAGTCGGTTTTTTTTGTGCCTTCCACCTTCACACTTCTTTCCAGATATATATCTTGGCAGGAAATGGGATATTTGTTATAGATGTGAATATATTAGGCCTTGTTTTCTGTCTTCTATGCTTAGCCAAATATCCATTTATATTTTCCCTGAACTTTATCTTTCTTATCACTTATTCATTTTTTCGAAAATGTTTGGCTGCGCTGGTAGGTGGACTTTTGGGTTCACGTTTGCACTCGTGCTCTTATACCGCGACACTGACCGACGACTTCCCCATTCCATACCCAGTCACTTATCCGACTATGTATTCCCGATAGGCGGGCTCTAGATTGGACTTCTATTGTTCCATGACTTGCGAACAATATCGTGACTTCGGCGATATACAAATTTACAACCGGACTCAGATCATACCATCTTCTGTATTACAGTCTACCTACCATGCCCTCTTCCATGGTACACATTTTCCAGTGAAACGTTATGAGACACACAATTAAAGAATAAAATAACATCTTTAAAACAAGTGCATATATCATTATTAAACCAAAATTCCTTAGTAAATAGTGGTGAAAATTTACAGGTTATATTATAATTAGCGGAGTTTTGAAAAATGAGTTTTTTTTCCAAGCTTAAAAATTTTCAAAATTTTCATATCAAATTTAAGTCGGATTACAATTTTGGACTTTGATAACTATGGTCTCCACATAGAAATGTGAGAATATGTTTAATGCTGGTGAATGCCGACCTGCAATGACAAAATACAACAAAGAAATATTTGAGAATATGAACTTGCTTATGATGTGACGATGTAAATGAGATTGAAGCCTTTCGATGAGAGAACTGGCTGCGTATGTAAAGTAGATTTTTATTTTTTTAAATGGAAATGAGACTGAAGCCTTAAAATGAGAGAGATAATTAGTTGAGTAACCATGTTTTGAATTATCTACTCAGTACAGAACTCCACACCACCAAAAATCTAGTTTATGGTAATGTGAAAGAGGGCTCTAAAACCCCTATTTCAAAACACTAAAAATCCTAGAAATCATTATTTCAAAATCCTAAAAATCTTTAAAGTGATTTGATTCGGTGGAAATTTTCATTAAATTTAATATAAGAAAATGAAATGCCATGCCATGTCGAGAAAATGTGGACCATTTTTGCATAATCCATGAGATAACTCGACGTCACAGTAGAAACATGTTTATGGTAATGTGAAAACAGACTCTCACAACATATTCCTTCATAGGTAAACAAATCTTTTTTATGGGAAAATGCAATGCCATGCCAATAAAATGTGGAGCATTTTTGCATAATCCATGAGATAACTCGACGTCACCGTAGAAACATAATTATGGTAATGTGAAAACAGACTGTCACAAGAGATTTCTGCAGCCATTTACTATCAAAGTTTTGTAAAGATGTGGATTATTACGCTGAAAGGCGTATACCTATTGAAAATGGGCACAATTAATGATCTTTTAATCTTAAATTCTAATCTGATGGCTAAGCATTGAAGATGCTGGCATATTTTTAGTCGTCCTCCAAAATCAATGCGTTAGATTTATTGTTCATAACTTCCTTGTATATATGAAGGCATCCGTTAACATGTTTACTTTTTTACAATTACCTAATCAAATTATAAATTTACTGTAAATATACATAATTGCCACGTTCAAATGATTTTACATTTACCTAATCAAATTATAAATTTATTGTAAATATACATAATTGCCACGTTCAAATGATTAAGGAGGATTAAAAGATATGCAGGCCACATTTATATCATTAAAAAAACACTCTGCACATGTTTCATTTTGGTGACACTCATTCATTTTTTATATCTAAATGGTTGTTTGATGCCACGACACGTTTTATATGCGCTCTGTATTGGAGTCGACTCAATCACGGCTCTTATTCCAAATGAAACCCTTTCGACATTCTCCAACCGCGAGTCAATTGTGCTAGTATTAGATCAACCATCGATTTTCCATGTTAATGCACATGAGGTTGGTGACACTTATAGATTGAGAAACTAAACGAAAAACCAACGATCGAAAAACCACCTACCCATTATCGTTGGTTTTATACGAGTTTTATTTGAAAATGGACGTTAATGAATATTGTATATATACGAGCTCTATTGATCCAATACGAACCTTATTTTAAAACGAATTTTATTTTAAAAGGGGTTTTATTGGTCACGAACTTTATTTTGAAAAGGGTCCAATACGAACCTTATTTTAAAACGAACTTTATTTTAAAAGGGGTTTTATTGGTCACGAACTTTATTTTGAAAAGGGTGTTAATGACCATGCACAATATATTGTAAAGAGGTAAGATTAGGGTTAGGTTGTTGGAGGGATAATTGTGTGGTTAGTAAAATTTTAATATACAAAGAGGAAAATAAAAATTATTAAAACCAAAAATATATATAAATATAAAAACATGTTTAATTAAAAAAAATATCAAATGATGAAATTTAATAGAGAAAAGAAGATCAACAATATTTTCTAACATGATTTCATAACTTGCTGCACTATTGATGCTGATCCTTTAAGATTGTTCCATTAACTAGTCTTTTGTCTTGCTTCAATGTACTCCTATATGCTTCGTGCCATCCATGTCTACAACCACACATAAATGAAAAGAAAAAAAATGGCTAATGTTTGTTTACATAAACGTGATGTTTGTTTACATAGACGTGCCACCGAGACTTGGCAAAAACTCCCACCACTTAAAAAGGAAATGACACGAAAAAACATGGGAGTGGTAAAGGTAAAATAATCAGCTAGTGTATTCAGTAAAAGGATGAGCATGCACAATGCGGGACTAAAAACGCACAAGGAAATCTAACATTTTGTTTAAGGCTCCATAGTTTATTAAAAATAATATGAATACGTAAAAACTCACTATTATTTTAAATATAAATGATATTCATATCTATAACTTATGGCATGTACAACAAGTAAAAATTCATGATTATTTTAAATTTAGATGATATTCATTTTAAAACACATTGGTAAAAAGGTGGAGCGGACGATGCCCAATCATCCACTTTGCTGCAGGAACAACTTGGAAAGGAGGAGCTGAAGGTGCTCTAGTCACCCACGACGCCCCATTGATCAAGGGACACCTGCTAAGGGAAGAGGACAACACTCTAGTAAAAAAAAACTGAAATAAACAAAACCTACATGTAGTTAAAAAGCATTGAAATAAACAAAACCTACATGTAGTTAAAAAATTAGAGTTACTAACACACCTAAATCTAAAGTGAAAAGTCGTTATTATGTTAATTACTTTAATCATTCATATTAACGAGGAAAAAATACATTTTGTGATGTAGAGATGTTAATGCTTGAAATCAACCTTTCATTTATTGTGACCACAAATAATATTCTAAGCATATAAAAATGGGTCCATTAAAATCTTATTTTTTATTAAAATTTTATTAATTTTGGTAGTTTCTAATTGGTGTATAACTATCAACATAAAAATGCACCATTAAAAACATTGAATATACAGAAAAAAAAACACACTCTATTTATAACAAATCCAGTTAGTACTCACCCAAAAAATTATATAAAGGTATTTTATTTTGATATATCTAAGAAATTTGATGGAGAGAACAATAAATTTCGAAAGTACTCAAAATTTATACACAGAAAACAAGTCATAATGAAGATTTTTATTTTATTTTATTTAAATATTTTTTAATTTATGTACTGTTGAGAAATATATATTTCTGAACCGTTTTTTCATAGTAAAAAAAGAGATATGTATTAGGTTATAAAAATCACGTAAACATACACAGAGATATTTAATTGCCAAAACAAAATGGGGAAGATATATAGCTTTCATTTGCTTTTCTTTATTTCAAAAATTATTTCAAGAAAGATTAGTAGATAATCTTTAATCCCCTAAATATGTTTGAAAAAGATGATTATGAAAAAGATGAGGTTTTCATGTTTACAAAATCTTACACCTTAAAAACAAGAAATGATCTAATGTAGACATATAGCTTATCATGGAGCACTACGGATGTATTTAAATATGGATGGTTGTTCAATAATTTAGGAAATCTATAATTTAAAGTTTGGGAAGGTTTGGAAATAAAAAAATTGACAGGATAGTAACAATTTTACAAGGTTTATTATGCAACCTTATGGAACTCTACCTAATCCAAGAACCATTTCCAAGAATTATTTTTAAAGAAAAACTACTTAAAAAGATTATCTTTTTTTTTGTTTGTTAATTTGTGTGGGACCTGTTGGTTATGCGATTAACCTGTGGCTTGAGAAACCGCGACTTAGGGGCATCTAATCTGTCAAAATCACCCGGGGATCGCACCCGGCCTGAGCCACACCAACCCTTAACATGGTTGGATTTTTTTTTGTCCCCGTAGGTTTCAAACCGGCGACTTTAACATCACAGAGTGGCTTAACAACACACTCCATCACCGACTGTCCTACACCTCGGGGACCTTAAAAATCTTACCTTTAATGTTTAGTTGTCAATTTAATTTTTTTACTTTTTTTAAGAGAAGATGTTAAAGTAAAATATTTCAATAATATAATAATGTCATATTGTAATGACATCACAACCAATGCTGTAAATGTCGTGTCGGGGAAAGTGTCGGCGAGGGTCCAAAAGACATCATCTCGGCGACATCGGCGGAAAATGTCGGAATATGTCCGAATATGTCAGCAAGACCTCAAAAAAATACAAAAACAATCATTTTTTTCAATTTTTTTAATTTTTTTAAACTTGTAAAGCAACAACAACATCAAATAAACATTTTTCTACATCAATATGAAAATACAACCAATAGATAAGATGCATAAGATGTCAAGTGGTCACATATCGTTACTAAACTGAAAATTATGAAACATGTTCCTGATATGATGATAGTAGATACAAAATCACATCAACTGATCAAAATAAATGTATCTCATGAGATGAATCATCATGAGGCATCTAGATACTAAATAGTACATGATAAAATGAAAATGATAGATCATAGGAATCCAAATCATTGATTCCCTCTATGTCATGGTGTTGTTCCTGCTCTAGCCCTTTTATGGGTAAAGGGCACCAATTTTCCTCTAGAAGCAGTAGGTGGTCATGGAGGTACTCTAAATGAGGCTGGAGTGGAAGATCCAACTGCTCCAGATACTCCCTCTAAGGTGGTAAGTGATGGGGACGAGGTGGAAGAAAAAGTGTGTTGCCTCCTCCCAGTCCCAACAGACCCAAGTCCAACTCTAGGTATGGCTCTTTGTGGAGGTGCTGGTGGCATTGGATCCACTGGAAGTCCAATCTTCTCCTCAACCTCTGTATCCACTGGAAGTGGAACCTCCTCCTCCTCCTCCTCCTCTGTTGCCCCCTCCTCCATCAAATTATCTGCATGCTCCTCCAACCACTCGGGAGCCTCCTCCATCTCAGGCTCCTGGATCTCCACCCTCCACTGATTGGTGGTGTCAATGTTATCCAATGAAATGGCTTCTATGTCAGGTTCTTTGTCAAGTTGCTTCACCCACAACCTTAGATTGTAGTAGACATATACCAAGTCATT